>VZRQ01007810.1:1070593-1128255 GCA_013397975.1 Machaerirhynchus nigripectus | reverse complement strand
GTGGGGTCGGGGCTCGGCCGCACCGGGGCCTTGACCTTAGCCCTGTAGTGGGGTCTGGGGTTAGGGCTTGCTTGTGTAAGCCCTGCTTAGAAATAACAAAAGCATCTCTACATTATCAGCCCTGTGTTCAGTGCAAACCCAAAACATAGCCACATACCAGCCACTGTATATAGAAGAAATTTAACTCTACCCCAGCCACACCCAGCACATATTCCACCCTTTATTCCCTACTATTTACACCATGCCCAGGCCCCACGTTATTCAATACAACTTCACTAACCACCACCCTTCTTCCCATAATTTGATATAATACACAGATGTTATTCCGTTAGTCAATGGAACACCCTTGCAAAATGTCCATAAAATGTCCTTTGAGTTCGTGTAGTCCATGACTTTGGGTTCCGTCATTTATGACAGTCACTTGGGACAGGAGAGATGTGTTGTGTGGAGATACTGGGCACCAAAGCCACCTCACTGATGCATTTGCACTGCTTCTTCTAAGGCTTTTCCTCCACTGTTTTGGGCGGTTTCTGCAGTAGTAATTCCTGTACCATGCAACTCAAATCATGGGGTTGGACTTGCCCAAGCTGGGCTCTTGCTGAGTAGAGTGACTGGTAGGAAGGGCTGCCTCTTTCCTATACAGCCATTACGACAGTCAAAGTCAAAGGACGGAGGCTGAGCAGAGCAGGACTGTGGGCACCTGAGGTATCTCCTGCCTGCTGCCCAAGCACGTAGTGTCCAACATCCGAGAGGAGAGGGGAAGAAACGTGCTTTTCCAGGCACTTGTGCAGGGAGGAACTATCTTCCCTCAACACCTGCAATATTCAGCTGGTGTACTGAATGCTAATTTGTGATTATCCTTTGCTTAATGTTTGTCCTTTCGGCCATTATGGATCAAAAGGATTTTACTACGGTGTTTGGCTTAATATCCTTCTGCAGCAGTGGACCAAACAGAACGAGATGTTTTATAAAGTGATTCTGTTAATTTGCCTTAAAGCTCTCTGTTATTAACTTACTAAGTTCCTATTTCTCTTGCATTTCAGAAGTGTTCATATAATCTTTACAGCTTCACAGCAGGCAGAAGGTAGCTCCTATCAACAACAGATGCACCAACCAATGTTTGGTCATCTCCTGGTTTCTCACTCCCCCTCTCCCAAATGCAGAATTTTACTGGTGAATAGCATACTAGACTATGGTATCTCAGATCTCAAAAACTAGAGAGACTTGGGGCTGATCAATATTTGGATGAGCTACCTCGTTAGATACTGCGGAAAATGCTGCTGGTGATTCATTCAGTGGCATTCTTCTGTCTATGAGTCAGGGCTGAACAAATGCCACTGCACAGCATTAGTGGGTCGTACCATTCAGGGGCATAAACTGGAGATTTTTGCCAGTTGCAGCTGTTGGGAGATCAGTGATTTTCCTACCTCATTTCAGTTTCTGTACAGCTTTCTGGAACTGGCCAGCAGTGGCAGTGGAATACAGCAAAGGGTTTCCACAGTTCCTTTTGTCAGGCACCACCCACTGGTGGCAGCGGGGCCAAGAACAGCAGTGGCAGCAGTGGCCATGGGCACCACTCTAGGCAGCCACAGATCCTGGCTTTGTGTGAGACTGTACAATTTTGAACTGATGATGCAATGCCGATTGTACATACCCCACTCCTGAGAGCCCTGGGAAGGATGGTCCTTCACTCCTCCTCCTGGCTTCCCAGGGCTGCTTCCCCTGCACTTCCCTTGCAGGTGAAATCAAGTGCAGTGTTTTGGGTGTATGGGTGCAGGTATAGAGCTGGGACAGGGGATAGATGAGAGTGTTTAGGGCTCTTCTCCCCATCAAAATGCTGGTCCTGGTGGTGTGTAAGTTTGCACTGCATGACACAGTCCTTCACCTGCTTCCTACCTTTTTAGCTCATAGGTGTATAAATAAGTGTATATGAAATTCCATTTTCTGCTGGAAACCTAGTTAAAGTCACCTAGAAATCATTATGAATAATATTAAAAGTGTGTGGAAGGCATTGGGGAACTAATATAAGGACCTCTGTGTCTCTCTTTAGGGGCTTGTGGGTAAATGGATTTTTCTAAACCAAAACTAAACTGAATTGGAATGATTTATGAATCTAAGTTGCCTATATGATTCTCAGGTACTTCTAGGTGATTGACCAAACGTTCTTGCTTTCATCCACTGCAGAATTTCCCAGAAAGATTCATTCAAGACAGAATTTCTTTACAGTAATGTACCAGATACACATCCAAGTGCTAATGATGAACATTTATGAAATTGATGTTGTAGCTAAATCCAGCAGAGGAAAGGTGAGGAGACAAATACAAAAATGTATCGTGGAGTACCCCCTTAAGATACAGTCATGACTGTATAGCAATGCCCCCCTTCTTTGGCTCTCCTTTTTTCAGTCAAACCAAGTTACTGTCTCCAGACAACTGTGAAGGATCGGTGTTGCAACAGTCATTATTTCAGGTTTGCATTGAGTTGTATTTACCCAGCAAAATATGCAGCAATCTGGTGCTGGGACCAGAATTGAGCAACTCATGCTAGTTTTAAAACCTATATCACTTGATCCAATCCTCCAATTCTCTCCATCCTTGCAAGATGCCCCATCTCTGGAAACATTTAAGGCTAGGATGGATGGAGCTCTAATAAGCCTGATCTAGTTGAAGATGTCCCTGCTCATTGCAGGGGAGTAGACAGGAACTGAAAAGATCCCTTCAAAACCATTCTATGAAGCGTTCAGTAGTTAGATGGGGAAAACCTCAAGTTCTAAAGTTAAAACAATGTGGCTTAATTTGGAGAGTTCAGCAAGTTTCTCACAGACAACATGCACCTCCATAGGGAAGGACCCATTTTCACACTGCAGCTGAATTTGTAATCACCTGCAGCACCTCTGCCGGGAGGGAGAATGGTGTCCTCTCTCAGTAGTGGCAGCTCTGTTGCTGTCACAGCTTCCTGAGCCTGTAGGGGCAGTGGTTGCCAAATGTAGATCAGTGGACCTGCAGTCAAACTTTACAGTGTCTTTAGGAACAGGTTTGTCATCTAAACTTCGCTTGAAAACGCTAGTGGGAACATTTATCATGGTCTCACAGGCCACAAGGACAGCAGTTTGGATGGGCTGTGGACTACAAAAGCCATGAGTTCAGCAGCACAGCTGCCTTCTACCAGACAAGTAGCATCAGTGTAATACACAAAAATTAAACAAATACAGCTGGTGCTTATTTTCTAAAACAAGTAACTAATGTATGAATATAACTCTCTTAAAGTAAACTTGCTATAGATGATAGCAAGGTGAATGAGGTTTTGATGTGTTGGCAAAAAAATTGCAGAAAATTTTATTATCACAAAATTGAGTTACTGATTCCTGTGTCATCAGGCATACTTTGTCTTCACCTGAGCTGCATAACACTCTTTTGTTTGTCCAGATTGCTTTCAAAGAGGCTGCCAATCAGTATAAATTGTTTGCTGGTTTCTGATTTGTATGAAAGGTTTTGAGTTGTAAAAATCCAACTTTAATATCAGAATGTTTTATCAAAATAAAGGTTTGCTGATAGCAGTTGGATGCTAGGCATGATTCACTTCAATGGTAAAATATGTGTTTGTGGGGAAAAAGGAATCTGAGACTTAATTAATATGATCAGCTGTGTTTTTACACAATTTGGTGAATTAGTAGAACTCAAAACACATTGAGCAATGGCATATAATAAAGTGTTTATCGTGTCTATAATTGTTTTTTGACACTTGGTATAGAGTAAATATTGTATGATGTATTTTACCATGCTTTTCTCAAAATGTTGATGGACACAAATCCACAACTCCTTGTCTTCTTTCAAGACTTGAATGATGAAGTAAATAATTCTATGATAGGATTGAACCAGCTGAAACTTTAGAATGATGGTACCAAAAAGAAAGGGAGGATTAAATGGATAAAAATACTAATTCCAGAGGCAACAAAATTCAACCATTCACCTCCACACTGCAGAAGTAATTCCAAAACAGAATCAAGAATTTGAGGGAAATTACAGTTTCCTAAATTCGGAGGTTAGCTGGAATCTGCCATTTCCCTCCTACTTATTAATTTCATTTTCTGGAAGAAATTCGCTTGATTTCAATGGGATTACTTTTAGAACTGTTGTTGAATAACAAGAACAGGTATGGAAATGCACACTTCAGATGTTCAAGCACTAAAAAAAACCAAACTCTTCAAGAAAAATTAATGAGTCAAAAATTTTTAATCTTAGTGCCATGATTTAGACTTCAAAAATATTCACTGGAGAACATATGACCGAGCAACCTAATTGTGTGTCGTTTGTTTATCTGGTCTGTTCATTTGCCAACAGGAAAAGCAAAATACATACACACAAAGATGAAATACATTGTTTAGAATTCAAATGAATTTATTTTACTTTATTAAAATGGAAAAAATATGAGGTACAAACTTATTTGTTATAATACTACTTTTCAAACTCAAGTCAAAAACCTAAATGTGAACAGTGAAAAATGCCTTACAGTTATGTTTACCTTGACATTCTTGCAACTGATCATTTTGTACCTTGCAAATCTTTATTTGTCAAAATCAGCCACTAAGTTGAACTTTGATTTTCCCATCATGAATTAAAGCTATCTTTTCATACTATTTTTTGCCTTGAAGTGGTATTTTAAACAGTGATTGTAGACACCAACAAAGCAATATTTATTGTCCTCATCAGTTTTAGAAAACACTGATGTTTGTTTTGGCTTTGTGAACAGAGGTATTTCTGAACTGTCTTCAGTGGTCTCCTAGTTAACAGTTGGCTTGTGATAGATAAAGCTGAATAATCAGCCAGCCCTGGTTGTAATCAAATTGTTTACCAGAAGCATACTCTGAGTTTGTGCTTCTGCTTGCTGTTGGTTGGAAATAATTTTGTAGCCTTCCTTTTCAAACTGTGGTGAAAAGTTAGACATTAAAAGCTCCATTGTATGGAAACAGAAAGACTTAGAAAAGTCAGGTGCAGAATTTAAGTGGATAGGTTACTTAAGCACATTTATTTAGGACCTTTTTCCTTCTTGAATATTTGGGAATTTCTTACCCAGGTCTAGATTTTTTCAGGGGATTTGCTCTTGGGATAAATAGTAGCTTTCATCTGATGGACCTCTGAGAGTAAAATGTGAATTTCTTTCTTTTGGTGAAGAGCTGTATCTGGCAGAGTTTAGGAGGGACTGGTTGTGCTTAGGACTTTTTGACCTAGTTGAGTAGAGGGGAAGTTACCTGTCCTATTTGAGCAGCTATGCCCCTATATTGAGGAGTTCTAAGAAGCACAAGATTTCCATTATCTCATCCTGAAATGCTGGGTTTGGGCGGTTGTGCTGTGACTCTTTTTTTCCCAGCCCTTTGAAATACCAGACTCATGTTGTGCTTGAAAACAAAGAAGTTGAAGAAAGTTTTCATCAACCTCTTCATATAAGGATGTATTTCAAGCTTGTTCAATAAAAGACCTTCCAGTGCAAGTCCTTGTCTGGCAAGATAACAGCCTGAGTTCAATGTGCTTAGGGAATATTAATTAGTCTCTTCGTTCAGAGATTTTTCCTGGTTTTTTTTGTTTGGTTGGTTTTTCACCAAGAATTCTGAATATTTAGCATGTCGTCAACATTCTCCGTGGTTTTCCAGAAGAATTTAACTGCTTTGTGGTGGCTTGAAGGTTCCTCTCCTATTTATTTCGTGAATTTTTCTTCCAAATGAAGGATCCAGATGATGTAAAAGCATAATCTGTGTGTGTTTAGACAAATGCTGTTCATACCTAAAAACTCCATGACTGTGGAAATCAAGTATACTTCACCAGCTTCAGAATAATGAAGCCATTGAAAAATCTTCAAACCAAGATGAGCACAAAGAACAGTCTTGTCTTCTGAAGTTCCGTGCAGTAAAAAGCTCAAGTCATGGCTGATGAGGTGTCTCAGAGGCTTTAGCAGTGTCCAGCAACTGGCAACTTGTTCCTGTGACAGGAAATAGCTATGGCAGCTCAGTGCTACAAGCAGCAGAAACTGCCCGTATTGTTATTGGAATTGTAGTTTCCTCCTTTTTAATCATCTTGTGCTGTAAGGGAATTTGTTTTAGCCCCCAGAAAAAAAGGCCTTGCTTTTATGTGGTCTCTGTTCATTTGGTAAGAATGGTACCTGCTAATGTACACACAACTTCTCCTCAAACTGAAACATTTAGCTGGTCACTTGCACTGGCTGCAGAAAAGTTTGCAACATGGCAGGATGAAAAAGGGGAATAACCTTGCCATGAAGGGCTATTAAAAAGAGACATCACCTCTGGCTTAGGAGTCTTTGAGATACAAATTTCTAAAGGATGGGAAAATACTGGTAAGTATGTCTGTGTGGCTGCCTATTGCATTGCTTTTGGCAATTGCTGGAGACAGGGCTGCAGCCGGGCTCTTACAAAGAACTGCTCTTTGGTTGGATCTAGTATGCCTTTTCAGCTATATCTGCTTTTATGTTTTTTATGTGTAAAATGATTGTAACAAAAAATAGGCTGTCAAGAAATTAAATTATGTTGTGTTTTTCTGTAAGGAAAAACTACGCCATGAAATAAAAGGCCCCAGCCATGGTTTTGTCCATCTCTGTACATTGGTGTAGTTGGTGATGAGGATTAGTGTATGTGAGGCATGAGCAGAAAACATAAGTACCTGCTACGGTCTTAGATTCTTGCCAGGAAAAACTGCTTAACGAAGTGAAATCCTTCTGTTTATCTCGAAGCATCTCTTTGGTTCTAGCTGATTTTGTTTTAAATCTGTAAACTATTTTATTCTGCTTTAATTTTCTCCCAAGCAGCCTGTAATCTTTACATGCACTTCAAGCAGAGACAGTAGGTAAGTTAAACCTTGTCTGTGTCTGATTTGGAAGACTACTGCAGACACTTCTGTGCAAACTGAAAGACTCCACCGAGTCTCCACTGTGGAAATGACTAGCTTCTGTTTATTTTTGCATGCTCTTACAAATAGACTACTGACAAGTGGTTCCTAATAAAGTATTAAGAATAATAAGCAAAAAAGAATATAAACAAGCAGTCTGAGCTTCTGATTGATACTTTTTCACTTCAGTGTTCTTTGAATCCAAGCAATGGATATGTTCAGTGATGGTAACTCAAGCAGATTTCTTGTATGCTAACTTTCCAAATGATAGCAGCCCTAGAATTCTTGGACCTGTCTTTGGAACCAAGGGTCACACAGCTTGAAATTTTGTTGGTGGTATAAAAAAGAGCAAACAATATTTCTTCTTCATTGTCTTTGATCTTGTAGGAATCACTCCTCATTTGTTCCAGGGTGGATGAGCACCACTCCAAAGGCCCTGGCACATGAGAAGAGTCCAGGGATACAATCTACATAGCATGACCCTCTTGCCTCAGTGGACAATCCTTAAGCTCTGTGTTCTGCTGGGGAGTTCCAGCACTCTCTCACTTTGTAGTGTGCAAAAAATACCTATCTGTGTTTGCAGATCAAATTCTCCCTTGGAAAGATGAAACCCAGGGTGTAGTGGAGCTCTCTCTGTGGGCAAAGATGTGATTTGAAACTTTTATCTGAGAAAGAAGCATCAAGCCTGCAAGAAACAGCAGCCATCTTGTACATATTTTCTTCATGAATATTTTCTTTCTATGGTAAGTACTTCAGTATTGTCACCATTTATTAAAATATAGACAAAGGAATTCCAAAAATATAGGAGCTTCATCATTATTATAATGTCTCTCAATTAATTCTCACCCTCTCCTTCATCTTTCATCAGCTTTTAAGTTTAGGTGCAAGTGTTCCTCATACTAGTAACTGAAGTGAAAGAAGCATGAATGTCACACTTCAAAAGAAAAATGTTTGCATCATACTTTTTTTCATATAGTGTTTTGGGGTTTCATGTTGCTGAGAATATTTAAGCATGGTCCTTACACAGTAACATTTATTCTGGAGTGAGCAATTTGTTTCATGCAAAATTTGAGATGTCTGGGGAAATGTTAATTTTGGGTTTCCTTGTAAAAGGCATGAAAATTATGTGATTTTTCCCCATTTTATATTCTAATCACAGTGTGGCCTGTTGTCAAAACCTTGGTTAACTCTTTATCCTCTTTTCATCCAGGATACTGGGTCTTCACTCTTAAATCAGTCACAGATCCATTCAATTTGGTATACTTTTTCAATTTGGTATAATTTTCAATTTGGTATAATTTTTCAATTTGGTATAATTTTCAATTTGGTATAATTTTTTTTTACCTTTGATTTAGACACTGGTCTTCTATTTTATTTTCAGTGTGGTGCAGCCCACCTAACTTTTTTTTCTTTTCCATGTTTTTGACTTCCCTCTGATTTTAGGTGAAAATGAGTAAAGAACAAGTCTGCCCAAATTGTCTGGTGTCAGACATAAAAGTCTCTTAAAATCTTCCTTTCCACTGGCACATACTGATGGAAGATATGGAGTGATGCAATGCATGGATCTTTTTTTGTTGCCTTCTGTGTATATCTGTAGGGATTCAGCTCCTCTGGCACTTTCACTAGTTTAACTCTTCAATTTAAGATTATTGTCTTTAACTTATTTCTGCTGCTGGCACAATGGCGTGTTCATTAACCATTACAGCCCACGGTGCTTGAAAAAGAATTCTCTTTATATGGTGACACAGTTGCAACAGTTTTTTGCCCAACAGAGCACCCACTTTTACAGAGGTCCTCTGGATATTTTTGTGTGTCTGGACAGAGAGCCCACTGAAAGGTATGACTGACTGCTACAGGGAGAACAGTTTGGCTGCAAGATAAGGAAATCAGTCTAGACAGATGTGTCTCGGCACACAGGGTAAGATTATTTTGCCTATCTAAAGTTCTGTTCCAATCGTTTAGGGCATATTTATATTTTGAGTGATGGCATCTTATTTCTTCAAGGATTTTTATGAGAAGCTGTAAGACTCCTCTAACCTCACAACCTCCTACAATTCATAGGATGTTTGAGGTTTTAGGTCCTGTGCTCAGGGCTGTGAGCCTCACTGAAGTCATTTGCTTTCAGTGGAGGAAGAATTTCCATATTCCCGATAAAGAATTTTGATGTGCAATAGCTGAAGAATTTATGTTTATTCTAGTATTAAATGTTTTAACATTTCAGACTGTGGGGGCATTTGATGCAAGGTATGTCAAAAAGATGTAGGACTATTTGGGAAATGCTAAAGGCTAATGTGGTCCATGTTAAGATACTACATTTTTCCAGAATCTGTCAGTGCCTTTCTTGGAATAGGTTTGTGCATACCATGAGAGTAACCCCCGAATTTCTACAAGGCTAAACTTGTGGGCTGTTAGACAGAGAACCTGTCATACAGTCTTGCACGCATTTCTTGGACCACTCTTTCACTTTCCCAGGAAATTTTTGTTGCCTGTAGGCAGTCTGCCAAGGAATCTCATATTAGTGGAAAGCAAGACTATGTCCAGCAGCATTTTAGAAAACCTTGTTGGAAAGTGGTATAGCTGGAGTCACTGTGTTGAACTCAGATCCTCTCTGAAATAAGAATAGAGCAGGAAAAGGTTTAGAGGAAGGAACAAAAATAGGCTGCTGTGTGAGGCAGAGACAGAAAGGTCAGGCTATTAGATGCTGTGAAGGAACAAACAAGGGATGATACAGTAGGTATAAGCAAAATTTTCCTTAGGTTCTGCAAAAGAATGAGCTCAAGGAAGTTTCTGGTGAGGTTAAAATGTCAATACCCCTCAAACTGATAAAATGTATCTCTCCATAAAGCACACACTCTTTCAGAACTCATTACCCGAGCATGTGTTTTAGCTGGAGTTGAATAAGAATTTCTGCTGCTGCCTTAGATAGAAAATAACATGCAAAAAGTTATAAAACTTCATGTTCCAGGATGAAAGTCAGGCACTTCCTATTTAGGGTCAGGAAGATGCTTCTTCTGGAGGTAGACTAATAAGAATTGTCCGTTATGTGACTTTTTAGCTTTCTCTCTCAATCCAAATATTGTCAATGACAGTGTTTCTCTAGATGAAACACAATTTGGCAACTGCTAGTCTCCTCTCTTCTAAATTTAAATATCCTTCTCAAATGTCTCAGACCCTACTGCCCTAAAACTCGTATTTTTATTTTGTCATGCACAATCATAAGAAATAACAGGAAATAGTTCCCCTGCTGATCTGAACACATTCTTACCAACTTGTTTAATAGGGTTATTTGTGCAGATGCAGTTTTCTGATAGTTTCTTTTCCCTAAAATACTGTAGGCTAAATTCCATCCACCCTGGGTAACAAAAGTTAGATTGAAGCAGTGGTCCCTAGTTTAGTACCAGTGTATTTGTACATGTGAGAGCAATAAAACACTCCTACATTTTTTGCCCTGGTACTTACCATGAGGGAGCAAACTCCTTGTTAACGGCGTTACTGACTCACCTTAGTGTCTGTCCTGACTTGAGGAGATAGAAAGGGGATGGGACATTGTCAGAATGGACAACAGCAAGGTAATGGGGCATCAAGCAGTCATCAGTGCAGAAAGCGGAAAAAAGCAATTAATTCTTCAAGTATAAGAAAATCTGCTGTCATTTTCCCCAAAATAACCTCAATCAACTGAAAATTGTTTCAGCAGGTTTTTTAAGTGGTAAAATATGAAGTAAGTGTGGTCTTTCAGAGATTTCTGATCTGCTTTAAAAGGTAGATATGAAAGCTATGTTTGGCATCTTCCCTGAAATACTTGTAAAGAAGACTCTTATTTACAAGATAACCATCCTCTTTTCCTTGATCCTC
Organism: Machaerirhynchus nigripectus; assembly: GCA_013397975.1. Classification (NCBI taxonomy): domain Eukaryota; kingdom Metazoa; phylum Chordata; class Aves; order Passeriformes; family Dicruridae; genus Machaerirhynchus; species Machaerirhynchus nigripectus. The sequence goes on along the minus strand of VZRQ01007810.1, from coordinate 1,117,510 downwards.
TACACCAGGTGATCTTTATGATCTCTGTGTGATCTCTCCATTGCTTTGTTGGCAATGGCACACATATTTTGGGCTGTATGACAAAGCTTGAGTCATGAAAGTTGAGGTGTGTAGAAAAAAGCTTTGGTACCCCAAAAAAGCTGCATCTCTGAGTGGTAAAACTGTATATCTCTTATTTTATTAGGTAAATTGATTACAGGGTTGTAGCTATCACCCAGAAGTTAAATCACAGGAGTATTTATTATTTTTCACTCTTTTACTTAGTCTTCTCCATAGTTAATTTGCTCTTTCAAAAGAGAACTTACTTTGCACGTGGACCACTAAAATGAATTTTGCCAAATCATTATGTTACTTGAAGAAGTAGCATTTCTTTAAAAATACAGATATATTCCTATGGGTTTATGCTCTCAGTAACTCAAAATATCTTGTGTTTACTAGAGCACAGTAATCATAGACATAGTCCTTCCCAAAGAGGATCTTTCTCATGTTTGAAAAACAGCAACTTTGAAATCAAAGGATCTGGTTCTTGTTTACATGGCTGTGCCAAGAGGCCTCATTGTGGTTGCAGAGGACGTTGCACAGATCTCCTGGTCTTGAGTGCTGAAGCATGAGATCCTCAGAGAATATGACCTGTCTTCTGGCCTGGGTGCAGCAGAGCCCTGTGATCCTTTCCTGGGAGTGTGCTGTGGAGCCCACCCCTGCTCTTTGGAGCCTTTGATGGAATAGTTCAGCTAGTTTCTCCTGGCAGTACCATGTGCATTTCTTTACATTCTTAGTATTGTCTCACCTCCATGTTACTATCTGACTGAATTTTTTTTTCAGGATCTGGCTATATTGTGATTTCATATGTGTAGGTGCATTTGTATTACTTCATCACTCAAAGTGCTGAATAAAGTTACCTTTTATCACACTCAGAGAAGTGTGCTTACCTGGTTTGTGTGCACTGGGGTTGCACACATTTCGAAGCAATGTCACTTCAGTGTGGAGCAGAGCTTCTCCAAAAAAGTTTTGAGCAAGGTCATTACTGTAACAGCAGTTTTCAGTCCCTATTGTGAGTGTTCAGTGCTCCAGCAATAACGTATGAGTAGAGATGCTTCTAATTTGCAGGAGTTTTCATCCTTTACCTCTGATACCTACTTAGAATTTACTAATCTGACTTACTTCACATCAGTAAATTTGATTTATTAGGTATCCTTATATATGTCTATATATATATATATATATATAAAAGAATTAATGGGCTAAATTATTTAATCTGGGTTTTAGCTTACTTTCTGTTTATATGGTGATGATTTCCATCTCCACTCTATCTAGTTGTTCAGTGTTAATATTTTCTTCACTTTGCAGCCAACTTATTGAAGTAATTTTCCATGGAAGGTTTTGAAACATATTATTTATGAGTTCATTTTGTCACCCTCAGACAATATTCTGAGAAGATGTAATACATCTGTACACAGCATTTCTATATTTTCTTATGCTTTGTTATTTTTTCTATACCTTTCCCTTTAAAAAATATAAAGTACAATAATTATTTTATTTTGTGCTAGAATTCTGTAAGAAGAGACATAAAAGCTCTGCTCCGTTTTTGAAGTTTTTGGATTAATTCCTATAGTGCAAAAGGTCTAGGTAAGTTCTGATCAATTCAATTGAGTGTATAAGGCAACTCCATACTTCTTATGTTTGTTATATCTGGATTTGTCATTTCAAAGTTTTTTTGAGACTATTTTCATTGTTAGGAAGAGAAGTGACTTTTTTTAGAATTCTTCAATGGCTGAGTTCACAGTTAGAATGACATATGAGACTCATTTCCTCATTTGTTACTATTTAAAATATATACTTATCCTCCAACTCTTCCTGAAAAAGTTCTGTTTCTTGTAGATTCTCTGCCCAAAAACTCTATAAAAGCTAACGTAGCTCCTTAGTCTGACAGACAGTGTGCAGTCCCTTTGAAAAAGGAATAGAAACAGTTGATGCCTGTGAAGGCCGTATCTCCATGGACATTTGATAGGGGTTCCTGTGGCAATGCTGTGCATGGTCTGTGCACCAGCCAGACACTCTACATTTCCTTATAGTGGTGGAGAGGAATGGGCACTTCTTGGGTGCACTTCATCTGCACTGAAAGCAGAAATGTTGAAGACGTGGATGGGTTGCTCTCTCTGCCTGTGAGTTTCCCTTGTTCCCTGGTCCTGAAGTCAATCCCTGCCTGGTGCCAGGCTTAGCCCAAAGCTTCTCAGAGCTGCAGTACCTACCTACAACTTTGGTACAGCTTGCAAAAGTTACTGGGGTGCAATGCCCAGACAACCTACTTGGTGGAAATAAGTATTATTCACTTTATGGGGCTGCATTTCCTGGGTTCATGGATTCCTCCTTCACCTCAAGCTTGGCACCATGGTTGTTCTCAGTTGTAGAGCTCATTCTGCACTTTAAATATTTGTAAATTACGCTGCATTACACTGCAACACTGGTTGGAAGTACAGTGTTTTTCATCCCAGCTGCCCCTTTTTATGTCAGTGCTATTGTGTAATCTGGACTTCTGAGATTTGCATATGTAAAAACTCTTACCCTGGTTTAGTCACTCTTACAAAACTGCAAGCAGACGCAGTGTATGAAGAATAAGAATACTGATTTGCAGAGTGCTATTTAATGAAAACTTGCCAAGGGTATCTTCTAGAGATTTAATGAAATCCAAAGTTGTTTGTGATGACCCTATAATTAAAAGGAAAATGTTCTCTTCTCTTGTGGTCACTGATGTATTGATATGTTTAGCTGCAGCAAATTAGGTTGCATCTGAAGTTTTGTTTCCTTCATCATGTTTGCAGGAAGATCCACACAGAGTGTTTTAATGTGTTTCCTCCTCTTAGCTTTCATTGAGTTCCTTTGATTTCTATTACTTGAGGTTTGTAAAATCATTCTGATTTTTTTGCTTGTTTTACTTTGAGTTCCAACCTGAATTCCACAACATTTTATTATTCTTACTTCACATGTAAATCATTGTTTTCTCCAATTGTTCTTTAAAGAAAGCTTCAGAAAAATAATACTCAACCTTTGTAGAAAACTATCTCCTAAATGGAGAACTATTTTCAGTCTTGCAGACAAAATAGCCACTCTCTGGTTGCTTTAGAGCATGTAAATGTAGTTACATATTTTTTCTAGTTTGTTTGTTTGTTTGTTTGTCTGTTTTTTGGTTTTGCTTTGTTTGGGGTTTTTAAAAAAAATTTTAAATGTATCAGTGATTTTTTTCTCCTTCAGAACTTTTATGATGGAAAATTTCTCCCAACAGGGGAGGAAAAAAAAAAAAAGGCAAAATGTTGATGCTCCTTCTATACTTTTTCAAACAATATTCCTGCTCATAGTCTCCCATATTGATTTCATAGTCCAGACTCTGTCTGTGATAAATCTACTTGATAGAGTTATTTGGCTAAAATATAGCAGTTAACAGGCAAATGGTGTTCTTAAGATTTAGCAATTGGTTAATTGGAAACAGTTGTCCACTAGCTAAGTCATACATGATTTTAATACAAACTCTGTTTTTTCTAATTTGTCTTTTCCTTGTTCTATTTGAATGCTTAATTAAAGCAATCAATTTTGGGTATAAATGGGCCACAAGTTTTGAGGAATGCATGAGCCTCAGCTAAGCTTGCTGCACCATGTTGAGAGCATAGAACATGGTGGAGGCTCTCCAGTGACTCTCTTGCTGCACAGAGAAAGGTTTGGGGATTTTTCAGAACACGTGCTTTGCTTATCCTCAAGACAGATACGAATGGAAGCATCGGAACTGACAATAGTTTTGATCTGAATTGTAAAATAGTATTTCCTCTTTAAAATAATTTTTCGGTGCTGGTGATTTAGAGCAGACAGGTTGTCAGGTTATTGATGTTGCAGGGACTTCTTCAGAAAACAGACTAGCAGGGGGAAGAAAGGTGCAAAACCTGAGTGGGGACATCTGAAAAAGAGCTTCATCTTCCAACACAAGTAATGGATGAGAACATGCCCAAGTGTTAGTGCCTACTCTGAGTTGTCCTTGGGAGTGAATTTCCCCTTTCTACTGACTGCCAAGGGAGGTAGGAAGGGTGGTTTTCTAATTTAGGCAGCTAAGTCGGGTACTGACAATTGGTAAGATGGGAATGGTGACATAGTAATGGGTTTGTCCTTATGAATTTGCCTGTGAGATGTAGTGGCCAGAAAATACTTGCTGATAGCCATGTTGATGAGGACTCATCAAGTTTAGAGCAGGAAATTGGAGTTGGTATCTTGGTGCCACCAAACTGTAAATCCGTTGGATTTGGTATTTCAGCCATTGCTATGCAATGCAGCAAGATATACATTCATCCTGTCCTAACCTTCCTGATTGGTGCTCTCTGTGAGCACTTCGGGTTATGTAGGGAAAAGATGCTCAGATCCACAATTTCAGTTTACCCCACTTGCACAGACAGAATTCAGTTATCTCCATTACTGCAGGGAAACACAGAGGTCAACGGAAGATGTTACTAAGAAATGAATGTGGAAAGCAATTTGTCATTTTCATGTCCAAATCTGTATGACAGTGATACTCTCTTAATTGAAAACTGTGTTTTTCTTCAAAAGAAAAAGAAAGCCTGTCTTTTCTAGCTCACAAAGTTCACTTTGGTTGCTAAAAAAAGAGTTTTCAAAGAGACTTTAATGATTATTGAAGTCTGGTTTTACTGAGAGTTTCCCCTGGATGTCTCACAATAGAATTAAATGGTGGTCTGAGTAACTGATTATTAGCTATTACTGGATATATCCTTATATTTTCCTTGAGATCAGAGGACACACAAAGGGATTGACCAGAATTCTCCACTCAGAGGGAGAGAGTTTTCCAAGGGGTGCATCTGAGGGCATGTCTGGGCTGTGCATGGTGTTAAAAATTCTTGCCTTAGGTCTGGATATGTGTCTGTTCCTGGCTCCAGATCTGGTGTTTTCAGGGTTGGTCTGGTGATCCACCAGAATCCTTTGTGCCTATGCCCCCCTTGTACTGATATATTACCCCCAGATTTTTATGTAAAACTGTTGGGTAGGAACTAATAAAGAGTGGCTCATCAGGTTCAAAGTGATGTCTTATTCCTAAAGAGAGCAAAAGAAATTTTAATGGAGTTATCCAGCAACTTAAATATTAACACTTCTCACAGATCTTACCAGAAAGAATAAGACAGCTGTCATGAAGCAGCACACAGCAGATGGTCTACAAGCTCCCCTGAACTTTTACTTAAGTCACCTTCTAATCCTCCTGTCGCCACTGAATCCTGACTGCCATCTTAAAACAAATACAATCGCGGAAAATGGATCAGCTACTGACCAAGGCTTTCTTTCCTGAATTTTGCATTTGTACCTGCAAGTGCTGTTCTGGCTGTCGTAGCAAGGTGAGATCAAAGAAGCACCTTCCCTATATCCAGGAGAGATTAGTTGCTGAGGGGGTATGCTTTTTAAAAGTAATTCTTTTCCCTGAAGTTGACTTGTATGACTCAGCCAGACACAGAAAAGGGAGAGTATGTGGGTGAGAGGTTTGCACGAAATTATTGCACTCTCTCAATAGTCTGTGTTTCTTGTCATCTATCTGTAGTTTCAGGGAATCCAAAAATTAACCTTGGATGGGAAGCAAAGCATAGTTCTTAAATGCTTATTTTTCTTGTGTACTTTCATTTTCTGAGATGCATTTTTGGAAGTATACTTAACTGACATCAAAAAACATTTGAGATTGGATTACACAGAGAGGATGACATGAGTCCCTCCCTCAAAGCACTGTGTGCAGAAGTGCCATGTCTGGCTTGTCTTGCAGGAAAACAGAGGGATGGATGTTTGTGTCTTCTGTCTGGGAAAAGTGTTCCTGAACATACTGGTACTGTATTTTTGGGAGGGGGCTACTGTTTGGTTTTCCTCAGGAGTCTTTGGGAAGGCTTTATATAATATTAATTATTTTTCATAGGTGGCCCCATAGAACATGTGAGAGCAGCTTCTTAATGAAGGAGACAAATGCAGATACCATTTGGTTATCTGACAAGACCAGTGTAGGTAGAAGAGGAGAAATAATTTTGGAGTGGAGACACAGGGAAGTTCCCTGCAGGGTAAAACCTTCTGGAGTGTTTTAGCAACTTCACTCATAATCTAGGTGTATTTTGGTGGCAAAAGAATAACATCATATGGCCAACACCAACAGCAGGGAAAAAGACCATTTATTTAGGAACAGAGTGAGTTCCACGGAAAATGAACCGGGAAATAATAGTGGAGAAACAACCTGGAGTATAGAGTGGTGAGGAGTCAGGTGAAATGAAAAAAAGTTTGCAGCACAAAAGAAGACAGAAGACAGAGGTGAGAAAATATGAGAGGATGGAGAAGGCAGGAAAAGGGACTTAAGAGTTGGTTATTTATTTTCAGGAAGGAAGAAGACAAGAAAGAATAAGAGAGGTAATTGTAACCAGAAAGAAGTTAAGCCAGAAATAGAAGAAAAGGGATTTTGTAAGAAAAGTAGGGTTAAAGAAATGTTCTTGGAGATCAAACAGTAAGTAAATTGAGTAAAGTGTTAGAAAAACGGAAGAGTGAAGAAGAAAGTTGCGTAAGGCAGAATTAATAAGGAGAGCGAACAAGCAAAGGAGAGCAAAGTCAAGGGAGAGAATTTCTGTGGTCTAGGAAGCTTGATTCTGACCTATTTTGAGATAAAGTGTCTTTAATACATGAACAGACAACACCAAGGAAACCTTGGGGAGTTGGGGAAGCCAATCTGGCTGAATCTAAAGGACAGTGATGCTACCTGAAGCTCTGCAATGGGGAGGGCAAAGGGTGGCTCTGAATTGTCAGTCCCAGCAAGTAAGCTTCCCTGACCTTTGCAAACTTCCATAGGGACTTTTACCAGGCCCTCTCTACCTGGTAACAGGGAGACAGGGGGTCAGATTTCCGTTTTCAAGGTACAAAAACAGTGTCTCAGAGCACACCTAGAAACTGGTGAAGTAAAATCACTTCCTGGGCTATACATTCTTATTTGTCAAAATGGAAGGAAGTGAATTAGGCTTAGCAGAATGGTACTGAACACCGAGAAGGAAAAAGAAGGGGAAAAGAATAGAATAATAAAATCATTTCAATAAAAAGGGGCCTCTGCACACCTCTAAAATACAGCTAGTACTGCAACCCCAGGCACCTTGGTGATGCCCTGCAGGACTCATTCCAGTATTCCAGAGTCTGTTTTGGACTGAGGAGCCTGAAATCACACACAGTATTCCACAAGAGGTTTTGCATCAGAGGCAGAGGCTTTGGGGCTTGTGTGCAAATAAACCCTGAAGCTATAAAGAGAGTGCAAATGTTGGAAAATATCTGTAGCTACTCTGTTATTACATTTTCAAAATATAGGCATTTCCATTTTAGCATAACTGCATTCAGTGTTGTAACTCTGATCCAAGAAAAATAATCTTCTAATAGTCTAAAAGCATGCAGTTTAAAAACGAGGCCCACTTATGAACTAATTTCTTTAATTTGATATTTAACTTCTTCCTTCTCTCAGATTCCAGAGGGCTTTTTGTAGGGAAAGGAAGTTTTGCTGTATCACATGTCTGGTATCACAGAGATTGAAAATAGCAAAAAGCACCAGCCAAATTTAGCATTACCTTGTGCTCAACCATGTTTCTGCTTATCTACTCTTTCACTATGAAATAATACAGTTTAATGTCATATATTTATGGTTCACCCACTTCTGATCAAACAAACCCCTCTCACTTGAGGCAAGAGAAATGTCTATTAAACACAGACATGGACAAAAAATAACTCGGGATATTTGTCTTTTTCGGGGATGTTAGAGTGTGGAGCCAAAACTTCATTCAGAGGCTGCCCTGAGGCCCCTTGGGGTTACATTTTTTTAAAAAGCAGCCAATAACTCTCGCCTCCAGAATGGCAAAACTCATTTCACTGACTCATCTTTCCAATAACAGTCACATCATCCCTTTGAAAACAAGCAAACCCAATGACCAAATCCAAACAATTTCCTTGAATGGAGTGTCAGTGAGAGACTGAGTTTTTATTTTACCTACTAGCTCTACAGTGACAGTCAGAGGCACCTGGGGGGCACCTCAGGGGGTGAGGGAATGCACATGACATGAAATTGTGGCAGGTGCTACCTTATGGCATTAGAATTCCTACAAGCTTAAGCAAACCCTGCTGTTATCACAGGGAACTTTTGCTCTGCATTACCCAATGCATACCATTTGCATTCCAAATACCCATTACATAAATATTTGTCATCCTTGCTTGTTCTGCTATGAGCTGTGTAAGCTCTTTAGGGCTGTGCCTCGTGATCTGGACACTGGGTTCATTTAGTCATGTTCAGGTCCACTTCCCTATGATTTCTCCCGTGACTTTTGACTGTTAGCAAAGTTTCTCTGTACTTCAGCTCACGACTTATAAAATAGGATCCAGGGCTCTTGCTGGCCAAAGAAAAAACCATTAACCCTTAGGAGGATCTTGCATACCCAGGTAAGAGGCTGCATCCAGAGGATTTAGGAAGACCAGTAGATGTGTTAGAATAAAGGGCTGATATATTGTGTAAGGCCAGACATAGCCCTCTCTGACTGGGGTGTCCCTTTCACCAGGCATATAGATACCCACCATGCAGTGAGAAAAAGGATCTTCAGTTTCTCCCTACAAACATATGTACATGCATTAAAACTTACACACCTACCTGATCTAGTGGAAGGTGTCCCTGCCCATGACAAGGAGTTTGGAACTAGGTGATCTTTAAGGTCCCTTCCAACCCAAACCATGGTTCTATGATTTATCAGCTGTCTTTCAAAAAACTGTGGATATAGCCACTGTCTATGTTTCCAGTGGTCCAGTTAATAAATTTCTGAACACTATAAAATGCCCATGATTATAAAATTCTCCTGATAGAGATGTTACAAGCTAGATACAGGGTATGGTAGGTATGAGGTTGTATGCAATTTTTTTGCACAGTCCAGTGTACCTGAAAGAGCATCTTTAACCAAAGATGAAGTTCACATTTACCACAGGCAGATCAGTAGATGTGTGGCTGGCATGTATACATAAGGACAAGCTGCTACATCACAGGAAAGATTTAAGACTCTTTGTAATCCAGTCATGTCAGTATAATTTGCTCCTGGTCTTGTGGAACTGAATAATAATGTGCATTACAGAAAGGATGCTATGAAGATGCACTGTTTTTTAACCACCTTCACTAATGCATGTGAAAGATAGGATGGTATCTCACACTATCGGTGCAGCAGAAATCAATGAGCTTATGTTTCTTCACTGTGGTATCTGCTAGCACCAAAACATAGGACACAACTGTTACCCTCTCCTGAGCTGACATCAGTGTGGTCATTTTCACAGTGGTATTCTTTGAGAAGCAGAGAGATGATTTTCATGTTATTGAGGTCTTTGTCATCATTCTTCTTTTCTTACAGATTTTTCTTTGAATTTTAAGTTCACAAAGTGAGGGATGAGAAGCAGCACTGACACACAGAGAGAGCAAAGGCATTACTTTTTCAGTCTCAGGGTCTTTCTCAGGATATTTTAAGATCAAGATATTTTCAGTACATGGGAAAATAATTGGAGGTGACGTTTATCCTTTTTAGAAATTTTCAATGGGCCCTGGCTATTTCCATAATGCTTACTTTAGAACTGAGCCAGTTCAACACAGAAGAAAATTTAGAAGAAATGTTTGTCTCTTTTCTTAGTGTCTATTCTTTTTTAGACTTCAGAAGGGTTTGCTTGAAACACAATGATTTTACAAACGGCATGAACATTATGTCAGTGTTGGCAACAACATACAATATCATTGTTCCTTGTAAGGTGGTTTTTTGGGGGGCTGTTTGTGTTGCCTTGTGGTGTCCCTTAGTCCCCACCCACACCTGCTACTGTGTCTGCTCTGAGGGATGGGAAGATTGATTTTGTCTAATTTTACCACCCATTTTGAAGTTGTTGGTTCATAACCTCTGCTGAGAATCTCTACTTCATTCCAGATTTTGTGAATGGCAAGGAAGCCAAACAGCCAGCTTCTTAAATGTTGAGCCCCTTCTTTACAGAAAATTCCTCACAGAAAATTTAAGCAATCACCCCCTGAGCTCACTGTATGTATGGCAGTGGCCTATATGGTTTATTTAATTTTCCTTTTTTTCCTATCCCTGCTCACACATTTGTATATATACACATGCACATATACATACACACACTCACGCATTTTGAGGACTAGCAGAGCAATTCAGTGTTCTCACCCTTATCCCCTCTCTAAGATGTGAAATTGTTAACAACGCTGACAATTAAATCAGTATCACCGGCGTCTGACTGGGAACTGCTGAAACTAAACTCAAAAACTGTAGTTTGGTGCTTTACAAGCTCCATCTATTTCTGCATCAGGCATCCACACCTTATAGATTGAGGTCATTCCAAAGGCACCACAAAGACGGGCTTTGCTTTTCAGAAAAGAAAGTAATGTAAGAAGTTTTTGAAAAAATAGTAAGTTTGCTTGCTAAGAAATAAAAAGGCAGAGGCTGGAGAACCTCTGTAGGATTTATCTGCATCCAGGTCCTGTTCTGTTTCCCTGGAGAAATAGAGGTCGTGTTGTATTTCCTGAAAGCCGTGCACCACACTGAGTACAATAACATTTCAGCTTGGTAGGAGCTGCCTATGTGTGTCTGTGCAGCATAGAAAGACTCACAACTACAGCAGCCCTGCTCCTTGTGCCCTGGCTTGTAGGACTGCAGGGTAGGCTGCCTCTGGCTCCCTGCTGCTACCCTGCTGACAGCACTGCAGGAATCCCCACTCCGCCAGTTTTTGGGAGCTGCCAGACCTAAGTAACCCTGGAACTGAATGAGAAGGGAACAGAATAAATCCAGAGCTTTGTGATCTGGCTCCTATTCAGTCTTGCCTTTCCCCAGCTGAACTTGGTCAGTACCAAACAAGTTTGTTAGAAGTGTCACAGAATGTTTAAAGGGCAAGCATTAGTCATGCTGGTGCAGAGCAGTGTGGTGAGACTAATATGAGACTTGATTCATAACCTGGATTAACTGAGGATACTTCTCAATGAGAAGGTAAAAGGGGAAGCTCTAACATTAAAGAGTACATAACACTTAGCAACTGTTTGTCTCCCGCAGAGAAATCAATTTGCGGTATATGAAACTGAATTAAGATGACAGTGCCCGTCCTCATGTGAAATAACATGTGACTTGGTGTTGACAGTTATCTCCATCAAGGACAGAGTCTTCATACAGATGTTCTCTGCTTTATGGAAATCTTAAAGCACGTGAAGTTGGGGAAGATGAATAAAAGTGTCTGCAACTCAATTTGCTTTGCAGAGGAGGATTTCATGCTAGAGCCACTGGTCTGAATGAGAGACAAAAAATAAAAATTGCTCCTTTCAAAGCTCCAGTGTGAAAAATGCAGCAACAGCTTTACCCTGTGCTTTGACCAGTTCCACAATGAATGGTGACATTTGACAGTCTTCTCACTGTGAAGGGAAATTTAACACAACTGTGCTGGCGTCTTAAAGGTCAACTGTCCCTCTCTGACATTCCCTTCTTTAGTAAGAGAGCTGGCATCACCGCATGTGGGAACGGTCATGTAAATCTCAGGGTCTCTTTCCCTAAATATCCCTCACTATTGTGCACAGTTGCGTGAGTCTGTTAACACATCCCTCCCAAATGCCCATCATTTTAATTTCAAGATCATTTAAAGATCAAGTATATCTTAGTCCCATACAAATCTTCATTCCCTCTCATTTTTAATGTGGAAAATTACTTACATCAGAAATATACTGAGATTGCAGGAAGATCTCACAGGATCATAGAAATGTTGATTGCAAAGGGCTCTAGTCTGACCTCCCACTGAAAGCAGGAATATCGTCGATGCTGGGTCACATGAGAAGTAGTTTTGTGCAGTCAAGTCTTGGAAACCTTCCAGGCTGGAGATGCCACTCTGTCTCTGGATCCTTGTTCCAATACTGCACTACTCTCCCAAGGAAGAAGCTCTTTATGCCAGAGGCAAGAAATTCCATAGCAATAGAAGTTTCCCTTGTTAATGGGTTTTTTGATTTGTCACATGGATAGAGTCCTCCATTTGGCACACACTCAGCTGACTGCTATGAGTTGATGCTGCCTTTCAACAGTGTGAACTACAAACCTCTTATGAACTTAGATGGCAAAATTCATGCCTGCAGTGATTTGTAGCAAACAAATTATCTGTGCAATGACGTCATTAAACCATACTGAGTACTTCTGTTTGCTTTTCACTGCATAAATAGGTGGAAGTCCTTGGAAGAGAGCATGGAATAAGGTAACTTTGTACAGTGTGGAAAGCTTAGGCTGTTGCTGTTTCTGTTGCAGGGGGGAGAGAGAGGCACCTGACTCCCTGTGTCTTTCTCAGACCTTTCACTGGGCCACTGTTTCCCTTCAGAGCAAAAAGGTGGTTTTTCAGACAGGTGTCTAACCATGACCCCGCATCTAAGCTCCCTCAACGGCTTCATCAGCCGCCTCATATCAGCTGGGCTGCCAGCATCTCTATACATGGCTGTATGCATGATGTTGCCATCTTCAGCCACCAGGTGATGGGATCTAGTGGTAGCTAGTGCTGGGTGGTGTTACTTGCCATGGGGGTCGGCTGTGAGCACTCTGTGGTGTCACAGCTCTCCTGCTGCATTGTGGTGTGGGGAGGTGCTGGTAGCTCTACTGGAGATGCTGGTAGGTCTGCTGCTGGATTTACAGAAGGGTGTTTAATTTCTTGTCTATGGTTGTGGAGAAATGTTGCTTGCCATCTTAGGCAGCTGCAATGCAAGAGGGCTGCGTGCCAGTGGTAAGTGAGAGGATCTCTTTGTGCAGCTAGTTTTGCCAAGTGCTGTGGAGTTTGTCATGATGCTTAATCGCTACCTTACGCAGACCAGTTGCTCAGCATAGTCCATGGGTGATTAAATCCAAAAGTTCCCTAAATACTTCACCTGGTCTGACTGGGGGAAAAACCCAAGAGAGTGCATAAAGCAATCTAGTACCACTACATGTTATATAAATCTTCCCTGTCTGATGTACAAAAAAATCTCAGAAATCTTTATTTATTGCTCTCTTGCATCTACACAGATGCTTCTGCTTCTCTGTTAGGGGAGGAAGTGCCAAACTTCTTCCTCTGGCTGGCACTGCCTGTGGGTTGTCTCCTGCACCTCTCTACAGAGGAACTGGTGCAAAATTTCAGTTCTTCTGAGATGTCAGACTTGGGGTTTTTCACACATGAGATTTGAAAGTCTTACTGTTTGTAAAAAGCATCAAGAGTTGCTATGATTTAGCCATCACAGAGCTCAAACCATTCAATTTTTCCCGTAGCTTGTGCTTTAACACTCTGTTGAAGGACTGTGTCTGCTCCTGGAGCCATGTGTGCAGTTCCTGTTGACTTTAATAAAAACTGTACTGGCTATCTGAGACAGAAGTAATTTCATAATATTGTTTTCCTTTCTGCCCCATATTGCTGTATTCTGTAGCATCTGTTTAATAAGCTTCTTTCTCCCACTGGAAATTCTCCTCAATCCACAGTGGACTGATGACTGCAAGCCTACTGACTTTTTCCATTTGAAATATTTTAGCTGAATATTTGGGTCGCAAAGAGTGAGATCCTAGCCATGATTTTGCTTTACAGATGTCCACCTGCCTCCACTGAATTCTTCACCGGATCCAGCTTGCAGTAGTCACCTGCAAAGTTCATGCTGTCTTTTTTGCTTTTGTTTTGTAATGGCAGGAGAGATGGTTGCATCCCACTTAAAGGTGAGTTTTAGACACCTCTGGACCAAAAGCTGCTGATCAGATGAAATTTCTCCATGGTCCACACCATGATTGCCAGTGTGGGCTACAAACATGGGCTGTGTGGAAACTGTCAGCTTGCTTTTCCCGGAGGCACGAGCTGGGATCACACTGCTGTGGGTGTCACTGTGATGTAGAAGAGCTTGGAGATGAAAACGACAGGCCCTGTGCCGTGACCTCTGCATTTGTCAGGGAACAATGGGGTGTTGAAATGGCAGGGACACATGGTCGGGGTGGCCACACTTGCTGGAGATTAGAGCCTTGTCACACTGTGCAGCCCCAGCTCTGCAGCCCCTGTTGAGTGGGATTTGTGCTCGAGGCGTGCAAGGAGCAATTATTCCAGTATTGAGTAGGCAGCTGAAAAATATTTCAGCCAAGATTTCAATTGGAACTTCTTGGGTTTTTTTATTTTATTTCCTCCATTTTTGAGCATAGTAATGCAGATGTCCACTTTCAGTCATATATCAACCTGAACATGAAGTTTTAAGGGTGTTTGCGTGTTCAGGCTTGTTTGTTTTTGTTTCCCTTCAGTCCTACCATTCTGCCAAAAAATCTTTTGTCCTTGGGAAGACAGGGATTTTCCTCGTCTTCCTCTAGAGGAAATGTACGTGTAAAATCATGGAGATATAACCACTCCCTGGGACTGATCTCTGCTAATTCAGCTGTCACTTCCCTCAGATGGCAGCTCTTTCTGGGTTGCTGCCAGGGAACGAAGCATTTCCTTCCCTTTCATCTCTCCCCTGCAGACCCATTGGAAGCAGATGATGACTACAGGGTAACAGAAACCTTTTCAAAGACAGGTGCTTGCTGCCCTGGGCATAAAGCAGGCTGGTTTTCAGTGAAGGCTTCACTGATGCTCATGACGAACAAAAGTTCAGTTAGGAGGAGGCTTTCCTTCATATATAAGAAATCGGTTGCTTTTTAAATTGAATTTATTTTCTATGGAAATGTCATTTCTAAGCATGAGTGGCTGATGAAGCCTTTTCATCCTCCATGACTAATCCTAACTCTGCCCACATCTGTTGTGACTGAACATTTTACCAAGTCACGGTTGCTCAGTGACTTATTTTCAAAGAGTGTGGGTGACTCAGTTCTAGTGACCTCATGGTGAAAGGTTATGCCGTGGTTGGCCTCAATTAAGTGAATTACAGCAGGAGTAGATGTATCTTCTGGAGTAAGACCTCCAGTCATGGGCTACAGGGGCCAGCCAGAGCAAGCCAAGGGAACTTCTGCTGACAGTATTGATGCCAGATCACTCCGGTAGTCCATGAGATGGTGGTAATCCAGTGCCTGCTGTGTGCATTGCATCTAGGTGAAATGATGAGAAAAAAAGGACACTTAGAAGGACTTTTGCTGAGGACCACAAGGCCAGGGATTCCACAGGGATGAGTCTGTGTTCTCCTTCAGCCCTGTTGAAGCCTGAGGAAGCTGTTCATGTAGGCTGTTTGCACTTTTCAGTCAGAAATGTGGAGCTGTGGGAAACATAGACCTCTCTCAGCTTCTGCATCAACTGCATGCCAGATAGGATTACAGAAGAATAGGAATACAGAAGATTTATTTTGCTGTATCAGTTTGAAATTTGTCTTTGTTTAGAAATTAATCAACTTAAAAGTAATAGATATTAACCTATGGGACAGCTGAGATCTTTATTGAATGCTCCATGATTTACTCTACTTTGTCACGGACATTTCTTCAGGGTATTTCACAGTTTAAACTCACAGCAAATAGAGAAAAGATCTTGTGAAAAATGTATGTAATCAATATGCACTGAGGGGGTAGAAAAACTTCTTAGCACCCTTTAATCCCAAAGAGAGGGTAGGAGTCAGAGACAATCCACCAGACTTCACTGCTGCTAGCAGTGTAGACAAAAAGTAAGGCTTGCAGGGTCCTGCTACAGAGGGTAGAAAGGAAAGGTGTGCTGCAGCTGCTTTCATGTGGTATACTGGCAGTTGAGATCAAAAGGAGGAGGAGGAGAAGAGGAAAACAAAGGATGGGAGTCCCTGGGTTGGGAAACCCAGAGTTACTGCATGTGCTGCTCCAGGTCAGCATCTGTGGGTAGGAATGAATAGTGCTTCAGTCTAAAAGCACTAAAAAATTATCAGCTCCCACATTCAACTCTGTAGATGACTGCAAGCATTTTGTAAGTTAATGTTATCATCCTATCAAGATCATGTGGCCTGAAGATCTAGGCTAGTCCCAGCTTCAGCCCTATATTAAGTTGATTGTGGCAAGGGTGCTTGGGGCTCCCTTATTGGGCAAGTCCCTAATATGATTGTTCATAATATTTTAGTGATGGAATAATAGCTATAGGACTTTACCTAAGATTTGATGTTGCTGAGGAATATGTTTATCTAATTGATGTCAGGCAAACTTTTGGTATATAAGGGAAGTCAAATAAAACATCCCCGTGCTGGTATTCCAACTGTTTAGCTCTTGCTCTGTTATTTTCTAAATTTATTTTTTAACCAAAGCAAAGTCATTGATTTTCTTAAATCATTCTCCTGACTAAGCAAGGGGTCTCTGTTATCTCTGAGCCAGGGAAGCATTCTGTCCATATCCATTCTGGATGGTGCAATGATTCATAGACATTATAAAAAAGAAAAAAGCCTAAAGTGAGGAAATTAAGTTAAATTCACAGGAATCAGGCTGAGCTAGCTGCTTCAGGTCACTAAGATGTTGATGTGTTGCTCTGTGTTACTGAAATGATGGATCCCAGCTTTAAAGCTTCCATACTCTTAATTTTGTCATTCCCCCAAATCAGAACCACGGGTGACTTCTTTGTAATGGTTTCTGATAGAGTTGCTGCAGAGTACATGTTCAAAGTGCAGAACTAACTGTATGGCTCAATGCTGTGTTCAAGATCTAGCTTTTTAATAATCTGAAGAGAAAATGGAGTCTATTTATCTACAGACCCTAAAGGCTTGAAATCCACCTTAAAACAAGTATCTCAGTTTTGTGGCTCAGGCTACTTCCTGACGTGATCTCAAAAATTGCTATTTAGTAATTATATTACATGAGTAGCACAATGGGGTTTCTTTATTATCATGAATGTCTATGAACAGATGTGTTTCTTTTGTTACTTGATTTTAATTGACTTCATATTAGGAACAGGACTCATGTGAATTTGCCCCAGGCACTTGTAATCTAACTTGGGTGTCATCACTGTGACACTTAGAGGATGTGGCAGGAGCATAAAATGACTTACATGAGACACTCCAGGGAAAAAATGTGGAGGAGGAGAAAGGAGACACTTTCACAGTGCCCAGCTGGGAAAAGCAGAGTCTTCACATTGCCTCATGCTCCATGGGCAGCACTGGGTCCTCTCTTTAAGTCACCTCTGACCAGCTGCTGGCAGGATATACTCACTGGCTTTTTCAGCAGAAATTCCCATATTGGTTCAGAACAGCCAGTTACAAGTCCCCTTTCTGTCTTAAAGGTCACAAGGATGCTGAAAGCTGAGAAGAGAGTTGTAGCCTCTTGACTTTGAATGCCCACTTGTTCCCTGCATACCCCTTGGCAAAGACTTTATCCAGAGATCTGTATCCACTTAGGATGGCCACAGACTAGGTGTCAAAACCCTGCCTGCCTCTGCACCAGCTCTACAGCTGTAATATTACAGGATTCATAGACAGAAGTTTGTGTTAGGTTGCAACAGCAACCAGAGATTTCTTCTGCTTCTAACACACTTGCTGCTTCATTTGAGGGTGGGTAAAACAGGGATTTCAGCTTCCAGGGGAGGATATACTTGGACATTTCCTCCCATTTTCAAGGAGCAGCTTTAGCCACAGGTCCATTCAGGCAGGGCCATTCTCAGGAGCCCATCTAGAGTGAGGAACCTGCCAGACCAGTAGAAGAGGAAATCTTTGATCCAGCTGACCTCTTTTTCCCTCTCTTGTGATCATGGTTCAGATATGTCTCTGCTTGCTTGCCAGACAGAGCCCTGCATTCCAGTTCCCCAGTAGCCTGCCTAGTAATGGCAGAGGGGAGCATCTTTGAGCCCCCATACCCTCCACATGCAGCTTGCTCCATGAACTGCTCCATCCAAAGAAATAGGTATATTAGTTAGCATGGATTTGCTCCTGCTGTTTTACACCTGGGACAGAAAACCCCATGTGACTGCTCAAGATGAGAGCTGACCGGCTGGACAGAAGCTCATCAGAAGTGGACCCCAAGGTGAACCTGTCATCTGTGTGCCCCTGCAGAGACTGATGCATACTGGAATACACAGAAAGAGAAGAGCATAGCCAACAGACCAAGGGAAGAGACTAGTCCCCTCTACTTGTCACTAGTGAGATTGCATATCTATTACAGTGTCCAGCTTAGGGATGCTGGTGCAAGAAAGATATGGAAAAGCTGGAGCAAGTCCAGCTGAGGACCACTAAAATACCCAGAGGGCTGAGATTAGGCTGGAGAAGACAAAAGCTAAAAGATTAGGCTGTTTTTTTAACCTGAAAGGGAACTATGAGGAAGATGTGGCCAGACAGCTCTCTGGGTACACAAAGATGAAAACCAAGCTGCCGCAAAGGAAATTCTGACTAGACGTAATGAAAACTTCTTCAGTGAGGGTGGTCAAACACTAAAGCAGGTTTCTCAAAAACCCCACAAATTCTTCATCTTTAGAGGCATTAAAAGCTTCACTCAATGAGGCTGTAAGCCAGCTGATTTAATTCTGGAAATTGTCCTTGGGGTGTAAAGAGAGTAGAGGTCAGCCTGGGTGACTTCCAGAGTCCACTCCAATCTCCATTCTTGCATAATTCTATGGGTTTTTTCTCCTTCCAATGTCCTGGATGCACTTGTATGCTGTGTTATGGAGCAGTGTATATTTAGGCAAGCTGAGTGCAAACTCCTTGGAAAGTAGCATTCCCACAGGGTAAGGGAGAAAAGGCCCCATTCATTTCTACAAGAAGCTCCCCACTGTGCTAAGGAAGGGGGAGTTTATGTCATTCTCTCCCTCATCCTCTTCACTGTAACTCTCTAGCACAGACTGACACTTATATGCTGAGTTTGAAGGCAACGGGCAGACTTGTTCTTATTTATTCTAGAAAGGTCACTTCAGACCTCGCATCTGGATTCTGGGAGGTCCAGCCATGACTCAATCATGTAGCCTAGCTGATTTAGGTAGCAAGGAGCCAACTGCATTGCTCATGTTCACACATCCAGCATGAGTCAGAAGTTTGGCTTAAAGTTGTAACTGCAAACCCCTGGCTGCCAGAGCTTTAGTCTGTCACCTGAGGCCTCCTTTTTGGTTTGACTTGACCCTGGTCCTAACTCAATACTTTCAGAAACCAGCCGTAGGAGTGTGACCTCTAATATGGTAAATCTGCACTATCCCAGTGGCTGAAGAAGGTAGGGATATCTAGCAGACTTCCCAGGCAGGATGTCTGTCCAGCATGCATTGACAGCCCGTTCTCCATTGTTCCGTGAGCACCAGGCTAGCTTGCAGGGAATAAAGGTGAGCCAGTGCCCTCTCTGGCAGCAGGTCCAGGCAGGACTGGCCAGCTCAGTCCCAACCACAAGGTCGGGTTTGAAGAGAGCCGTCACATCCAGGATAAGGCTCCACTGAAATTTACAAATAGAATTTATTTGTTTGTCGCATACAGTCCTTCCACAGTGCTTTGTAACGGAGCAATTACATCCTGGTCACAATCCTTCAAGACATGCTACTTGCCTGCACAGCCCTGACTTGGGTGTGTTGATTCAGGCTGTTATCTAAAGGCATTTGATTTGTCTAGTCAGGAACAGTTTCAGGATGAATTAATGTTTATATCTGTGAAACACATCCTGAAACACTGTTTTCGTCCAGGCAGTCTGACTTCTCCTGAGGTACAAGATCACTGTGTCCAACCTTGGAGCTTTTAAAAGCAGTTTTTTAATATATCCATTCATTTGTCCAACCTTGGATCTTTTGAAAACAAATTTTATGTATTTGTCTAACCTTGGAACTTTTGAAAACAGAATTTATATATTTAACATTTTTAAAGTGAACATTGTGTGGCCAAATTTTCCTATGTCCTTTTTCCTGTTTCTGTTTAAGTGGTTGGGAGGGAGGGATTGCCCTGCGGTGCTAACTAGGGATAGGTTCAGGATTAGGCTTCTGGGGAAGCACAGCTGCTAAAAAACCATGCTGGATGAAGTTGAGAAGTCATTTGACTGGACTTGTTCCTGTGTTTAGCCACTGGTGTTGCTCCATTTGCAATGGGCAAATAAAACAATATGTGGTTAGGAAAGCCTTATTTTGGATTTTGTTTTACAATTCGAACCCTCAACAACAGTCACATGCATTTTCTCTTTCTCCTAGGTTAGCAAAGTTTTGGAAGATAAAAAGTTTGCAGTTTGGCACAATGAATGTGAGACCAGCAGCTGTATTCTTCCTTTAAAATTTTTCTTTTAAAATAGACTGCCACCACAGCTTCCAAATCTTCCATTTACTGAGTTTAGATGACTTTTAACCAGATCATGTTCTGTAGCCCTCCCTTAAGTCATCCTCTATCTGCACAGGCTGCTGTCTCCTTCTCTTGTGAAAGGCTGGTCTTACTGATGATTAAACAACAAATATCATTTTCTTACAGGCTGTGTAATTGTTGTGTAGCAATGGAAAGAATAGAATAAAATGGAATTATGACTCAGTGCTTGGTAGGCTGTGGAGAAGAGGGGTGTACAAGAAGTGATTAATATTTTGAGGGTTTGTGTACAGAAATTCAGTTTTTAAATACACACTTAGCTGATACAATTAATTAAAAGATAAAGTGCTTAAGTACTCAACTAATCTATCTGGGACAAGGGAATAAAGCAGTCTATATTTCTTTAGAAGTGTGCAAGTCAAAATAGCAGTATCTACCACTACAGATAAATGCCTTGGCAGAATTCCTGTGATAACCCAGATTCCTAAGGCTTTCTATGTCAGCTCTTTTCCTTTTTACAGCACATAGTCAGCTGATTCCTCTGTTTTTAATGTGAAATCCATTTTTAATTAATTCATCTCTTATTTCTAAGAACTACCAGACACATCTTTCCTCAGGTATACAAGCATAATTCCTGTTGACTTTAATGGCAGATGGCAATTACGGAACTGAGAAAAAATTGGTAGTATGTATTTGCAAAAAAAGCACAACAAAAACCCCTGTACTTTGAGAAGACTGTGTCTAGACGAGACTTCCAAAAAAGTGCTTTGTTCACAGAATTTCGTTCTCAAAGTTAAAAATCTTCTTTTCTAAAATAAGGAGACAGTTACTGGCAGAAGCACTTAACTTGCTGGCTGACTTCATTAGTAAAGAAATTAATGCTTCTCTCAGAAATTTTTCCCACCCTGCATAAAACAAAAATGCCTCCAAGAAAGCAGCTGACAGTCATTTTCCTTTCCCATAGAGCCGTGACTAGAGTTGGTGCCTTTGTACCCCTACAGGAGAACTATGCCAGTGATGGGGTTCCAGGGCAACAGTAACCGAGAAGATGAATACAAAGGATGCAAATCAAGAGGAAATGTATTGCTGACAAACTCATAAGGAATCTAGTAGAAAGGCTGTGTGAATCTGAGGGGAGACAGATTAAATATTAAAATTTAAAAATTAAAGGCTCACCTATGTACTAGTTTGAAAGCAAACCAGTGAGAGACTCCAAGTCAGAAATACAATTTAACAGGAAAAATAAAATAAATGCAATAGTACAAAAAAAACCCCACTGACAGAGTCAGAATACAACCCGACCACCTGTCTGTGAGGGTGTTGGTAGCAGTCCAATTAAATGGTGGCTGCAGTCCTCCTGGAGTGATGGTTCTGTTGAAGCAGTGATCCTGTAAAAAGGTCTGGTCTTCCTGTGGGAATCCAGGGGAAAAGGGCTGCTTGTGGTGTTCGAAAGCTCAGATTATATCCAGGATGGAGTGCTTGGTTCCTCCCTCTGGGCGGAGCATCTCACAATGGGATGATGTAATTTTATCAGTCATGAGTAAGAGTAGATGGCCCATTAGCAGAAGATACCCCCTGGAGGGAGGATGGGTCACGGGAGAGATAAAGACCACTGCCCTGCCTGGTTTCAACAGCTGGCCCATTAACAGAAGATATCCCTGGAGTTTATCGGGGATGAGTCATGCAGGAGATGGGAAATATTGCCCCACCAGTTTTTAACAGCTTATGAAGATGGTGATAGAATACATATTTTTGGGCACATCTTACATCCTGTAACCTAGGACAACCTAGGGAAAAAAAAAAAAACCTGGAGAGGTAGATTTCATTTGTTGTCTTAAAGTCATCTACTCATGAAAAGCTATTTGCTGTTTGGGTAGCTAGAGCCCTGGGACATGTCCTCCTCCTCTGTCATTTCCTGGGATGCTGTGAGTTTGACCTTGTAAGATTTGCTGGGAGTGTCTACCTGGCTCATTCAAATGCCTTGCATGTGCCCAAGAACAAGTCCTCATGTACCAACCCAATGGCTTGTGGTGTGAAGCTGGGCACATTGTTCTTCTGACTTCACCATGAGTCCTAGGCTAAGCCTGCTGCAGCCACAGAAGAGAAAGATCATCTGAGAAGGGCCTGGACGAGAGATCATTTCAAACAGCTTCTCTCCTGGGACAAGGGACTCGTGTCTCCTGGCGACCTTGTGTATTGTGTCTCGTCCTTGACCCTGGGGGCAGGAGGGTGTACTGGGTTACTGCTGTGATGGTCACTGCAGTCACATTAATTGGCATAATTTGTATGCACTGCTCCTGAAGTCCCTACACGCTTGTTCTGCTCTCACATCTATTGTACTATACTCCTGACGTCATCCATACATAACTGGGCAGTGTTCTTATACCCTTCCCGGGGTACCTGCCCCTGCTTCCACTGGATGTGTATTTCCTTCTTGCCCTTGAGTTTTACCAGTGGGTCTAGACAGCCATGCCAGTCTCTTGCCTTCCTTTCCTGATTTCTTGCACGTGAGGATCAATGATTCTTGTGCTCTATGGAAAGAGTTCTCAAAGACCTACCATCTCTGTTCTGCTCCCTTGTTCCTGAGGGCAGGTTCCCAGGTAACCCTACTGACCTACTCCTTGAACAGCTGGAAGCTTTTTCTAAAGTTCAGGAGGGTCCTGACTTTACTCTTTGCCTGATCTGTATTCCTCAGGACTGCCAAGGCCACCAGTGTGTGACGACTGCAGCCACACTCCCATCACGGGATTTGTCACACCGTATTTCAGTAATGACAATTATAACCTAACTTTCTAGCAGCATAGTGGCTTTCAGCTCCTCCTGTTTGTTGTTTGTGCTGTGTGCATTGGTGTAGAGGCACTTCAGCTGGGCTCTTGAACATGTCAATTCCTTCTTAGAGGAATAGTCCTTGATTCTTTTGAGGTATTTCACTAGTGTTTCCCTGTTGGTTTCTGTTACCAAAGGAGACCCTGGCTCATCCCCATAAGATTTCAAGTGTGCTCCAGTCTAAGAACAGGCTGAGGGCTGTCACTAGCACTTTGTCCCTATAAATTTGCTGTGGATATCCCACAGCTTTTCAGGCAAGTCTGATATTATCCCACTCCCCTTCAAGTCTAGTTTAAACCTCTGCCAAGGAGTACCTCAAGCTTGTGAGTAAAAACGTTCTTTCCCCGTCAGAAAGGTGGATCCCACCTGACACCTGTGGGCCTGCTGCTGTGTAGGCCAGCCCAAAATTGAGGTGGGAACATCAGCCACACAGCCCTGTATTAGTAGACTGGGCCTGTCTGTTTCTTTCAATGTTGGTGCCCACAACTGGAAGGAGAGAGGAAAAAATAACCTGTGCTCCTGATTCCTTTGCCAACTGTCCTAACACTCTGAAGACTCTTTTCATCACCCTTGGATATCTTTGCCACCCAGATGAAGGAGTAGTAACAGCTAATAGTTTGAGGGCTGTGCCCGTCTGGGAATTTTGTTAGTGACATCCTTAACCCGGGCCCCTGGGAAGTAGCAAGTGATTGTACCTGGGTCTTTCGGCTGGGATGGGATGTCTACTTCAAACCCATTTGTATAGTAAAAAATGGTGTGAAAATGTGTTTTGCATTGTTTATACTGAAGCTTAGTGTGTGGAAAAGGCTTGGTACTACCAACCTTTGCCAACCACAGAATCTATTTGAAGGAGACAGCCTTTATTAACCTTGAGCTATGAGAACCTTTCTGCAATCTTTTGGCATTGGGTTGGCATTGCTGTTGCTGTAGCGTTTGCAAGCACTCTGAATTATATTGAAACACTGAGGGCTCATGTGCCCCTTATAGCCTTAGTGACTTCAGTAAGATGTTCTCCACACTGTATTTGTATTTGTCATCTGTCCCTCTTATACTGAGAACCAGGAGTGTGGTGTGATGGAGTAAAGTATTTATCTCTCTAATATTGAGAATAAACTGCTTCATGCCTTTGTTGTATAAAACCAGTTAGAAGAAAAGACTTCTGGTTTAGGGGAATTGTATGATTTATAGTTGCAGCTGTTTACTTTTTCTTTGTGTAAGCTCTTCCTTGTGATGTGCACTACAAAAAACAGAGGGAAAGCCAATTTTTGCTGGAGAGTGCTTGGAACAGGACTCTGTGTGTGTAAGGAGCAATTACTAGCATTGATATGGGCATTGCCGAGGTTTTCTAAGATGTTATGAATTTCCAGTCATTTCCATCTAGGATAAAGAAGTAGGAAGAGTGGATGAGACTGAAATAGAATTGTTACGCTTGACTACCAGAACACTGCTTAAGGAAGTGGCCAAGGCTGCACAGACATCAAAGGGGCAGGAGTCCTTTCCTTCTGTGTAGTCTTCAGTGTTTACATGCTGCCTCACAATAAATGTTGGCAGGACTGCAGTTTTTGACAGTGCTACCAGTGACATGTTTTATTTTTTCATAACAAGTGTGAGAATTACCACTAAATGTATAGTGACTGGAGAACTTCTTAATATGGAGAAAGGTTTATCTCTCTTCTTCCTGAATGACACACACTTATCTTTTCATTGCACTACAGTGTATTACAAACTATGTTATAATGGTACAGGTGTGCTGGTCAATCCATATCTATCTGTGGTAAGCTTTGACCTCCCCATTACTTGTCTCCCACATTACTTACCTGTTAGTCAGTGATTGGCTTAGTTATGACTTCTGCCAGCAGTGACTTTAGATATCTCCAAACCACTGACACAGATTCTGCAATAAAACTGCCACTACTTTGCACAGAAGTGTGTATCTGTGCTCTCTCTCCAAGATGTTTATTTTCCATCTTTCCAAAGGAAGACCCTAAGAAACTTTGAAATGGGGAAAAAAACCATCCTAATAATCCTAAATTAATTTTTTCCAGGAGATGATTCTGGAAACATCAAAAGAAAACAGGAAAGCTTCATGCTGTAGCCTAGAATTTTTCCCAAGGGATGACACCTTTAAGTTGGTACATTAGGAAAAAGAGAAAACCAAAAGCACTCTTTTTCTTCCCTGTAAAAGAGTTTGATCTCTGAGCTAAAGTACAAGAAGGCCAATTCCAGTCCAGTTCTCAGGAGGCTGTCACAGAACATTTTCCAATCTCTGTGAGATGGAGAGAAAGGAAAAAAAAGAAGTGAGAAACAAATACTAAAAAAATGGAAAGAAAATTATTTTCTAGGTTGATATCTTCTGAAATAATACTTTGCAAAATTATACTTACCAATATTAACACCTACAATTTGGTAATTTCATTTGTTAATCTTGCTAACATTATATTTTCTCTCTATTTCAGTTAATTAAGAAGGCAGATATGACCTGACAATGGTCTCCATGGTGCTTGTAATCACACTTTCCTAAACCCTAATACACTGTTGTTTGTTATCACATTTTCTTAGGTTTCCCATTGTTTTTGCAGACATTTTTCTCGATTGAATAAGAGCCGATAGGAGATAACATGCCAAACAAGATTGTGTGAGTTTTCGCTTTGAAAGCAACAGTAGTGAGAAAAGCATCATTAGGTAAGATTGCTGGGCAAGGGTTTCAGATAAGTACTTAACTGACAAAATACAGGCTGATGAGAACTAAGCTGACTGCAAATGTATAGAAAAAGCCAGAACTGTCACATCTTTCAAAAAGCAAACAAAGTCATTGCACTGATCTTCTATTCCTTTAATCCAACATAGTAAGAAGTGGCTTTCCAATTTGGGTCCTGATGTATTTGCTTGCGTCACTGTTTATAAAACAAATCAAGCAAAAAGTAAGGCAAAAGATCTCACTGTTAACCCTCACAGCCTTGCAGTTCTTCCTTGACTGATTGCAAAGTGCTTTCCAAACACTAATTAATCATGTTATAAGTCCACCACATATACTGATATTCGGTGAGTTTTCAGTGCCAAATTTCTTTGCAGCCAACAGACAAGCAGAAGTTAATGAATGGAAGAGATTATATACAGGAATTATTCAACTGGTAAAATGATGAGCAAGGAGAAAAATGAGATCCTCTAAGTAGAGCTGAAAAGAGAGAAATGAGTGATTTTAGTCTATGTCCAAAAGATTTCAGGTAGCATTATGACTAAAGTACTTTTATTAAAAAATAAATAGGTCCCCACCTGAACAAAATTAAACTTCAGTGAACTAGTCAAAGGAGAGAAAAACTCACTATTAGTGGTGTGGAAATTACCAGTGTAAAATTTCTTAAGCTACATGTGAAAGGCAATTTGACAGGGTGGCTTTGACTCTTGTTCCATATCTGAGATGTCCTGCAAACTCACAGAATTACTGAGCCACAGAAAAATCTGGGCTGGGAGGAGCCTCTGTTGGTCCTCTTGTTTAATCCCTCGCTCAAAGCACATCCAGTTGCAGCATGTTGTTCAGGGCTGTGTCTGGATGAGTTTTGAGTAGCTCCAAAAATGGAGATGCCAATACCTGTATCAATATTTTGCTGTCCTCATAGTGAAGAGATGTTTCCTAAAATCTGATTGGAATTCCTGGTTTTGCAGTTCTTGTCTCTTGCCTCTCATCCAATTCCTCTACACCTCTGAGAAGAGTTTGTCTTCTCTGCATCATACCATAATGTAGTTGTGTTCAACACATGAGATTACTCCAACCTCTCTCTTCCTCAGGCTGAACAAGCCCAACTCCATCTCCTGTTCCTCATATATCCATGTTCTTCTTCTGGATATCTGCTTTCTCATATGACTATAGCGTAACTTGGACTCCTGAATCAGGTGTCTAAACACCAACAGAACGAGTCTGTATTAGCCAAAGAGAGGACAAAGTTGGAGGTCTTTGACCATAATTTGAGACTTGTGATCAAAAACTGTTTCAGAAGGCCCAAGGCAAAAGAACAAATGACTGACCCAGAAGAATTTTGTGTTTCATGGTGACAACAGAAAAAACTCTGGGCAAGCTGAAGGGACTCATCCAAATTAAGTTTGTCTGGCAGTGAAGGCTTTTGCCTACTTAGCAGAATACCCTGCTGTTGGATCATTTTGTAGGATTCAGATGGTTAAAGCAGCCACCAGGGAAATGGTTAACTCTGGAACAGGAATTCTAGCAAAAAGACTTTGTGTTAAGAGCATTAGGAGCTCATGACTCTAGGACAAAGCTGCAACATAAAAAGCAACAAAAGCTGTTGCTTTTGTCCGTATAAAGGTGTTGTATCCAGAAGGCTGAAGAATCAAAGAGAATTAAACAACTTCTGAAGAAGATGAATTATAAATGCCTAATGGGAAACATGGCTTAGGAAAACAATTCACAGTCATTCCTTCTGAACTTGGTAACTTTCTCCTAAGTAGGAATCAGACTGCAGAACTGAAACGAGTGGCTTGTCTTACTGAGATCTGCTCTGACAAATGGCTGTGTACACTTCTTCCCATTACGTGACCAAAAGGTCAGACTGATCTTATGGAGGAAGGGTTTAGAGAAGAGGAAATGATCACTGTCCGAAATACCCCATGCGCATTGCAACACAGATGTGATGAGAGAAAAAGAAGCTGGTGATCAGCCTAGGGGTGAGGTAATGGGGTTAGGCAACAGCCAGATTATGCAGCATATTTTTTTTCAAGTGACTACATATATACAGTCCAACATGATTTTTCCCTCTCCACCTTTCTGTCCCTGGAAAATGACTCATGTGATGCATTAAGTGATGAGATAGTGGTAATATGACACCAAGAACAGATTTGCCTGTGACTCTGAAAAGCTTCTCAGAGCTCTGCAGAGGGAACTTAGGTTCAGGCATGTAGCCAGAAATCAGTAAAAATGGGGCTGTGTGTGTTGCTCTGATGGAGATACCTAGTACAGATTAAAATGGGTCCTCTCAGCAGCAATTTACCCCATTTAAACTAAAGGGGGATCATTAGTTTGTTAAACTGTACATGTCTCTGGGGACTGAGGTGTTTTGAAGTCCACAATGAACTGAGTTTAAAACTTCCTCTCAAGCAAATGATTGATTAAAATTTTCAAGACCCCAGACTGAGCTCTGCTATACAGGAAAATTCCATAGAGGACATTTGGGTCCAGCATGATTAAAAGTGCAGTGTTCCTGCTCTTCCAAGAACTTCAGAGGAACTCAGCAAAGCAACTAGTTTACATACATTTTCACTTCTTAATAAAGGTTAACTGAGTTCACTTTAACACATCATATCCTGTGCTTTTTCAATCACAATGAGCACTGACCATCCTTGTGCACAATGCTTTATCTGGGCTTGCATGGGGATGGCGGAAGGAAGTAATAGGAAAAGAGATTCTCTTTTTTTTTTGAAGTGGGTGAGATACAGCAAGGGTGATTTGAAAGGAGAAAATCTGGCACAAAGAGAGAACTGCTTGTGCCTCCGTTCTCAATGGAGTTTTGAGTCATTCATGCAGTGCAGTAGCTAGGGAGCCTGAGTGACTCATACATTGCTAACTATGGAGAAAATAAATTTTCTGAAACATTCAAGCATTACTCACATTTTCACTTAGTATCAGCTGATTCTAGTAGCCTTATTCCACCTTTTGGGATTTAGTACAATGGGTTATATAAAAGACAAATTGGGCTCAAGCATCTTTTTAAATGATGAGCTAAATATGGCATCAGACACCTTGCCTACATTAGTAAGTGTATTGAATGCTCCTCAGTTCAGCATGGAACTTATTATCTTTAACAGGGAGGAGCTGGAAAAATTGCAAAATTCACATTAGAGTTGACTTCAAAAGCTCTTGATAACGATCTTAACTTACATGTTGTGATTTTCACCCCAAAGGCTTCTCAAATGTTTGGCAACTGGTAAACAGAACATCCAGGGATTTATTACCCACGGTTGAACTGGTACAATTTCTAGGGTCCTCAGAACCCAAAATCATGGAAACATAGGAAAAATTTGAGTGTTTTACAAGATAAACAAGCCCAAATCTCTCAGCCTCCCCTCATAAGCCATGGACTAGTCACCTGGCCAGCTTGGTGGCCCTCCACTGGGCTTGCTCTACTATGCCCAAGCCTTTCATTAAGGGAGAACCCAAAATCAGACACATTTGGTCCAGATGTGGTCCCACAAGTGCTGAGTAAAGGGCAATGGCCTCTTCCCTTGACCTGTGGGCCATGCCTTTCTACCACAGCCCAGTGTTTGCTTGGTCTTTGCCATAAAGACCGACGCTGCTCAAGAGTGCTCAGCAGGGACATGGCGTGGGCCAGTGCAGACACATTGTGTGGCTGTGCAGTACAAAGATGGCCAGGAGATGCACATGTGTCAGGAGATCTACATATGGCCACACTGCCCATAATTTCATCTCCTTTCTGGAAGACGGTGTAGGCTATTTGGTAGATCCCTGGAGTGAGACCAGAAGGATGACATAATTAATTTCCTGATTTATTAGATAAAAATGAGTCATTTCGGTTTTAAAGAGAAATGAAATGATGTAGACCCATTTTGCAAATAGTTTTGAGGTCTATGGAGAAGTGCTGTGTGAGAGCCAGACATCATTTTGCATAAATTTTTGGGAATGTTTGTGTGAGGTAAGTCCCTGCTACAAAATTCAATCCCAAAGTAGATTTCCAAATTTGTGCTGCATTTAATATAACACTCTGACCAGGAGTTTAGTATGAATCAAAAGAAAACTGGATGTTTTTCTGGACAATAGAAATACCCAGTTTGATTAGCAGACATTACAAAATAAATAAAACCTCTGTGAGTTCTGGAAGGGCTGAGGATCCCAAGTACAAGGCATGTTTGTGCTTTGAATGAACATGCAAAAAAAAATTCTGTTAGAGTATTTCCTCAATGGTCTGATTCAGTTTTGTGCTTCTTCCTCTGAAGTCCCTGATAGCCCTTCTCAGGGCCAAGACAATTGACATCAGACCGGGAAGGTCCAAGATTTCCAGTGCTGAGAGACTGAAATATTTACCAGAAACAACTGACAGCCTTCATTTGTGGTTGAGACTGAGGTGTCATGTACCATGGGTTGCCCAGATAAGAAACACGTGGACAGACATGTTGGTGCAGTGTTGTGCTCCCCTTGGCATGCCTTTCCCAGCCTTGCTGTCCCTGGAGCTATCACTTTTGTAGATTTCTGAACTCTTACCTTAACCCTAATGGAGGCTTGGGATCGAGACTGAAGTCCCTGGTACCATGAGTCGTCAAGATCAGGAAGTTGTGGATGGAGCAATCTTGGTGCAGTGACATGCTCTCCATGACATGCCTTTTTCAGCCCTGGTCTGTGGAGCTTGTAGGCATGGTGGTTCTCTGAATCCAAAACCTTACCCTCAACCCTAATGGCAGCTGAGGCTGAGGTCCCTGAACCATGGGTGGCCCAGATAAGAAATATGTGGAAGGATCGAATTGGTGCAGTGCTGCGCTCTACTTGGCATGCATTTTCCCACTGCCTCCCCATGACCCCCTCCTCTATTCAACAACATGCAACAGAATTTTCCTGCAGTTGAATGAGGAAGAACCAGAGGTTTTGAGATGCTGAAGCCCAGAAAAACATGGATTTATCTCTTCTGATTGCCCAGCAGAACACACAAGGAAATATGGTCATGGATGCGGACACAGCAAGCTCAGTCTGGCTCTGTAGTGTACTAGGTTAAGTCAGATGGCAATCACCAAAGCTAACACTCTAAGTAAGCCCAATTCCAACTCATGATGTATTTTCTTAGGTGCCTTTCCTTTTCCTGATTGATAGATAGATAAACACATATATACTTATATTTTTTTGAATTTAATTAATAATTTCTAATGGATTGGACTCCTTTTAAAGTCTGGCTAACCTTTATTGAAGGCAACAGGTTTCTGTGGGGTAAAATAGTGCTTCATGCTCAGTGTGGTGATTTCCAATGCTCAGGACCATCACAGGGGAAGCATAGGCAATACCAGGGCTTAGTCAGGCATGTTCTGGAGTGTGCATATTTCAGCTAGAGACAGATGGTTGTTTGCTCACTAGAAATATGTAGGTTAATTCCATAGAGGAATGCGTGTATCTTTACCTGATTGCACTTCAGGGGAAATTTGAGTAGAACAACTTCAATGGGAATTGCGGGAAGTACTGAAAAGTCAGGTCACATTTCCTGTGGACCGAGGTGTAGTATTAGACAATGCAGTTTGAAACTGTTAGCTAAGAGGTAAGATAGTGCTATTGCAAAAAGGCCTAAAGGTTTTGTAAGGTAATAGTTAGGAAATGAATCATGAATAGGTAAAAAAATATTATGTTACTAAGTAATGAGTAGTCCGACTGTGAGTGCAGGGTGCAGTGTTTTTCCCCCATCTCAGAGCCAGAAAATTTTGAGAGAAGGATATGAATGTAAAGTGTTTCCCTGACTAAAGGAAGCAAAGTGGATGAGGAGTCTCCACCTTGGAATACAGTCAGCTGAGGTTCTGTAGAGGTCTGTATGTCCCATTGAGGCCCACTGAACTTGGGATGCCATAGAGAAGGGTGAAAGAAGTAAAGGTCATCTACTACTTCCCATGTTGTAAGAACTAGAGGGACTCCAGCCATCAGCAAGTTTTGTACAAAAGTACAAAATAAAGTACTTTTTTCACAGAGTACCTATAAAATGATGGAACTGATTGCTGTACTAATTGTGAAGGTGGAAACCATACAAATATTCATGACAGACTGAAAAAATTACCTCTGACTGTGATTATTAAGAATTATATTGCAGATACAATCTCCTGCTCAGAAAGTCCCTAATCCCTTGCAGTGGATTGACACTGGCTGGATGACAGGTGTCCACCAAAGCTGCTCCATCACTTCCCTCCTCAGCTGGGCAGGGGAGAGAAAATAAGACGAAAAGGCTCATGGTCAAGGTAAGGACAGGGAGAGATCATTCAACAATTACCATCATGGGCAAAACAAATTCAGCTTGGGAAAATCAGTTTAATTTATTGCCAATCAGATCACAGTAGGGTAATAAGAAACAAAACCAAATCTTAAAACAACTTACCCTCAACCATTCATTGTTCCTGGGTTCAGCTTCACTGCCAATTTTCTCTACTTCCTTCACTCCAGAGCTGAAGGGGGTTAGGGAATGAGGACTGTGGTCAGTCATCACATGTTGTCTCTGCTAGGGGAGGATGCCTCACACCCTTCCCCTGCTCCGAGGGGAAGGGGGAGGGGGGGAGGTGGCCTGCTCGGGGGGAGGTTCCTGGGGGGTTCCTCCCATGCAGGGAGTCCGGGGGGCCCTCCCACAGGAGGCAGTCCTCCGTGAACTTTTCCATTGTAAGAACTTCCCATGGGCTGTAGTTCTTCACAAACTGCTCCGGTGTGGGGAGTCCTGCTGGTGGTGGAACTTAACAAAGGAAGGATAACAAGGAGTCAAGGCTCCTTAGGGCACTCTGGAGAGGGACAGCCTTGCAGGTGTTGTGGGACAGCCCAGCCATACACCCGTACTGGCCCTTGCCTCCTACTGCTTCTAAAGGAGGCTCGTCTTTCTTTGCATGACACTGGAGAAAACATTATCTGCATCTGAGGAGATTCAGTGCCCCATCCCACTCAGGTGACCAGTGCAAACTGCTCCGGTGTGGGGAGTCCATGCAGGTCTCCGGCAGTGGTGAGCAGTAGCAGAGACCAGGAGCGGTGGTGCCGGGACCTGCACTGTCCTTGCAGCCTCATTGCTTCTGCAAACCCACTCGATGGCAACAGCCCTGGGGACACCCTGCTCATGACTTACCCTACGGGCAGCTGTGCCCCACAGTGTGACCAGCCCGTGTGCCCCAGCCGCCCCAGCCATGGCATGCTTCACCTCTTTATCCATAACCTCCATGTTCCTTCTGCCTCTGCCCTGCCTTATCCCATGGCTAAGCAGGGACAGACATAGCTGGGAAAGGAGCTGTGCAATGGTCCTGGCTTTGCTTTGTCAAATGTCACCACGCACATGTTGTGCAGGGCTGTGCAGTGGGGAAAGGAGGGCATCCGCCTGTTGCTCCCAGCCTCTCCGTCACATTAAGCTTCTGCTTTAGAGTGGAAATTCTGGAGTACACTCTGCCATTTCCTATTATTCTGTGCATGACTTAGCACAATAAAGCCCTCTGTGGCAGGTCTCCAGGAGCTACTGTAACTCTCTGTACACACCCTATACATTCTGGAGGAATCACAGGGGAATTAACACTGCTGTTTTCAGCCTGCTGCTGCACTGCATGTATAATCACGGAAAAAATTTGCATTCATTCAACAGTGTGTGGGAATGTTTAAATTATAAAACCCACTTTCATTTAATTAAGAGGGAAAAAAAACCAACAAAAAATATCATCATTCATGTTAGGTAGCCTGAGATCCTTAATTTGCTTTAAATGAAAAGGTCGATGTCAGTTTAGGTTCAGTCTAGGAAGATGAATAATTTGTTTGATCACTTAAGAAACAGGAGATCATGTTGCCCAGTAACTTGTTATTGTATTTCAGCAATAGTGTCCTCACCTGAGGTTAACTAGAGTTGTAGAACTGACAAAGCACTGAGCTGCTGTATCTCTGGCTTCACCTCCTGTGATAGCTACTGCTGTAGCACAAGATGTCCTCACAACAAGACACAAAAATATACAGGAATAATAAAGAAAAAACTTTCTCTTGCACCCCTAGAAGTCCAATTTACATTTATGTGACTTTGCTGTATTTCTTGTTTTAAAAAAAAAAACAACTTAGGAATTCACAGTGGCCAATTATTTCTTGGAATCACAGCATTTTGACCAAAGAAAGAACTTTGTGGGGTATTTTCATTTTTCTGTTCACAGAAGAACAGAATCTCATTGATATGGAGACTGTCTCCTCTTGCCTGTGCAGTGTAGGTCAGTCACATTCACATCCTTCAGCTGGACAATGCCTTAGTTAGAGGAAGATCCCAGATGTAGGGTTTCTGGGTTCCTCAGACGTAAGGGTCTGTGGCAAAGTGACAAACATGCAGCTCAGTGCCAGCCTGTTTGCTCATGTGTCAGAGCTGTGGGACACCAGTGGGGATGGTGCTGCAGGTGTGGATGGTGGTGGTGGACACTGGTGGTGCTTACAGAGGACCTCTCCTTGCACCTTTCCTGAGCAGGATTTGCCCATCCGCTCCCTTCTTGTTAGGCATAAGTGCAACTGTAGGCTGCAGTTCCTCTCCTCCTAAGGCAACCCTTTAAATGCATTTGGACCTATTCCACCACAAAAGCACTGCCTGACTACTGGGGCAGCTGTGGGTGACCACCTCACGCCCTGTCTGCAAGCAAGGAGTCCAGGGAGTGTGTTCAGTCCTGCTTGGCATGTTGTGTGCTGCCAGCAGACACAACATGCCCTGATTTGGGCAGCCTTTTCCATGCATATGGCCTGGTCAGCTTGGCGTTTACAGCTGCAGAGGGGCAATGACGCCAATGCGCTACGGGCAAACCCAGACACTGCTGTGCCCTTGCTGGCAAAGCATCTCGTAGCCTCTTTGAGAGCCCTTCACACCCAGGTGATAATTATCCGACAAGTCACTGCACCCTTTCCCCTTCTCCTCCATCCTGTCGTGCAAATGAAAGTCATTCTGTGAAAGGTCACGATTTTCTCCCGAGGATCTGTGCTCAACTGCTCCCTCCACCCCACTGCCTGCTGCCAGTGTTTCCACTGCTCCCTGTGCTTATGCTGCTGGGACATTGAAACAAAGGAGTGGGTCTTTTGTTTCTAATGGGAACTGCTGGTTTCTGGGAAGCACATAGAATGCCCTTCTTGATCAGAAACAGTCATCGTGCCCCGGGGAGGGACTGCTGCTTTAGTCCTAGGCATTTTGTTAACTAGAAGAGAATTTGTATGAAGACCTCAGACTGTGGGCAAATCTGGGTTTGTATCCACTGCCAGGTATCCACTGTATCCACTGTAGCAGGTCCAGACTGTGGCTGATGTGGTCATGGGCTCAAGAGGACCCTTCAGGCCTTCTCCTTCATGGCACATCCTTTTCAGTATCCTCAGGTGACTGCTCCACCCTGAGAAGGTCCTCAGCTAACACAATACCTACTTGTCATACCTAAACACTGACTCAGGAATCCTTTGTTGATACTTTTTAAATAATCCACCCCAAGTCCCACAGCCTTAGGATGTGAAGACTACTCTGGACTTTTCTATTTCTCCTTATCCAAATACTGCAATCAGGGTAAATTAATCCCTCTGCTCCTGATCCTATGCTGTCTCTTTGCCATTTTCCTTTTCGTAGTATTTCATCCATCTGCAGTGCCTGATGTGTGCCCGGTGAGCTTTTCACAGCACAGACTATATTTGGTTTTTTGCATCACTTGCTAGAGAAGCTCCTTCATCCTGACCCTTTCCTCTGCAGGCTGCTACAAAACAAACTGCTGTGAAGTGTAAGAGGAAAAGCAAGGTCCAGCTGTGCAGGTGAACCAAAGGTGCCTTACTTGATTCACACCCAAATAAATACAGGTTGGTGAAGCTTGTGCACTCACTACACAGCAGGCATCTGACATGCAGTAGTAGCTATTTTCTGACAGCCTGCAGTCCCATCCTGGGGCTCTCTCCTCCAGGCAGCAATGTCAGGATTGCTACACAGCACTAACACATCAGCCCTGTCGTTGCTGTGGATTTCGGGTGAGGTGGTGGCTGTTGTATGAAAAACTGCCACTCAAGAAATCAAGCAGAGGCTGATAAGAATAGTCATTGCACAAGCTAGTACTACTTCCTAGCATATAAAAAATATTTTCCAATTGTCTTTTCACTGCTATTTCACCCTCAGCCTCACTTTTTATTTAAGACATGCTGCAAAAATCAAGGATTTTTGAACAGTAAAATGATCTTTTTTGTTTTTCTAACCCCAGCACCATTCAGAACAGTATCTCTCTGTAGAGCAAAGGGTTTGTGTACTCTAGAAATAGCATCAGTACCAGGGATAATGAAAGGGTGGAAACCCCAAACCAATGTTTGTGAGACTGGGCTTCAGAAATGTGGGTGGTAGTCCAGCTTTGGCTTCCTGAACACATTGTCTGAGAGGTGTTACAGAAACACAGAGAAACATCATTCAGATATATGCAAACCAACAGGCCTCTTGCAGTCTCTCTTTCCCAAACACTCATCTCAGCTCTTCTACAGCTGACATTATTTTTTCTGACTTCATAGAATTCCTTTTAACTTAAAATTCATTGGGTGCAGTCTGAGTTCTTGTTTTAATGAGGTTGCCCAAGACAGTAAGACGAATTCAGCTGCAAGTTAGGAGGATGTGTTCAGTGACCAGATGAATAAAGGGTAACTCAAGCTTTCCACGGAGTAGGTGATTCACATGACATTTGTGCCTTATTCTTAGCTTCTCAAATATCTGTCCCTTGCTGTTATTATTTTTAGGTTGGTTTACTAAAGAAACCAGACTGATGAGGTTGCCCATCTGGCTGTTTATTGCTCCCACCTGTCCATTCTCCCCAAACCCCTGTGACCCTGTTTCATTCCAGTCTGATGGTGGGATGGACATCTCAGGGTGAATTATTCTACAGGTGCCATGAAAATTGGCTGCTCCTCAGGGAAGGACGAAGCTCTTGCTGGAAATAAGGGCAGGGTTAATCCAGCTGTTGGTACCCTGTCTGTGATAGCATCTGGGTGGGTGCTTATTTACCAGGTCACTGGAGCACAGAACACTTGAAGCCTGAAACACATTATGCTGTCTCTTGCCTGTGGGATGATGTCCTAAAGGACACAGAGCAGCTGGGCTACTGACATGCAAGGGCAAGGGGATGAAGGACACATTTCTCCAGATAAACAAATATCCCCGTGTCTGCAGCTCACTGAGCAACTTCTGCATCCGTAACCCTGGGTAACTAACAGGTAAAGGATTCAGCTCTCAGGATGCAGCTGATTCTGAGTGTTTGCATGCTGTTTGCTGCTTTGTGTGAACTGCTTCAGACATATATTTGATGTGACTCCTGAAGCTGTGCATGCTTTGTTTACACCATACACCTACTCAAGTGGGAGAGGAGCGTGAGGTCTCTTTGGGGAGCTTTGCCATGCATGCAGGAGCACTGATTGATCAGTCATAATTTTGGATTTCCAGAGATGTTGACTTGTCCACCTTTCACATTGCCAAGGTGGCATTTAAGCCCACAAACAAATGCTGTAGTCTGGCAGAAATATAAATGCGTGCTCAGATTTGTCCGACGGGGCTGCTCTGCCTCTAACGTTAACTGCGTGTCTTTGCAGGAACAAGACTGTTCTGTGCATGCCATTGAAAGGTTTCAAGATTGTGTTTCTTCCCTTTACTGGACTGTTTTACTCTTCCTTCTTTCAAA
Organism: Machaerirhynchus nigripectus; assembly: GCA_013397975.1. Lineage (NCBI taxonomy): Eukaryota > Metazoa > Chordata > Aves > Passeriformes > Dicruridae > Machaerirhynchus > Machaerirhynchus nigripectus. The sequence continues at coordinate 1,080,129 of VZRQ01007810.1, read as the reverse complement.
GCTACACTTCTTTATCTGCAGGGCATTTCCTTCCTTCTTAGGTTTTGCCTTGTCTTTTCGCAGGTATGAAGGATGTAGTCCCACTCAGGTGCTCCCAGGATCCCCGTGGGACTTGCAGACAATGAGAGATCTTGTCTTTTTGTTTTCATGCTTTTTTGCTTCAAAGTGACTCAACAGCCTCTGCAGATCCTCACCTTCCCTGCCAAAGGGAGCTCATCTCCTTTCCATGCCTTTTAAAACTCACTAAAATAAAGTCCACATGTTTAACGAGGAAAGAAGTGCAGGGTTATTCCTGGCAAGGACGCTAATGGCAAAGACAGGATCTGGACAGGTAGCTGCCAGAGTAAGACAGCTCTTTTATTGTGACCCGCTCCTTTTTTGCCACTTCCATTAGGATCCTGCTCTGCAAATGTCACACTTAGTGTTTTGATGCCTAAATTTCAACTGCAACCACATGATCTGCTTCTCTATAAGCAAAAGACTTGCCTTGTTTTAAAATAAGAATTACAGTCATGAACTCACCCTTGGCTAAAATGTGTGTTTATTCCTATACTGTGAACTCTGCTCCTGCAGAGAGGAAATCATTACACACATCAATGCCCCCAAAAAGGGGGGGAGTGGGGTGGGGGCTGAGGAGGAAGTAGAACAAACATCAGAGTAAAAGCCTAATGTGGTTGTTATGAATAAAATATCCAGCCCAGCTTTAATCATGGAACAGAATGGCTCCAAACGGCACTGGAGGCCTGGTTCATGAGGCATAGGACTGATACTTCCTCCCCCTGCCATGAGGGTTTTATTTTGGGTGATAAAAATGAGGAAAAAACACTGAAAAGTCAGGGGAAAGTGGAAGGATGCAGCACCCGTGTCAGTTTGCATCTGTGCGGTGTGCTGCAGAAAAGCAGTTTCACCGCAGCCTGACCTCGCTAAAGCTCCATTCCCAAACGTGGGCTTTGCTGGCAGTCAGAAAAGAGCTGCTTGGAGGGGGCCGGGGAGCCTGCTGTGCTGAGGCATGGGCAGGCAGAGGCTGGCTGGGGATTCTGCTGCTGCCTCCTCCTTGCGTGATCCCTGCGCAAAGAGGGGGCAGGAATCGGAAGGCACCGCCCTGCAATGCAGGTGAGGGTTCCCCGTTGCTGGGGTCATGCTCAGCTGTTTCCTTCCTGGCACTGCTGGAGGACACATATCGACCACATGAGGCATCTGTGGGTCACAGAAGTCTCCTCCTTTACGCGGAAGGCTAATGAGGAGTGGGCAAGTTGTTAGGGAGCAGACTGATACGGACGACTCCACTCACGTACGGACACTGAGTGCACCCTCTCCCACCTTGGGTTCCTCCTAGTTCCCAGGCTCCCCTGGCTGCTGCCGTGCCTCCAGGCTTCCTTGGGTGGGCTGATGGCTTTGGTGGTCGGCCTGGGAGGAGCAGGGCAGGGTCTGACAGAAATTACTGGGCTCTTGCAAGGAGTGTGTGTGCTACTGCAGTGACACTGGATATGAATTTTTGTCCAGTGGAAGATTCCCAGGTTAATGAAAACTGCTTTGGACATTATGGCTGACATAAGGGATACTGACCCCTCTCTTCCCTTTTCAAGGGTCATTTTTATTTCACTGGGGGTGTCTTTAAAAATGCCTTAGAGGTATCTTTTCTGCACACAAGCCTCTGTGCACCATTCCCACCACTAAGTGGCATTTATGCCCTACATCACAGCAGTGCTGTTTGGGGTGTCTCTTCTCAAAAGCAACCACATCTGGGTGGTGATAAAGGCTTGGGGCACCTCCAAACAGCTAATTCACCACTGCCATTCCTCAAAGGACAAGCAAGGGGGAACCATCCCTTTCTGGTTCTTCTTCCAAACTGGCATTTGTTTCAGGATAATCTCCTTCACCGTATATAAAATATAACCAGCTTTGATAAATGGCTTTAGTAATCCACCTCTTGTTTTGTTTTATTGTTTAATGTAGCAACTATTAATTACCTTGTCTACAAAAAGAGTTTCCCCCCTAATTGTTTAATAGCATAAAGGACAAATACTTTCATGTTTCCAGTGCATTATTTGGTAGGTTTCTGGTGAGCAGGTTTTTCCTCAGAGTCACCACTGGGTTGTGGTGAGATATTATAGAACTGGGGCAGAGCCTTGGGCCAGCAGCGGCCAAATAGCAATGTCCTTCAGTGTTCACTTCACATCACTAGCTGGCCCTGAGTCCTTTCTTATCAACAGAGAGAGCTGTAGCAACACTGAACCGTGTCTGAAATCAAAACTCGGACATGAAATAAAAGCCAGAATGGTTGAGCTCTCTGTAGCACCATTAACATGCCTGGTTTCCACCAGTAAAACTCAGCTACAGCTTTCACAGCAGTCAGAGGAAATCTGTTGCTGTTACGTTCTTTTTGCTGTCCTCAGATCAAGAGGAGTCAAATAGAGCTTTTGTATGGAGTTGAAAGCCCATAAGGACTTTTGTACCTGGGATACCTTTGCCTTGGCTATCCGATCCTATCCAGGTGCTGCCTTTGGGAAGCCATCTCTGTCTTTTTCTTGGACAGTCTCTGGGGGCTCTTGTTGAGCTCCAATTTCTGATACCTGCATGGTTCCACATGTAGGCCATTTTGGGAGCAAGGGGAAAGGCAGGAAGATTTTCCTAGGAGCATACCGCACCATTCACTGGGCACAGCTGTGTACCTTCACCAGCTCTGGCTGGAGCTACATCCCCAGATCCCATTAGTTCATGATGTCAGCAGCAATGGCATGCTTCCCCCTACAGATCAAAGAACTTTAGTTCAGTCTGTGCTTGCCTGGTCCCAGACCTTGCATCCAGCTGCTGGCTGGAAGGGCACAGTTTCAGTTAGTTCAAACATGCCCAGTTGTGCTAGCAATTTTCCTTATGAATCTCACACATCCCCAAATGCTATAGCCTAATTTGGATGAACACATCACCCATGGCTGTCCCCTCTCTAGTTTAATATCCATCACTTGTGTTGGCAATAGCAATGATGGGACCTAGTCGAAATGCCTCTGAATTTCTCAATCAACTCTGGTAGACCTCAGATAAAGGGTGCAGGAACCCACTGATCCACAGACAGCTTTACCACTGATCGTTTTCCTGGACCAACAGTACCACTAAATACCCCGAATCTGTGCAAAGGCTTGGATTTATTGAAGGTACTTAATACTGAGAGGCCTGAAAGGTAAGTAGTGAGCATCTCTGGCAGCAAGAAAACTTGTAATCATGAGTCTAAATCTGAATGTTGGCAACTATGGAGACAGGGCCCCCTTTCAGCATGCCTCCCCTGCCACAGGGAAAAGCAGAGCACCAGCAGGGCTCTCTGCCACCCTGCAGTGACCACAGGGATGGTACTGCAGCGCAGGCAGAGACCTCTGGCTCTCCCATAGGTATGGCTGCAAAGAACTCATTGATACTCACCTCACTGTGAGTACTGCATCTTGTGAGACTTCTTACAGGTCATCGCCCACTTGCATTCAGCTCTCTGCCTCCCCTGCTCACTATTTTGCCTAGATGTCAGACTGGAGGTTAATACCTGTCAAATTAGCTGTAAAAATTCATATGAACATTAAGTTCTTTAAACATCGTGTTCTAGTATTTCCTTGTTTACAGTCAAATCCATTTCTGGCCTTATTTCAGGTATCAATTGTTGCATGTATAGCATGCTTCTTCTTCAGCTTAATATACAGGGAAATCCTGTCCCACACCATCCAGGTTTCTTGTATTTGCACTGTATTTTTTGTGTGGCAAGTTTGTGCCTGGATTGCTGAAAATATTTCTTACAGTTTCCAACACAGTGAGATGAAATTGGTGCGTAGGTTCAGGATCCTGTTTCCCAACCTCCTGCCCTTCTGTAAGGCGACTTTCTCATGTACACGTCCGGGTTACCAAAGCAACTCCCAGGAATGACGATTCCTGCCACTTGATATTGAGTATTTGATGAAGACTTTCTTAACAACATGGAGAGGAATCTCGCTCCTGTCTGGTTTGGTGTGAAAAGAGAAGTGCTGCCGTGAGAGAGGGGGCTGCATGTTCGAGTGAAGGGAGCCAATACCCACCACAGGCAGTGTGGTCTGCCAGACTGAGCAGGGGCAGGGATATGCCCTGCTGTTCTCCTGGCTCAGGGAGTACCTTGTCCTTTTTCCTTGAGGAGCTGCTTTTCAAGTAATTGATCTGTAAAATAGGGATAAACCCACCTCTCACAGCCATTCCCAAAAGATCCAGTAATGTTTTCTCTAGTCTTTTCAATATGTGGTAGTCCCTGGTGATACCTCAGGGCCTCACTTGTGGTATCAAAGCCCAGCTCCCCCAGCAAGACCTTAGTCTCTGACTTGATGTGACTCTCAGTGACTCAGCTCTGAAATAGTGTTTTTCCACTGATAATTTTGATAAGTATAACCTTAAACTGGGCTACATTACAGATGAGAACCCAAGAACATTTTTAATCTCCTGTTATTTACTTGTAACATCATGAATCACAGCATTACACAGTGTACATGGTATTCTCTGATGATATAATTACACAGCTGTCTGTATACTGTGCTTTCTTAATTCATTGTATTCAACATTCACCTTTTAGCAAGGCATGCTCTAATTCTCAAATGCATATTATTCAGTTCGAGACTAAACATGGGAAGTGAAAACAAGACTCCAGATACCACAGCCACATCACACCGGCCATGTGTTTGCTGTGTTTGCCAGCCCCACACTGGGGGCTTTGATCTCTTCCCACACATGAGCAGCACTGGGTAGTCACAGGGTAGGTGCAGCTGTACTATAGAATGTGTGACTGGAGCTTGTTCTCAGCCTTATCACCTGGGGTGTGCTTACCTGATGAAAAATACCTCTGTGGTTGTTGTCAGTTGCTTGTTCTTGATGGGGGAGGTCTCAGAGTTATGTGCTGGCAGTGCTGGGCAAGGTGGGGAGTCTGGGCACCTCACTCGTGCCCTTAGCTATCTCCTTAAAGACAGATAGATAAAAAACTGTGAGGACTACTAAAAGAAACATTTTCCCACAGTGCCGCCACACATTGTGTCCCCTAAGGTCAATCAGGGAAGTGAAGTTCAGGGGCTTCATGGACTCAAGGGCCTAGAACTGTGAGTATCCAGGGCCGGGAGAAGCCTGTTATCCGATCTCCAGGCACGGCACAGACTCCATCAGGAGAAGCAGGGTTGATGCCCAGATGGACAAGCTCCCATCCCTCCCCAAGCATTGCTGCTCTCAGACCATTACAACCAGCCTGGATGCTGGGTCTGTGTTCATCCAGCACCTTCACTTTCTCCCCCACCATTACTTCCAGGTCAGTCCCAACTCATATTTCTACTGTGAAACTTGCCAGAAAGGAGAAGGAGAGGTCCAGGCTGTACAGTTCCTCAACTGCGGCTAGCTCAAGAAAAGCTGAAACTGCTTGTTGAGGCTCAGTGTCAGATTTGAAAGGCTGCTGGTTACTGAGCTGCAGCGGATCTGCCTGGACAAATGCCTTTGAAATTGCAAGCAGCAGCATCTCCAGAACCTCCTCCAAGTGTGCAAGTCAGAGGGGCCATCTGAGTCTGTGTTGAACAGGAGCTGATCTGGAAGCCTTCCTGCAAAGTCCAGGGAAATGGCATTTACTGTGGTAACCTTTGCTGAATCAAGCGCTGATTATTAAGCAGCACTCCAACACCCAGGCCTTTTACCCCAAGCTTTCTTAAAATTGTAAATTAATGCCTGGACTTTATGATATTAAAGGTCTTTTCTAACTTAAATGATTCCATGATTCATTATCTGCCGGGTTCCCAGCTCTGCCTTAGCTCTCCCTTGGAAGTTACAAATACAAAGATTTGCCCACAATCTAATTCTCTCTGTGCCTCCAAACCTTGCAGAGAAGATGCCAGTAATTTTCCAGATTTGTCCCCTCCCTGCATGGTTTAGCCAGCACCAGCTGCTGCCGTGTCGCTAAGGGGCCACAGTCACCACAAAGGTGAGCAAACAAAGCGCAGGCGATGAGCAAACTGCCTTATGGGTGCTTTCCTGTGGACACTGAAAAGCTGCTAGCAGAAGGTTTTCCCTGCTTCTTGCAGCATTCTGTGAGAATCTCTCCTTTCTCACGCAAGCTATGAAAACAATAAGATGTTTTTTGTAAATAGTACCTGAACACCTGCTGTTTTTCTGCTCCGTTTGGTTATAAGGCAGAGAGTGTTTGGAAATGGGCGTTGTAGGACCTCAGCCAATCACCCCAGGAGGTGGGTGACCACTGACCAATCACCTATGGAATTTTAGCATACATAAGCAGAAGTTGTAAATAAAAAAACTCACTCCATTTTCTCACTGGATTTATGTGTGCCGCATCTCTCTGTCCCGGGTACTACAGCGACACTTTCCCATCAAGGACCACATCCTACAAAGCCTTGGATTTTCTTTTGTTTCCTTTCCTTCTCCCACATCTGATTTTCATACTTATGAACATGCAAATGCAACAGGGAAATTTAGGAAATCTGTTACTAAGGCAACTGATTAGGTGATGATGCAATTACCTTGTTATTTGAAAGTCAGGGTGTTGTGTGTTGCAGTAAGCTCCTACCAAAGGGGAGAATAAAATTTTCATACTACTTTTCCACTCAGAGGCAGCACGGCCCTAAAATTACTTGCCTTGAGAATACACCAAGAATACCGTAAGCCAGCAAAATCTGGCTGCCTTTGTTGTAACAGGAGCCAAGGCAAAAACCTCCTCCTTTCTCCCATGCCAACAGGATTGAGGAGGGGGTAACTCACTTTCAGGAGATGTCAAGAAGTCCATGGGAAAAAGCATTCATGTGACATGAGCAATTAACAAGACATCCACCTATAATTACATTTAATTATGAAGAAAAGAAATCATAGCAGCAAAGATTCAGGTCTTTGAACACAAATGTTGTACCTAAATGCAATTATACAGATGACATTGGACTCCATCACCTCACTACGTTGCTTGCAGTGAGCAGCCCAGAACTGGACACAGGATTTGAGTGTGGCCTTACCAGTGCCGAGTACGGGGGCACAATCACTGCCCTGGTCCTGCTGGCCACACTGTTGCTGGTACAGGCCAGGATGCCATTGGCCTTCTTGGCTACCCAGGCACACTCTGGCTCATGTTCAGCTACTGTCGACCAGCCCCCCCAGGTCCCCTTCTGCTGAGCAGCTTTCCAGCCATTCTGCCCCCAGCCTGTAGCACTGCATGGGTTGTTGTGACCTAAGTACAGGATCTGTTACTTTTCCTTGTTGAACCTCACACAACTGGCCTCACCTTATGGATCCAGCGATGCAGTAGAGCCTGGCCTGGCTCTGCTGTTGCAGACCCTGCCTTTCCCTGGTTTGACCTCGTGTGGCTCTACCACAGGCTTCTCTTCTGTATTTTCCTTCCCCCTTCCTGGTGTCTCCACACATGCTGCCTCCCACCCTTCTATGCAGTCTTGGGCCCATGCAGCATGCCTTTCACTTGACTGATGCCCAAAGGTTCCACCTCTGCATCAGACCCTTGCCTGAGAAAGGAAGGGCCAGGAGCCAGCACAGATGATGGGGACCTGGTCAGCCTGCAGTGAGCATGGTATCTCCTTCCTTTTCCTCCATGTCTTTCCTCAGTACATTCAGTGTCCTCACTGTGTGATGCACCAGGATTTTCAGTCCAGGTACCTGCTGCCCGTGCTTCATGCTGACATTCCTTACTGGACCAGTCACCTCAGGTCTGCTGCTTGCTTTGGGACCCCACTCAACCCAGTGACGCATGCAACTTGGCTGCCTCTGCCAACTCCCACTGTGAGTTTCCATGTTTCTCTGCACAGATCTGGCTCCTTCCTACATGCCGGGAAGTCACATTATGGGCTTTGTTTTTACCTTTGTTTTTAATGTTTTTCTTAATAAGTCCTTACATTGCTCATTTGCTCACAGACAAGCCACGATTGTTGTTTCTGAGGACCAAGAAAAGGTGCTGGAAGAATCAATAAAAGTCAGCAGATATAGATCTGAAGTGGTAGGTATTGTCAAGAGATGCCAGCTGTGGCTGTTGGGACTTCCTGAGGGCTTCTGGGGTAGCTAGAGGCAGGGAATCTATGCCGTTGGAGAGTGCATGCTAAAGGAAAAAAAGATGGGGGAGAAAGCAAGCCTGCTTCATTTGGTCCAGGATACCAGGAGCCTTGTAAAGGAGCAGGAGATGTTGATCTGGTGTTCTGGACTCAACATCACCTCTTTAGCCCACATTACTGCCCTTCTGCAGCTGTACAAGTCATTTGAAGTCATTGTTTTGAATAACTTCAAAAGTAAAATCCCACTTGAGTCAGGGCTTGCACTGTAAGTCTGGTATCACAAAGCACCACATGGGTCCTGAGATGCGTGCAGGGCATCAGTCAGGCTTGAAAACACAGTCATTGTGTGCTCTGTCAGAGTGCTTGGAGGTGGCGGTGGTGTCCAAAAACATTGTGGAGTAAAACCTTCTGAGGGACCAGGCTGGAAGAGGTGCAGAAGACCTGCTTGCACTGCTTTGCTGCCCAGCAGCTTCCCAGAGCCAGACCAGAGTTCAGAGGATGCCACAGCAGTGACTGCACCATAGGTATCCACAGATGTCAACTTTATCACTCAGTTCACTTCTCCCTGCTCCTCTTCCTTGATCACATCGTCCTGGTCACCTCTTGTCTTCCAGGTGTGGTGCTGAGAGGGTGCCAGAGCTGCTACCACCCATGGGCCACACAAAACGGATATGTTGCTTCTGTAGGACATTAATCTTGGAAGTGGTGTCATGGTCCGGGATAAGCTGCTTTTCCCAAGGACAGTGGCTGACCTGAGAATACAAACCATACTGTTCCTCCTTCTCTGTTGGGAAGGTGCCCCACAAAACTGCCCAAAAAGCATAGGACAGAACTCAAGAGGGCTGCATTCAGCCTTCAGTCTTAGGCAATGTGCCATGGCTTATGCCAGCAGAGGAGAGCTACTGCATGATCTTCTATCAACCATTTGAACTGGGGCCTGCATTTGGCTAAATCCACCATCTCCGGAATTTAATTTGCCATTGAGTCTTCTTCTTACAGTGGAAAGGCAAAGCCTCTGGTGGGAATCCCCTTGCACGCAGACTCCTTGCATGATGTAGCAGGCACCTGATTTGGGGATGCTCTCCGTCCCCATCCCTGGTTCAGGGCTGGCACTGGCCCCTGCTGTGTGTGTGTGTATGCAGCTCTGTGCTTGCTGCAGTGATTTCCCAGTGGGCCAGGGAGGAAAAATGAAAAGGAAAACGAAATTGCAAAACCACGTCTGCTCTGTGGGAAGTGCTCAGGCAGTATGAATTGCAACAGAGAGGAGGCAACCCCCTACCACTTTCTAAATAGAACCAGCAAGTGTATGCAACACTAGTAAAACTAAAATGATCATCACCTTCCCCTTGAAGAATTCATACACTTCTGAATTTATTTTTCTGATTGCTGCACACACTGCTCTTTTTTCCTTTCCTTTCCTTTCCTTTCCTTTCCTTTCCTTTCCTTTCCTTTCCTTTCCTTTCCTTTCCTTTCCTTTCCTTTCCTTTCCTTTCCTTTCCTTTCCTT
>VZRQ01007810.1:1034105-1070356 GCA_013397975.1 Machaerirhynchus nigripectus | reverse complement strand
CAGTATCTTGTACCACTTTTCTGCAGTTTTACCAGAGATGGCAACTTGACCACAGCTAGCCAGTGTGTAGATGCTGAAATCCAGTACAGCAGGCAGGGCCACAGCAAGGTCCCGTGGAGAGAAGCAGAAATGAAAAAGTCAGTGAAAAGGTAGTGAAAAAGTGGTTGGGGAAGGAACAAGGGTGCCTGCGGGAAGTGGTCCCATGTAGGCAGCCTGCTTTGTGTTTGTTTCTCTCTGGGCAGGCCCTGGGCTTCCACATGAGGCATTCAGATATGATCCCCTTAACACCTTCGCTTCTCAAAATCACCACACCTGTAACCCCCTCCTTGCCTAGGATTTACTTGTGCTGTGTTTCTGAAATGGCTTTTCTCTGGTGACATCCTTGTTGAATAATATGGACTTTGTAATATGTGAGATGAGAGCAGATGAGTCATGTCTTTCCTCTGTGCTCCCCAAAGTGGAAAGCTGCTCAGGCCTGGAGGCAAAAGCAAGGTTTGCTTTTAGCTACCTGAAACAAGCCTGTTGTCTTCACTCATCGCCCGTGGTGTTTTACTGAGTGCTCTGTGCCAGAACAAAGAGGGTGCAAGGCCATGACCTTACCGAAGTGTTTCCCACCTCTGCTGTCCTGGGAGTCAGAACAGCAGGGAAAGGGGCTCACTGGAGTGCTCCAGATGTGCACATCTGCCGGGGGCCTTACAGGCAGCTGGAACAGCCACTGAGACTCCCAGTCCCCAAGTGTTTCAGCCACCACATCTTGGCAATGACGGGGAGCACCCCAACCCTTGAACCATAGGCCCCCAGCGCAGCTTGGAGGACCACTTCCACCTAGAGACAACAGGAAAACCCAGGCACAAAACCAGCTTAATTCAAGTCTACAAAATGGTGATGTCAGGACGTCACGATGTCAGGAATTTCCTCCCTTTCTCAGTCCAGCTCAGAGCTCCTGCCCTCACATAACCCTCCTTAGCAGGCTGCTCCCTTAGACTTTAGCTACAGTGAAGAGTTTGCTCCTGAAGTCACTGTTTTTCTTCCTAGAGACAAACATGGCTTGACCTTTTTGCATGCTTTCTGGGAAATACTGGCTTTTGTTCAGCTCAGAAGGGCTCTGTAGTGCCTTGGCAGAGCACCCCAAAGAGATGGAGATCCTCATAGAGTCCAGTTAGGTTTTCTACCTTTATATATTTATTTTTCTGATTGTAACATGCTCTTATGGCCAGAAAGAATTTGATACTTCAGATAGAAATCATTCATTATTTTTATTCTAACATTTTTTATATTCATGGCAATAATTACTGGTTAATTATGATGGTCTGTCTGCTTTCAACTTTTTATGCTTATGCAACAACTTCTGTAACAAATTCCTTACATACATGGAGCGATGTTGAAGCTCACTCTGAAGGGCTCTGCAAAACTGTACAGTTACAGGATTTTTGATGTGCATTTTTATACTGTTTGGGAGTCAGATCTGAACTGAGGGTGATTACTAGAAATTCACCATCACTGAAATATTTTCCAGTGCTAAGCCCTTTACAAACCCTTCAGCCCACCTCTGTCTCTTCTATGATTTCATTTGTCCCTCTGCTTTTTAATCCAGGAGATGCTATTTTCACTGGCCTTTTGCAACAGAGTATTGTACAATATCACGACTGCTTTCTGTGAGAAAGCACTAAACAAATACAGTCGGAGAATCACACAATTGTCAAGGCTGGAAAAGACCCCCAAGATCAGCTGTCAACCCAGCACCGCCTAAACCACCACCTGAGTGCCACATCTAAATATCTTTGTGCCTCCACAGATGGTGACAACCACTCCCTCAGGCAGCCTGGTCCAATACTTGATGACCCTTTCCATGAAGAAAATTTTCCTAATACCCAGTCTAAACCTCCTTTGGTGCAACGCAAAGCCATTTCCTCTTGTCCTATTGCTTATTACTTGGGAGAGGAGACTGATCCTCACCTTGCTAAAACTTCCTTTCAGATAGTTCTAGAGACCCATAAAGTCTCCCCTCAATGTCCTTTTCCCCAGGCTAAACAACCCAAACTCCCCAAGCTGCTCTCTTCAGAACCTTCACCTTCAGTCATGGAATCACAGAATAGTTGTGGCTGGAAGGGATGTCTGGAGGTCATCCTGTAGTGCATGAAGCCTGGCTGATAGACCAAAAGTGTGATCCTCTTCCTGCTTTTGGCAATATAAATCAGAAGTTAACATTTTCCATCAGCTTTAGGTTGCAGACCCATGTTTAAGTCTGAGTTGATTTGTCTTGGCAATGTGTTTGGATTGCTTTGGGAGGCAAACTCCAGAACTTCCCAGACGATCTCATAAGTGAAGCTTTGCCTATTACCCTGTGATATGGACTTCTAATTAGGATAGGATTCATTTACCCTGCAAAATATGAACTCTCATTTTGCACAGCGAGTGCAGTATTACTGACTTACAGAGCCAGAGAAGTACTCAGGCTAGGTGGGACCACTGAAGCTCATCCCTCCACCAACTTTCCACAAACTGGATATGGGTACAGTCCATCCCCTTCAGCAGGCCATTGAGAGGCATCTGATGGGATTCTTACGGAAAATGGGAAAACATCTCCTGAGTATGGAGGTCAGTCTGAAGTCAGGAGGTACGTCAACATAGGGAAGGAACAAACATGAGCCAGGATCTGAGGTAGAGGCAGCCTGGCTGAGAGACCCACCGTTACCTGCACGCAGCGGCAGCACACTCATCAATTGCTGCCAGCAGTGCCAAATCCTATTTTCCAGGTCATCAATCTTACCAGCCACTGCAAAACATTATATAACTCCACTCTACTTGATATTCAGCTTTCATCACATCTCTGTAAGGCTTAAGCCAAGGATCTGGGCAGGTTTTGCAAAATCAGATCCAGCCTGTTAATGGGTGCCCCATGATTTTGTTGTTGTGGCTTAGTGTGTGCTGCTCCCTGTTTCTGAGACACCATGCCTCATTCACATGGGTTGTGCAAGGGCTGTCAGGCATCCCTCCAAAAGCTCACTAAAGGGTGCTGCCAAGCTTAATGTAGTGGGCCACCCTGTTAAATGTCTGGGAGAAGCACATATCCACATGACAAAATGAGTTACACAGCTTTGCTGGAGTAGCTTTCAGTAGCGCCGAGCCTGTGGCAGGACCAGCACTGGCTGGCAGTACCCCAGCCTTGCCCTCCGTCCTCGCTGATGGGAGAAGTACACAGTCCAGAGCGAAGAGTAAACAGGGAGGGTATGCTCAAAGGAGGAGCTTGTTGCTTTGAAACCCTGGTAAAAGGCTGTGTGCTGTGTCAGAGCGTTTACCAGAGCATCCCTTAGGGCTGCCACACAGCCCACAGGTTGGGGTTTTTTTTTGCTCCCTGCATCAACATTGCCTAAAATATCAACTCACCTTCATTTCTGGTCCTTCAACCCACAGTCCTCAGTCCAGTGTCACCCAACCACACAGAGCTCTACAGTTCCCTGTATCTCTTCTCCACCTTGCCCTATTTGGAAATTTTGCTAAAGGCAGAGGACAGTTTCAAGGTGGGACAGTCCAAGAGGTAAGAAAATGAGGACAGCCTTAGCAGGCCAGACCAGAAGTTCATCTAAGCAGGAATTCTGATGGTCTGTGGATGGAGGAGGAAGTTGATGCATAGGAAAGAGTGCAAAAACAGCATGGGAGAACCCATTGTACAGCTTTCCAGCTGGATAGCAAGCCTACTGCAGCTAATAACCATCCAAGACCATAAAAGTAGGAACAATCACAAATCTTCACAGTCCCTGGGTGCAAGATGCAATGCTGCATTTTTTTCTCAACATGCCATGGGGGTGTGACAACAAAACCCAATAAAAATGCTGGAAGTAAACTCTCCACAAAAATCACCGTGGGGATGCTAATGCAATTCTCTCCTGCAGGACCAGCTGGGGGATCAGCCACACCTGACAGATGCGAGTTGCTTTGCCAGGGCACCATTAGACAGCACTCGGATTTGGCGGAGATGAGGGTCATGGCCAGCCCTGCCTGGAATTCAGATGTGGCTCCTGTTTGCAAAATCTTTCCTCCCTGCTCTCTGCTAACATTTAATATCTGTGCAGTTCATGCTAACAAACACTTTAAGTCCTAGCTAGTCACCATGGACTAACTCTGCCTTTAAATATTTGCAGAGAATAAACCTCACATTATATGTTTAGGATAAGACAAATGACTCTTTGCCTTGAGTTGGTTGGATGGATGACTGGTTTGTATGAATCACAAATGTTACAGTCCAGTTCATAATTCCTGATTGAGCAGGGTGTTATGGCACATGGTTATGTTCCCTGATTTGATGGCTTATTTAACTAATCAGCACAGCAGGAGCAGTTCATTTCAACTATTCCAATAAATGAGAGCTCTGTAATTTGCACATGCAGCTGTAATAGTTGTAATGCTTCATTCCTGCTGTGCTGCTTAGTTACATAAACCATCTAGTTGGAATCAATACTTATTTACTGTACCTAATCAACACAGTTTGAATTATAAACATGCAGAATTTGCATATAAGCTGAGTTGCTGAGATTTCCCCCAGGTACAAATATCTGAGAGTTTCTTAATCTGTTCAAAAGGTCAGGAGAAAAGGATGTAAAAAGCAGCGGAATAACTAACAACCTCTGAGAAGGCTTTGTTAGGTCTTTTCATGGGAAATGCAGGGGTTTGACATTCATAACAAGAGGCTGCTGGAAACCATGAAGAAATACACGAGATCAGCCTTTCCTGTGCTGCAGAAACTTTGACTAGTAATTTTCTGGCAGCTTTCAGTTACCAGTGGATGGGCTGATGGGCTGGAGGCAGAAGGAGGAGATAAAGGTCCGGATCTCATCATGAAGCCTGGTGACATTTGAAAGCACCTGGGGCAGGCAGGGGCTGGTGAAAACCTCCCTGCACACCAGAGCTTCTGTATCGCAGCTGGTGAACAGAGCTCCCAGAGGAAGCCTGATAGTAATCGATCCTGTCCTTTTCCTACCTGGTCTCTAATAGATAGCAGAGATTCAATGTCCTTATCTGAGGCACACGGGGCGCATCCTGTGTAACACTGCTTCTCTTCAGACCCCCTCAAGCCTGAGCTCTTGCCAAAACTGGTATTAGCAGCGAAAGATAGTTATGGGGATGGCTGACCACCTACTCCATAGCCCATTCTGGCATCCTCCTTGAAATGCTGGCCACAGGGTAGACCAGGTGCCATTGGGGTGAGCTGTGCTAGAGGCAGAGAGGTCTCTGCTCTCATGGGCACAGGGGCTGCTGAACCAGTTAAGGTGGCAGCCAGGACCTGTCTGACTTCCCCTCACAGTGCACACTTTGAAAGATTGAAAGAGCACTGTACCCTATGTCCATTTGAAAAGGAACGGGATAATTTTGATTCCCAAGATAATTTCCTCCCTGTATAAAAATAATAGAGGGAAGAGGGGGGAAGTTGAAAAGGACTTCATCCTCAAAAAGACACAGTTTAGAACTCCCAGGTCTCCCAGGTTTGCCTTGTCAGTTTTATTTTTATTTCAATTTAAGATCTTTGTTTTAATAGAATATTCTCTTGGATGAATGCACAACCAGTTTGTCACAAACATGTTTAATCAGAGCAGATGGAAGGCAAAAGCTGGTGATTGCTGTGAGCTCATGTGCCTTCACATGGTACATCTGGGGTTGTCTTTCAGAACTCGCTCCAGGCTTCACAGCAGTCTAAACAAAACTGAGTGTTTCAGCCCAAAGCAGGCAGATGAAATGAGCTTGCCTGGGGAGGCAGGTTTTCTGCCCTGGCTGCCCTGGGCTGGGAGAAGGTGTCTCTGCTGGTGTCCCAGCATAGCCCCTGGCCCCTCTGGGAACAGCAAGCTGGGGAGCTCTGCTTCTCTGGGTGTCAGTGCTTGGTGCCTCAGCCCTCAAGCTGAACACTTAGCTCACCTGCACAGGCCCCTGAATCTGTTTGCAGTGCTTCAGCATGTCTGAGATGTCTGTTTGCAATAGCAGCAGTGGCACAGGTCATGGGGCAGCAGCTAGGGGCAGGTCTGGTTCATTGGGGTACCTTAAATGCTCATCTATTGAGCACCATGTTTTAAAACAGAGATAAAAAGAAGAAACTGCTCAGTGTTGTATTCCTGTTTTTGGAAAGCACTAAGAAACGTGGAAGAAGCACATGGACTCAAAATATCTCCCTGAAGTAGAGTACCTGCTCCCTGCTCTTGCTGCACCATGGAAAAAATATCCCAGTACCACAGCACCAAAATACCTTGCAAACCACAGCCCTCTGGGAATTAGCTTGCTTTATGACTCTCCCTCTGGCTTTTCCAGCAGTGCTTAAGGAAATTACACCAAACATGACAGCCTGCTCCCCTAGGCTTAACAGGGCGTCCCATGGCAGGTCCCTGTAAGGGGATAAAAGCTTTAAATGGGGGCTATCCCAGTAGATGAAGGGCAATGTCCCTGATTCAAGGGTGGGTTTTGTTCCCATCCTACTGAAAGACTTCCTGAGGCAAAAGCATGGCCTCTGCATGTACTTTCCCCAGTAAACCACGATGAGACCTTTTTTGTAGCCCAAAGTGAAGTATGTGAGCCTGTGAGATCAGAAATCAGTGCTTCTAAGGCAAATGGAGCACACCAGTGAGCACACATGAGTATCTTCTAGAAACAATTTTAGGATCAGCATGTAGACTACCATGTCCCAGGGTTAATTTTTGCTATTATTTGAATTCTTTTACTAATAAGCATCCTGTGATATACCTGGAATGGACCTTGAACCCCCTCACCCCCACTACCTGTGACTGCAGAGTTGGACATCTGCTCTGAAATTCAAGAGAAACCCCTTCAAAGACCACAGTGTTGTTAGCAACAATCGCATCATGGCACTTGGTTGCAGCACGCTTTTCGCTGCATCCCATAACCTGAATGCATTTCCTAGCTGAGCTTCATGAGATGCTGGACAAAAAAAAAATAATTTGAGCACTTCTTAGATCTCAGCTTGCCCTTGTACCCACGGTGTATAAATCCCACGACCAAAAGAAACAGATTTAACACAAACCTGTACAGATTTTTCACCTACAAGTCCATACACCCTGATGGCCTCTGCCTGAGTCTGAGGAAAATCTAGTTAGGTTAAGGAAATTGAGTCTCAGTATCACTTTGGGCATCACAGGATCCCCTTCCTTAGGACACAGGTACAAGCCAAGGTAGGCAATTATCCCTATGAGCACCCTATGAGCACAGGTGTTCCCAGTACACCAGTACAGAGGAGACCTGCACTGAGCTGCTTGGCTGTGCAGGTGCAAAGCCTCGAGCGCAGCCCAGAAGGTGCCTGCCCCTCTGCTCCTCCCCACTCCCCTTACTTGCTGGTTGCAACTTCTAATCTTCTGCACTTGCCAGTTTTAGAGCGTCACAGGTTCCCACAGGCTGGTAAGACTTCTTAAAAGCACATCACAGCTGCCATTGCATTTGCATCCTGAGTTTGTCCCAGTGCACTCAGGTTTTGGCTTTGCTGCATTGTCAGGGGGGTTCTGTTCACAAAATCTGTGTATTGGGGTGCTTGCTGCCATGTTCAGGTTATGTGTGGAAGCTGGCAGAAAAATGCAGGGGTTCCCCCCTTCACTTTTTATTTCAATCAAATGTGTTTTCAGTCATTAGTTATTCTGTGTCCATGAACATTTCAAATAACTGAGTGGAGGTGGATGCAATATATTAACTCCAGCCTTGTTGACCACCTCAGACTTTGTTGGGTTCAGCAGAGACAGGGCTCTCAGAACACTTCCTTCAAGACATAATAAAAAAATATAAAATAGTAGTACAAAATTACCATGATAGTAAAATAAAATATAAATATATAAATATAAATACTATAAATAATATTGATAATATAAAGGAATAGCATAATTATAACTATAAATAACATGATATAAATATAAAATAACATGGTATAAACAATAACTAGGTTTGACCATTTCTCTGATGTTTCTGATACTTGTCTACACACATGTTTTATAAGAACTGGGCTGGATAAGTTGCAGTTTAAACTGATGCTCATTTGATTAAATCTCAGTTTTCTAAATCTCCTTGATCTAGTTCTTTTTCTTCCTAGTGGGAGAATCATCTCTCTGCCAGTCCTCTAGCCATTTTCCTCATGAGCAGGGTTGTGCTCATCACAAAAGAGATTAGAAATCTTTACTGAACCGAACGTACTAACACAGCCCAGATTCTCCACAGGCCACCAACTCTGAGGAGCCATCCCAAATGGATTAAGCGAATGTGAGCCATGAATAAATTTAAAAGGATTTTTTTAATAATAACTAAGAAAATGTATTTTTAAAAAAATGACTACATGAATAAAATGCAGAGGAACATATTCTACACGGAGCTCCTGGTTTCTTCCATGGTGGCTGCCCATACCTGCCCAGGTTTGCAGCAGACTGAGGCAGGAGCTGGGAGCAGTGGGCACAGTGTGGGTCATGGGGTGTTCACTGGATCAAAGCCCCCCACAATGGGGCCAGCACTAGTCAGCAGAGGGCAATGCCAATATGTATTTTACACATACTTAAAAGGATGGAGGATTTCTTCTTCCGCCCAGTTGGTGGATGGTGAAGAGAGGATGGCTGCTGGGACATGACTTGACCATCACCAGAAGAGCAATCTTCTCAGCCCAGGCTCAGGTTTCCCCACTCTGCATGGCCATGACTGTGCAGTAAATCTCAGCTCTCAGCAAAGCTCAGCTCCCAGCTGCCCCCATCCTCTGCCCCTTTCCCCATGGAATGGTGAATTTATAAAACTGTGTATGTTGGCTTCTTTGTACAGCTGCCTGTCAGGCACGTTGGCCAGATTGTTACAATCCTAGCAAGAAACACAGTCAGACTCTTTGAAGTATCACTTAAAATACTATTTATTAAGCCTAATAGTATAAAGGAAGAGAGAATAGTATAGATAAGCTAACATCCCTTTAGGCGCTGGGAGCCTCACATTGAGCAGCATCCAACTGCCCTCCCACTGGCTGCAGCACAATGGGGAGACTGCCCATGGAAAGCGTTACCTTATTTTTGTCATTCAAGATATTACAGGGTTTTCTTACAGGAAAACAACTCTGTTCATCATTTCTCCCACCCAGCAAGCAGGCTGTTCACATGAGAACTTGCTGCTCCACTGTGAGATGAAGGCAAGGCCACGCAGGTGGTGTAACTGTGGGACAGAGTGAGAGCTGCCTGTGGGATCCTCCACTGCAATGGCCAGGCTCAGTCTGTCCTGTGTCAAGGGAGATGTGCAATGTGTCACAGCCCTAGAGCCAGCTGGTTTGTGGGGATCACCAACCTTTCCCACTGGGATCACTGCAGGCAGGAACACCACACTCCTCTCTCCTCATTCCTTGGAGAACTAGCCACCATGTTGGTGCTTGGGTTTACTCCACTGCTTCAGATACAGACAGCTGAAATACAAGACTAGGAAAAATCAAAGCATTTAACAATGTTTTCATTGAGTTGGTTTTTTTTTTTTTTTGCTCAACAAAGGGTGTTATGTTTTCCTGATATGTTGGTCCCAGATTTTAAACAGCTGTCTTCCCTCCTGACACAGCAGAAATTCTATCATGTGAAAGACACTCCTTTAATTTTTATCTCCTATTTCTGCCAATAACCATATATATACACCTATATTTAGTCATATGTCTCTATCCATGACAGGCAAGAAAGCAATTCTGGCATGAATGTACTTGTTCACATGCTGAATTTTCATTTGCTTGAATAAAATTCCCTCTCCAGACATCTGTTTACCCATCCATCCAACTACTCATCCATCCGCATAAGCAGAAAAGCCCATAAAAACATTTTCAGGAAAACAACCAAAAGGGGTACAGTTGCAGCTGTAATAAACTGTAGGTAATGGAGAGTCGGATTTTTAGATTTTTTTCTGATTTATGCTGTGCTGCCAGTATATTTATGGTAGGAAAACCAGTTGAAGAAAACAACTAGTTGTTGGCTGAGCAGTTTTTAAAACTCTGCTTTAGTGCTGCTGTTTACCTTTTGAAATATTAGGAAACAGTCAGAAAAGATAACTTGGAGAGAAATTCTGCTGAAATCTTTCCTCTGGTGTGTTTTTTCAGGCAGGTGTACTAAGTAATAGGAAGAGAGTTCTGCTTTCTGACAGAAGGCACATAGGTAAGAAATGCAAATGTTTTAAGAACAAAGTTTGTTTAAACTCGAGAAGGGGAGCCTCAGAGTGGACCTCATTGCTCTCTAAAACTCTCTGAAGGGAGGGTGTAGTGAGGTGGGGGTTGGTCTCTTCTACCATGTCTGCAGTGAGAGGACCAGAGGAAACGGCCTTAAGCTGAGACAGAGGAGATTCAGATTAGATATTAGAAAAAGTTTTTCACTGTGACAGTGGTCAGGCCTCGGAAGAGGTTGGACTCACCATCCCTGGAGGCATTTAAGAGGCGTCCGGATCTGGTGCTGGGTGATGTGGTTTAGGGGTTACAGTGGTAGTGCGGGGTCGACGGCTGGACTTGATGATCTTAAAGGTATCTTCCAACCCTGATGATTCTGTGATTCAGTGTGTGTCATTATGATAAACAGGGTACTAGCAAAGGGTGGAGGGAAGAGCTCTGCAGTAATGCTCAGGTGGATCATCTGCCTAAATCTTCCAGGTGCAACTTCACTGATCCTGCAGGAGTCAGAAATAGATATGGAAGAGGTTACACAAAATTAAGTCTGACAAAGGAATATATCTGAGGAGAAACATTTAAATATTTTTGCTCCTTCATGTGGTTTTGGCACAACAGGCAGTAGATCTTGTTGCGAAGATATGAAAATTACATCTTTTCTTCCCCTTTGACTGGCTGCAATATGGGACACCCCAAGAACACTTAAACAGTGCTAAATAAATTATCTTGGCCATTTTTTGGCAATTTTTTATCTTGGAAATTTTTTAGCTTGGCAATTTTTTAGCTTGGCAATAAAGTTGGCAATCTTTTCAACACCCTTCACCTTCTCCCCTGCTTCTTTGTGTGCCTCATGATTTCTTAGCCTCACTGCCCACAAAAGCATGACCCAAACTTAATGGCCTTACACTCCCTGTCCTTCACCAGGTCTTTGTTGCTTTAGCTCCTCCTTGGGCTTGATGGATTTTGCCCAGCCACCCTCCATCTCTCCAGCTCCTTCATGCGATACTCTTTTCCATTTGGGTGGTCCCTGCTTCTCCCTTGGAATCCAACAGGAAGGGTGCAATAAACAGCAGGTGAGGGAGGTTCCTGATGGGTATTTTCCCCTTGATCAGCTCCATGGAAGCCTCTGCTGGGAAGGGTCTTGGCCAGGTAAAACACAGAAGCATTTGCAAGCACGTGCTTCCATGGAGACGATCTCACATCTTTTTTAGGCAGACCTGACATCATAGGGACTGTCCTTACCAAAGTCAGCATGGGACATGCCAGAATACAATCCTGAGCTCGTGCTGCTCTCTTGCCCTAACAGTGGCTCAGGAGGTTTTCCATGATTTATTCCTTATACACCAAAGCCATTGATTTATTGATAGTTCCATTGGAAGGAAGTGCTTAGATTCCCTGGTGGATTTGATACCATCAATAATTTAGATGTTGCTTCACATGTGAGCATCACTTCTGCTGGTCCCCAAAGATTGTGCCCTGCCCTGGGCTGCTCTGGCTTGGGTATCCTCATTTTACAGAGGATAATTCATCTATAAAAGCTATTGACAAATCTATGTCAGGAGGAAAGCAGAAAAACCCATAGGTGATCAGACTTCGACATCTTCGGTTTTAACATTAAGACTGTAGCACATTTCAATATCATGTACTGTATGTTACCACTAGAAAGGTGTCTGGAAGCCTGTGGAATAAATGATCTTACAGGGTGCTGGAACTTAGACTCTAAATAAGGGAAATGGGGTAGTTCAGATATAAAAATGGAATGTGGTGAGCTGACACAAGGAAAGTCAATTCCCTGTTAGCTCCCAGCATTTCCAGGTCAGTTTAGGGCATGCACATCATGGAACCTGACAGTGGGGAGAAAACAGGCGTATTTCATTCCCTGCCTTTCAGATTCCAATAGCAATGATGAACTCAGGCCAAAGCAGTTGTTTTGGAATTTATGATCAATTGAGGTTATTGGGCCTTGGCCTTAGGTCAGCAGGTCTCTAGGGAGTCATTAATATCTATTAAATGCTCTGCATCTCTTTTATTGTTGTTTAAATGATGAGTAACTCTGAATTATAAGAGCGTCTGCCATATATCAAGTGGTTCAAGGTTGGTAAATCTGAAATACATTAACAGAGGCGAATTGAGCTCTAATTAGAAGTTACCGTTCACTTGTACTTTCTGTCACAGACCTGGTGGTTGGGCTGTACTGAAAGCTGATGTAAAATAAAACTTGCAATATTTTACAGAAGGAAGAAAAAAGAGATACTGGAAAATACAAAATTATCTTCTGCAATGCCATTTATGAAATGAGGTCTCTAGCCTCTTCTATCTGAGATGCAATTTATATTGGCAGCATGAGTCTTGGAGGAGGCATAAAGATGGGGGAAACAATAAAAAAGGGAGTGTATTTTACATACGTCTCATTTTCAGCAAAAGAGAAAAGAAAACTTGAAATGAAACAGTTTATTAATAGATAATGCATTTTCAATAGCAAAAAAAAACCCAAACAAAACCACGTTCTGAAGATCCTTAACTTTATGTTAAATTGACCACAATGGACAAAGTAATACTTACAACATGATTTGAAGGGCAAAAAAGAACCAGTGTGAAAGAGAAGATGCTGTGAGCCACAGGTGTTATTTACTAAAATGAAAAGTCCAATGCACCTCTCAGAAAAAAAGCTAAGTGGTACTGTGTATGGGAAGTGCTTCTGGCCCTAAACTGAGAAATCCATATGAAATTTCCTAGTATTGGGTATAAACCTTTGCCTGAGGCATCCCTCTGCAGGGTGACTTTTTCTGGTGCAGGATTGTGTGTGCATGCTGGACTGGACACAGGGAGAAATTTTGGCAGCTGATACCACTGACCTCTGCTGGGGGCAATCAGACACATTTAGCTTCTGTCATGGGTCCTGTGCTGCTCAGATGTGGTGGAGATTCCTCTGGCAGAAGCTGACGTGTGTGTGTGTGTGTGTATATATCTCTATATATATATGCATGTAGGTAAGATATGCACACCTTTGTGCAGCTGCATACACCTTCCATCCTTGCTGTCACTGCAATTTCCCAGGTGGCCAAGTGGTGCAAAGAAGTAAAATCCATCCCGGACTTACAATAAGAAATTTTCTTTGCAGTGAGGAAGATTTAGACCTCCTAAAGAGAAGAATCCCTACCAGTTTTCTCTAGAATATAACATCATACACACGTAAGTGCAAGATGCATGGACCTTTGAGTTCCTAAGAGTTGAAGGGCGATGACAGGATTCCAAAGGTCTGGCCTGTAACTGATGTGACTGAAAAGCAGAGGTGTTTGTGATGATTGGCACAACTTCCAGTTTCCTGATGGACACACTGCAAATGCACCGAGCATGAGCAGTACAGTTCCAGTTAAGTAAAGGTTTAAACTGGCAATGCACAAATAGAGGCAGATTGTGCAAATAAAAGAGCTCAAACAAAGAGGTGTCGTAGAGGAATCATCACCTTTCCCATCAAAGTACAGCTAGTACTGAACCATTTTGTAAATAAAGAAAAAAGATCTTTCTCTCCATGACATCCAACGTAGGCGTGTTCAGTCAGTAGCTCGGAGAAGAACACAAGCTGGAGGCAGCCCATTGGAGAAAGTGTTTTGACAGGAAGAGTCAGAGATTATAAACTGAATTAATTTGTTCCCTTATAATGAGTGGCATGAAGTAATTACTGTAGAGCAGAAAACAGATCAGATAACCCTACAATGGAGTAGTAAAGGAAATTCAAAATACCATATGAAATACTGTTCAGTAATGTTGAAAAGTGGTACTGGCTGTACAATTAACAGCACAGAGAACAGGACTACATCTAAGGTCTGCTTTGTCCATGAAGCAAAGTCGGGTTATAATGCAGCAACAAATCATTCAGATTGAACAAAAAAAATGTAGACAAGCAGGATTTATTCCTGTACCGAAACATTCTAGCAGCATTCCAGTTATCTATGTATTATAGGAATTTATTGTCATAAGGACAGCAGATGAATCAGGTGTTAAGACTGGAGATAGCAATGAAAAAACACTGATCTTGATTACATTAAAAAAAGAAATGACAAGATTTAATGACAAAATTTAGTGTGGTTGAAGAAGAGAAGAAAGGCCAGATTACAGGACAGAGACAAGAAAATGGAGTTGTCTATCCTGACAGATAATGCAGAAAAGGCCAAAGGGGAGAGATGTGGGTTTCCTCGTAAGGACCTTACATTGAGATGGTGGATAGACATGCACGAATGTTGAAGGAATTTAATGCAAAGCTGAAAAAGAGAAGTTGAGCTGGGTTTGAATCTTGGCCAGGAAAACAGTATCTGAAACTCTGGGAGAGGTTACAGTTGCCATTAGAGAATATACAAAAGGAGAAAACAGAGAAATGGGAGGAGGAATCATGAGGAAGGAAAGTATTTTAAATATGTAAGGAGAAGTGTGTTTTCATTTGGATGATCTTGCAGTATCTTCACTTAAGTTGTCTCTTAAATATGGAGGGAAGCTGTTAGAAACAGAAGATGCCGCTTAAAAAGAGCTGGTTGGACTGTACCTCAAACCATAGCAGAATTTAGTTCCATTTTCAGGAAGAAAATAATGAAGGTACCAGCTGCTAAACATTACTAATCAGCCATGGAGATCCATCCTGTGCTAACAAAAATTTCCATGTGACCTTCAAATAGCCACACAAGGCTGTTCAGCATTCTCCAGCTGGGAGGTGGCAGAAAAGAGAACTGTGGCAAGTCCCAGATGAAAAAGGAAAACCACATCTTTTGTGCTGTGCAGTCAGAAAAGACAGAGGGCTATTTCACCTTCCTTTGGGCTCCATGGGTTGGGTTTTTTTAAAGCAGCCCAGCCTTTGACAAACAAGAGCCATCTGTGGGCTGTCATCATGTCCTTCCCTGTTGCAATGGCCATACAGATGCTGTCAAACTCCCACTTCCACCTCCTGGTGGGTAACGCGGGTCTACGCTCAGGTGGCACAATATGGTCTTTCACCCACCTGTCTCTTCTAAACACAAAGTACAGTTCAACATCTTTATGTATTTGTAGTTAGTTTTTTGCTTATCTGAGGGGAAGGACGCTCTAATCCTCCCACTGCTTAAAATGCCTAAATATTTCTAAATAAATACTTTGGCCTATCCTTTCTGACCTTGAAGAACTTTTAGGGATGGTCACAGAGGCAGCTAGAACCAAGACGGTCTGTCCTTATGCAGGCCAGATGATAGTGTTATTTCCCCATGTACATTTTTGTCATATTCCATATTAAAGACATTGTTAGAGAGCTCTGCATTAGCACTGTAGCCTGTCCCTGTGCGTGTTCCTGGCAGCTCCTAAGTCCTTATGAACACCCCAATTGAGACAGGAATGGATTTGCAATGTGAGATTGTCAGTCATAACTTAACCATTCAGAAAGGCACTGGAGGAAAGAGATTTTGCCAAAACCAGGTGCACTTAAAGATCTTCCACTGGGTTTTGACTGTGCTAAAATACTGAACTAACCCCAGCTGTTGGGCAGTAATTTTGGAGCAAGGTAAGTAGCACAAAGTACTGGAACCAAAATTTCAGCAAAAAGCCTACAGCTTTTAAGAGCGTAAAACCTGATATTAATGTGCAGCCAATATCATGCTTATTAATAACAGATACTGCAGTGTTAGCAGGGAAGGAACACAGGACTAGTGTGGCAAACGTTATTTTAGATTTGTTTATTTGGTTACCTGAAACACCGTATGGGTAGAAGCAGTAGGTGCCTCGTACAGGCAGAGCAGCGTAGGCTGCACTCATCAATATTAAAGCAATTACCTGTACAGATGTAATACCAGTGATTTGTTACAGCACTGAAAAATAAAGTGTTACTATATTGCTATTACATGCTCATCTCGTCAAATGACTAGGGAAGGATCCTGGATGGGCAAATGCCAAAACTCTCTGTTCAGTCTTTGTCTTAGGAGGTAATAGCTCAATTTGCCAATCTGATTGGGTGGATTTCAATTTGGGAAGGAGACCAATAAAAGTGCTTGAGTGAGTGTTTTGTGGGTTGATTTGAGGCTTTGCTGATATTGATCGAACAGTGCTGAAAACCCAGGGAAAAAGTTGCAGTTGCAAATTTCTTTGTGATTTAGGTATTTGGGGTGAGATCCAGGTCCAGCTTAGGTTCCTCCACCTGGGTGTCTACGCTGCCAGCTCCAGCCTTGTGCATCTTGTCACCTGATGCCCTCTGAGATGCCCTGTGCTCACATGACACCTTCTCAGAGCTGGCAGGTAGGACACAGTGAGTACAGTAGGTCCATGCCCTGATACGCCTGGGAGGATATCCTGCACCATTTAAATCAATGTCAGGTTGACACCACAAACGGCTCCATGTTTGTAGAGGTGTTTGGACAACTGAAACCCAGTTCCATGTTGGTACAGCCAGAGGAGCCTAATGGGCCTCTGAGCTGAGCAGTTGTGAGAGAGGAGTCTCTGTTAGCATCCGTCGTACCCTGGGATGCCCTTGGGTGCCCCAAGGCTCATTGTCATGTCTCTTGGCCCTGTGATGATGTTGAAGGATCACTCAGTGGCACTACATGTGAGTGGCTAAACTGAGCCCCCAGTCACCACTGTTGAAAATTTAGACTTCTCACTGACACGGAGACTGATCTGCATCCTACCCCAGCCGTGTGTGTGACAGTAGGAGAGCACTGAGTGTGTGTGGACCTGTTGAGAAAGGGGTTTCCCTGCACCCTGAGATCTGACAGCCCCAAACAACAGCTCCAAGACCATCAGGTGAGCACCATCAGGCTTGTTTGGGAATGGGCTCATTCCTAGGAGACTTCCCTCCTGCCAGTGAAAAGTGTTTGACCAAATTTGTCTCATGCCTCTCCTAGGTGTGGTAGTTTGGAGATGGCTATGCAATAAGAAGTTAAATGCTTGTGAGAAAACTCTTGCCCAACAGCTTTTTCCAGACTTCCCAGGCTTCCCTTATCTCAGTCCATGTGAATAGTTGGTGCTCAGGGAAATAGCTGTTTGGTGCCCCAGTGCCCAACCATTTCAGTAGTGTGGCTTGCTGTGCTCTGCTTTTTCCATTTCTTGTGACTGGCAAAGCACTTTCCTGGTGTAAGGAGGTGGTGTGCACTTGTGTGTGGACATTTATGAGAGTTTACTCAACACCCAGGAAATCCCAATATGAAAGCAAGGCTTGCAGCAGCTTTTCATCTCTGGTGCCACTTCATCTGTTAGGTGTGGTATGATCTGGAGCTGTAAGTTCCTCAGCATATAGCAATTTTTCAACTTAATGATCAATTATCAAGTATCCTGTTCATAATAGGTGGATAACTTATCTGGGTATATTGATGCCTCCCTTTGTTTAGATCACAGACACATTGTTCTTTTGAATTCTTGAGTTTTGGTCCTTGGTAGGTGGGCAGGTGTCTGTCAGCTGGAACATGCAGAGTCATGCTGAATGGGTGAGACATATGGAGATTTGTCTGACTCCAACCACACACCACAGATGAGAAAATCATTTTGAACTGCCACTCATGAGTCCTTAGTTCTGTGCATAAATGTGCATGTATGAATGTGTACATGGGTGAGCGAGGGAATGATTTGAGACCTTACTGCACCATCCCTATGGATAAATCCTTCCCTTACAAAACAAAAAAGGCTCCCTCCACCTAACAAATCCAGTGGCATCCCCAAACAAGCAGAAAAATATCCTGATTTTCCACCTCTTAGTTCTTTACCAGAAAGTCACTTTTCCTTGTACTGTGGGAAAACAAGATGCTTTATAATAAGAAGAAACACTGAATCTGTGGTTTTTTACCATGGCAGCTACAGATTCCTGTACCCTTCTCCTGTTCCCAGTACACAAATCCCACACCCTTTTGTGTCCCTTACTATAAGAGAATGTTGATGGTCTAGCTGGGAGGACAAGTGATGGCAGCCTTTTGCTCTGTGGGGCAGTGAATCTGGGTGTCTCTCATCTCCCTAATGTCATTATAAAACATACATGCTTTTAATAAAGACCTATTTCTTAAAACCTTCACCCATCCTCTGTCAAATGGGGTCAAAACTGGCTTGCATATTCAGAACTTAGTGCAGGGAAATGACAGGCTGATGACATGGCCGTTTAACTTTGTTTTTATAGTGAAGTGGGGTAAAAATACAGATGACAGCAAGCACTTACTAGGCTGAACTCTTGGGAAGAAGCAGAGGTGAAGAAGCAGAGAAAAAAAACTATCCCCAAAAAGGCTGCTGGGAAACACCATCAATACTCTCCTGGGTCTTCTGCTTTCAGCAGCTCTGGAAGTTTCTGGGATGTAGTTACCAGCTGTAGCAGGTGCTCAGATACCTCCTTCATCCATCTGCATCCTCCATTAGATGGGCTCAGACATGGAACATCTTTTACAAGAGTTTCCAGATGAGGAGCACCCATGAGTATCTTCAAAATCCTTCAACCGTTCAACAGGTAACAGAAGTGACCTATGACCAGCCAGGGTATTTCCTTCAACTGTATTTCCTAACGTGCTCCTTCTGCTCCTCCTCCCTCCAGGCTGTAGTCTGTGTGTAAGGGGATTTATCTGTGACAATCAATAATTCATTGCCTTATACATTTAAGCTGTGTATTTTCCTTGCAGAGTTTCTTTGCATATGGCTGAAAGCACCAGAACAAAATGACCCTAGAAGGGACTGTAACAATGCATTTCTCCTCCCCGATCACTTCATTTTCTAATGAAGAGTCTTTATTCACCTGGGTGCTTTCCCAGCTAATGGGCTATTAAAAAAATCCATCACTAATATAGTGAAAAATATGTTTTCTCCCTCCAGAACAACGTCAGCAGCTCTGACATTAGCTGTACCTGGTGATGGCTGATGCAGTGAACCCCAGTTTTCCCCACAGGCAAGGTCACAGGTAATAAAGCCACAACCCTTATAACTGGTTATTATTAACTGCAGCAACCTTCAGAATTTGGTCTCGCCTGCCTGTGCAGCTCCTTTTTCTTGTACCTCACCCCCATGTTCAGTCCAGTTCTGTTGCTTTTGTTTCAGGAGCTTGAGATAAAACTGAATAGCCCCAAAAAGGCAGCTGAGGAAGCTCAGCCATGGACACATCCCAGCTTGTTGGGGATTTCCAAGTTGTCAGTCAGGTTCTTGTTTCTGCTATCAGTGGGGAGCTCTGGAGAGTTGTGCTGCTCTTTGTGGACAGAGTCCTGTGGACCTTGCCTCTGCTGCAAACCCTGCAAGTCCAGGGACAGGGCACAAAGAATCAATTTCTTTATCTATGTATGTATGTACGTATATGAAGTAAAAGAACACCATGTCAGGCTAGGGGGTTATCTGTAAGTAGGAGGTCACATTATTCATGCCTCTCACAGACACTTCACTGAAGGACTGATTTTGTTCCATTTCCATGTAAAGAAAGGCTAAGGCCATACATAACTGGACAGAGATCCTCAGAAGTTAAGCCTGAACATAAAAATCTCCCATCTCTCAGACAGTGGTTGCTGGGAAGGTTTCTTGCCCAGCAAGGTCTCACAGTCTTCAGGGAGTTAATCTCTTTGGAAATACAAGCAGGTAACAAGGAAATCCGGGATTTTCAGGATCCCCCCCAGCACCTTCACCTAGCTATTTTGGGTTCAAAATCCATGACAGCCATGGATTAGACTGCCAAGGTCAGCTTTAAATATTTTTGCTGGATAATATCACACCATCTCACCTTCCTGCTCCTGCGCAAGATCATTTTTACAAGGTATGCTTGGATACAGTCCCTGTTCACTGAGAACTTATATGGGATCATTTTATGAAAGAAGGAGCTTGTAAATCCAAGTCAACACATGTTGATTCTCTGTCCCAGGAGAACACAATGCTCATCCTCAATAGTCATCCTGAAAGATCTACGTTCTCAAAATGTGTTGTGAGCTTTGAGTCTTTGCTGTGAATTTCAGTTCTTTTTATCTTTCTGGATGCATTGACATTTCCAAGCTCTGTGCTGTTCAAGGACTCTGCTGGCAACCACCTCTCTTCTTGTCCTTTATCTGGAGTACTGGAGACTGGAAATGTAAGAGCTCAGCCCTCCACTCTCATATGTCACTGTGCATCACCATCATCCCATCACTGTGGAATTGCTCTAGCATAGTGGGAGATGGAAAAGCCCGGCAGAACATCTTGACAGGACTGGCGGATATTTTTAATTGTTTAAGAGCACCACTTTAACAGCCTTAAATCAGTCAGCGCTGACATGGGACTATATTTGTACTCAAAGCCCAGAGAGCTCTCTCTGCGTTTTAATGTGTAGCTTGAGTGTATGCAATTTGCTGGTACAGTGTATTTTTAGCAAGAAAATAGGCTTCTTTTGTATTGGCTCAGATAGGTGAAAGTTTATCACTTAAAGAGCTTGGTGGTGTCATCTGTACCTAGGGATTTGCTTGTATAAGCTTGGTCTGTCTGTTGCTATGTGATCCTTGCATTTTAAAAACTTGCATTGTTTTATTGAAAAATCATGTTTAGGAACACCAGGCTGCATGCAGTAATTATTAGCATGATGTTGATCTAAAAGTCTGTGTCTTGGAACAGGATTTGCTTCATTTTTATTCACAGCCATGCAAGGCTGGTCACATTTCATATTCGGTTTCACCTGTAGGAGTCTGAAGCATCATTGACCTCTGTGGCGCTACACAGAGTTTATACATTGGTGCAACAAGGCAAAATTATTCATACTCTCAGAGCTCTACTTCCAGCTGAAATTCTTCAAACACTGATAAAAACCTCCTCACTTGCAGTTTAAGAATGGGGATATTAGAGTTACAGCTGCTGTTTTAAATAACACCGTTTTTCCGTAGTAACTTGTTACATTTTATTAACGGGAGAATTAAAAGGCTACACATTTAAGTGAGTGGCACCAAGTCACATGATGGAGAAGTAACAGAGTTTTCTTGGGGCAGAAGAGCAAAAGGGATTGGACAAAGCAGGCTGCCAGTGCACCACGGCAGCTTCAACTCTCCTTATTTTAGACATCTCCACTGTAATCAGTACCTCAACCCAAACCTTCTTCTGATGTCACCAGCAGTACCAGTAAAGAGAACAGCCCAGGGTCTTTTATTTCGCTCTGAGACTGAGTGGTGCAACATGGCTTGTGTTCACATGCTTAAACTCTCTTTCTCGTTGTTCCCATGTGAGCAAACCCTTTTAGACTGGTGTCTCAGACCCTTTTGCCCTCTCTACCTCTCTTACATGCAGCCTGTAAGGGCTGGGTTGAATTGGGTTTATGTAGAGGTCATAGTGTGACTGATGCATACTAAGCTTTCCCATACTACTCTAATTGCAGCATGTATCTTCCTCTCTGTCACTGATTGGCTTTCCTCCTTTGGACTTCAGCAATAAGATTTTCTTTCTATCGGCTTTTCCCTCTCTATTCTGTCCTTTTTCTTTTGCTCATACATTTCTGTATAGCCCACTGTTTCTCCTTTTTCTCCTAGTCCTCATTTCCACACCAATGTGTACTTTCCTTCCCTTTCCTTCCCTCTTCCTCTCCTTGGGTCTGTGCCCCACTCCAATTTTCTGTGGCTGCAGAAGTGACATGTTTGAATGATGCCAGAAATTAGCACCAAAACACAATTGTAGCCATACTCCTAGAACCAAGGAGTTTCTTTCAACATCCATTCTGGTACAAAGATCTTATTTCCCAAGGTATTAATTTTATCAACATCATCTTTCCCTGATCCTCCTCATTGAGGCCAGGTCCTGGCCCTCTCCCAGGAGTAGCAGCAAGGAACCTGGGTCTGCCTGGCTGACTCCTCACACTTCCTCTCCTGGGACAAGCCATTCATTCAGACACTGACACCCATTTCTCATCTGACAGAAATAAAGAAAGCCAAAGAGAACTGTCCTGTGAGAAAAGTCCAGGTCTGGCACCTTAAGTTGACTCACGCTATGATGAGTTATCCCTCTAAGAAGTTTCTATTTCTGTTTTCTTTCCCATTTCTCTTTCTCCTTTCCCTTTCTCCTTACCACTGTTTTTCCTGCCTTCTGTTGTCCCCTGCTTCCCTCTCTTCACATTACTTTTTTTTGTGTGCATCCTGGTACAGCAGATGGGAAAGTCCCCCTGTGACCATGTTGATCATTGTGGTCTTCCCAGAAGGCCGTTCCCTGCCAAATATTTTATAGACCTATCCCTGACTGGAACCATTTCAAGCTCCTTAAGTTGGTGTGACAACATTCACATGTTCTGGTGTCACCAGCAAGCAAAACATTTCAGTATCTCCCTCAAGTGGGGGAGCACTTAATGACCAGCAGTCAGTACTGCTACTTAAGAAGGAGCAAAAGAGATATAGGTAGATGAGTCCAATAAAAAACTAACAGACATTTATCCTTCTCTAAAAAAAGATCAGTGCAAGTAGTGCTGGGGGAAGGAGATTAAAGCTTGAAGGACCTTTGGACTGCAGGTACACCAGAATCAGACATGAAACTCACCCTTTTTTTGCCTTATTACTGACAATCCTAGCACCAAGCTTTGGCATATGATAGAGAATTTAAGGCAAAGAGCTCTTGCATCATCTTAAAAAGCCTGTGGGAAATGGAAACCAGGAGCAACTTTAGTAGTGCAAAACATGAAACCACATACTCTTTGAGTGTCTCTACATCACTAGACAGAAGAGAACCAGGCCAAGCCCAGAGGCTGATTATCTGCTTCTCTGCACCCTGTTATTTCACTCCCAACTCCATTTTGGAGGACTTCAGCTGGTTCTATCCAATGCACTTCTACATGACAGTGTGGGTGTGAGCTGGTCTGGGCTTCTTGGCCTCACCTTTATCCATCAGTGTAGGAATTGCCATAAAGACTAATGACAGAAAGCAGACAAATGACCTTCCTCCGATGGAGAATAAACCTGTGGGGTATATAGAAGTATACTAGGCAGCCACAGGGCAAATATGAGCCCCAAGATCATGATGTAACCATGAGGAAATCCATTGTCATTTGGAGATTTACCAGTCAAGTAATTTCTTGACAAGGCAAGAAAATGGGTCATTGATAATTTTTCTTTCACTTGAGCTGAAACAGAGTGTACAGTTCTAAACATGCATGTCCAGGAAGATGCACTCAACCTCAAGTGGAGATGATCAGGATGATCAAGGTGAAGGGAAACACTGTGCCAGGAGTATGTGACATGTTTAACCTAGCAAAACTAAACCAAAAATATATCCACTCAACACTATACCTGGAAGACAACCTCTAGATGGAGAAAAACAGCTATGCAAAGCACAGGAGAGAGTCAAACAGGAGAGTGGGAACGGGAAAATTATTTCTTGCTATCAAAGCACTGTCACCTGGAAAAGCTGTATCAAAGAAATCTTAAGTAGTGTAACTGCTTTTCAGGAAACTCTGATCAGTTTGTGTAGATGGACATAAGGTGATGTTGTTGCTAGCAACAGGCAGCATTTCTCAGAAGGTCTCTTCCAGTGCTGTGTCCCTGCAGCATTCATGAGTGAGAACTGGAAGATTTAAGATGGGCTGTGTCTTGCCCAAGTCTAATTATTTGTAAGATAGAAAAACGATGGAGCTAATCACCCTGAGCTGCCATTAAAGCCAGTGGGAGCACCTCCTGTCAGGATGACTCACAGAGCAGGTGGGGACACCTTGGCTGACATTAGCACTGCCCCAGAATTTGTCCACCAGCCGGGGATGCTTGGCTGGTGGAGTGACGGCTGTTGTGCTGCGGGCAGCCAGCCTGGGCAGAGATCAAGGAAAAACGAGTCAACCTTTGCAAGGACAGAGCAAAATCCATCTGGAGTGGGAGAGCTGACCTGAAGCAGTTCTTGCAAGGAGGTGCATTGGAGAAATGTAAAGGAACTGGAGCTGGTTTCCTACACCAAAGATCTGGGGGAAATGATGTCTTATTTTGCACTGAATTCTATGTTAAGAAACTATACCATGTTTAATGTGCTGGAGTGTTTTCTTAAAACTTACTGGGGTTTCCTTTACAGCCCTCCAGGTTGGGTCACACATCTCCAGCTAGGGTTATCCAGGGTGAGTCTCCTGCACTGGAGTTTTATAGCTGACCATGGACAGAGGTACTTGGGGTGCTTTAAGCGCACATCCTCTCTATGTGACCTCTTCACATTTCTCTGAACCTTGCACTGTTATGATTTCTATCATAAGGTTTATGAAATGGAAAGCCTTGATTTTTAGGGCAGTATCTTGCGGATTTCCACACAGTCATCGTTCAAACTTTGACTTTGTCTTGACACCCATCCCATATAGGTTTATTGTATACCACAGTACGGTACAGAAATACTGAGGTCTAAATAACCTGACTAATTTTAATTAATCTTGCTTAATTCAGGTCAGGAAAGCATCTGACCACACCAAGACACAAATTCATGCACATGAATTTGAATTTCTTAAAAGTTATGCTCTTCATACTCACTTCTCTTCCTACTCAGACTTACTTCTTTACCAGTCTCCTCCCACAGAAATTAAGATAATTATCAACATCCTTTTCTGTGTTTCTTGGGTTTGGACACTTACTAAATATTGGATTCTGAAAATCTAGCATTGGTCCTGTTTGTATCATATTTTATATTTTTCCAGAGTTGCTAGAGGCATCTGGTCAATCCCACAGCGCATGAGCAAAAGTCCCCAGAGCAGCAGAACAATCTGACTCTCTTCTGTTACCACCTCCACTTATGGCTCATCTTTTCTGAAATAAAATTTGATCGCTTCTTATACAGTTGTGTATGAGAAGAAGATGTAACACTGTCTTCTACTGGAAGAAGATTATTTTGGCCTTCAAATCAATTTCAATTTCTCAAGAGTCTTCAATATAATTTTATTTCATCTTTATTTTTGGGTATTACATTTTCATCACTTCATTCTACTTTAAAGATTGGAATTCTCCTGACGCCCTCCACAATGATAAATTAGTTGTAATTGGGAACATTGCCTTTGATGGGAGAGAGTGGGTTTAGTCCTAAACATTTTAATAGCTTTCTGCTTTCCTCTGAAGATGCGAACTTTCCAATAGCACATTTGATCTGACTAACAACAGATTTGATGTTTTTCTTACATACTGTGGTCTCTTAGAAGAATCTGTGAATCTCTTAGAAGAAGCCCATCAGCCTGCAGACCATAGGGTAAGAAACATTATTTTACTATACCAGCATCAGACCAAAAACCTGTTCTTAATTTCACCGCTGTCAGTAGAGATTTTTTGAAATCTTTTCCTCATGGTTTTCCCGTGTGTGAAAAATAGACAGCTTGTCAGCTTCTTAAAAAAGACAGCATGTTAAAGGTTTTACCTGTCACCTCAGGCCAAAGGAGGAGTCACAATGAAACTGGAAGTAGAAATTTTCTCATAATAGGAACGTCAAGCAAAATTTAGCAAGAGGTAGGACAAGAGGTATTTGGGTTTGGGTTTGAATTTTCCCCTATTGAAGAAGGCTCATCAGAGCAGGTATGAATTTTGATACATCACTTAGGGAACAAGTTTCATTTCCTTATACTTCAGATCTGCATTACAATTTCATGATGGAGCAGAGTTAGTCCTGAATATGTTGTTTTTTAAAATCCGTTACTGAGATATTAATGGAGTAGGGTTATACAAGACATTAGTTTAGAGAAGTTTGACATTGATTGCTAAATATGTATTCATTGACTTTGCAAATTAAGATCTGTGGTCATGTACATAAATATATCCGCACATAAAAACTGTAAAATATTAAATAAATAAATATGAGAGTGTGTATGTGCCTACATATGTGTGTATATCTCTCTATCTATATATCTCCACATTTTTTCATATGGCTATACATTACTGAAAATACTTAGCTCTCTTATTACGGTTAAAGTATTTTATTTTTCTGCTGCTCTCTTTAATTACCAGATGTGAAGTATAAAATCCAACACTAATAAATCACAGAATCACAGAATGGTTGAGGTTGGAAGAGACCTCTGGAGATTATCCCATCCAACCCCCCTGCTAAAGTAAGCGCACGTGCAGCGTGTTACTGAGGATTGTATCCAGATGGTTCTTGAGTATCTCCAATGAGGAGACTTCTCTGGACAATCTGTTCCAGTGCATGGTCACTTGCACAATAAAGAAGCTCTTCCTCATGTTCAGGTGGAACTTCATCAGTTTCTGCCCTTGGCCTCTTGTCCCATTGCTTGGCACCACCGAGAAGAACCTGGCTCCATTCTCTTGGCACCCTCCCTTCAGATACAGGTATCCATTGTTGAGGTCCCCTTTCAGTCATCTCTTCTCAAGGCTGAACAGACCCAACTACTGTTTTCTGACAAAGTCTCTGGCATTCATGCCCTGACTGTTAATTTCTCTTTGCTAAGTGACCCTGGTTACCTATGAAAAATGCAGCTGAGTCAGTTGTAGTCATGCTTAGCTCAGTATTTTCCCTCTGGTTCTCTGCTCATTGAACTTTCAAGGCAAGAAAGTTGTCATATGTCTGTTTGGGTGGAGAGGGGGACAGGGAAGATGGACAGATGCCAGGGTATCCTTGATGCCCAAGTAGCTCAGGGGATGCTGGAATGAATGCCATCATTGTCCCTTCTCTTCTGATCAGGCACAAATCCTTCGTCGACATGTCAAATTGTCTCCAAAACCATCTTACCCACATAGGCCCTGTCCTTAGATGAGGTACAGACTGAGGAGGTGGAAACAGCAAGGTGTCCTAGACCAGGAGAGGTGTAGGAGCGGGGGTATTTTGGCTTGGGAGCTTCCTTTTCTCAGTGGGTTTCTCTGATTCGATCTTACTGGCTTGGTTGAGTGGGTAGTTCTTTGTGCAGTCTTGCTCTAGAAGATGTCTTAAAAGAACACAGTTGCTTAAGGATTTTCAGTAAGAGGTCCTGTGGCTTTTAAAGGCTCTTACTGATGGCTTATTTGGGGAAAGAGGCCTGTGGTGTTGGGCAAGGCCTGTTTAGATGTGCTCTGTCTTTGCCTCAGTGTGCTGGTGACCATGGTGTCGGCTCTGTTGATGATGGGTTAGGAATAGCTCCACCCATGGGCATTTGCAGTGCCTTGGATTAAAGCTAAGGGACATCTCTGCGGTGGGTGGTGGCTTTGAGGGCCTGATTTTTTTCATGTCCTTGGATAGTCCCAAGATAATATGTGTGGAGAGAGCAACAGCACTTTTCAGCAATAAGAATGTTTTGAGTCTTGCAAGTGTAAAGTGCATCACTGGAATTGGTGTCTGAAGCATGTCCAGCATTTTCATAATTTTTCCCTCCCATAGCACAGCCCAAAGAACATGTTCTTGCCATTGCCAGGCTGCCTGTGTCATGTCCTCCTGTGCTGCTGAGCTTTGCTGATTTTGAGTCTGGTCTGCAGGATCCCTCCAGAAAGACAGACCATGCAAACTCTAGAACAGCTGGTCAGAAAATAGGAAGAGACACCATAGACCATGTCAGTAGTGCTTGAGCTCATCTTGCTCCTTGCAAGCATGAAGATAGATTCTCCCTGTGAGAGCATGGGCTGCTACTTGCTCTGTGATGGCCCTGACAGTAAATGCCACAGTGAGAGATGGTTCTGCAGGTGGGTATCAGCTCCTCTGTCTTTGGGCATTGGATTGGGCATTGTCTTTGGCTTGAATGTCCCATTCCTCTGAGAATGGGGCAACATGTTCTCCCATGCCATTCCCAACTGGGCCATGTGCCCATCCGCTCTTACGTTTCCCAGGGCAACCTTCGCCTGCATAGCCCAGCTAGCTCAGGTGTAACCAAATGCCATTAGGAATTTGAAGGGAAAGGAACTGGGAAGCGGCCAATCTTGAACTGCACCTGGCCAACAAGTCGGTGGAGGTGGTATGGCCACACACATCACTGTGAATTCCAAGTGAATTCCACAAGCTTCAATGTCTTCAGTGGTTAGGTGAGTAAGATTCAAAATTAAGAAAAGAAAAAAAAAAGAAGCTTATCTGAGAGCACTGGTTTTTAGAGAATATTCTCATTCATTATCTGTGTTTGTATTTTCTTTTTTAATGGTGAGGGACCACCAAAAGAGATTGCTCCAGCTGCAGTAATAAAGATCAGAAAATGTATGATGGCCAGTTCTTGAACTGGATTATTTTTCTAGTTCCTTCTGGATTGTTTGTCCTTGTAGATGCCAATATAAAAGCTAACTTACAGCATGTAAGGAGTATCTCACCAATGACCAAAGCATCCTTAAACATCCGGAAACTCTTTTAAGAGACTATTTGCACTGTGAAACTAAGCACAAGAAGGGATTTATCTGTTATGGAGGGCTTTTTGGGCTGGACATCAGAAGGGTCCTGGAGCTGGCTCCTTGTCCAGAGACACTCAGGCTCCTTGCCTCCAGAACTAAAAGCTGGTGATAATGTATGAAAAATCTGCAGAGAATAAAGATCCCCTCTTCAGGGGTTCCTCTGCCAAAATTTTCATGTTATGAAACACAGCTCCATGCTGAGTGAATCATCCCCAGTTGCATCTATCATGGCTGCTCAGAAGACATAATATCATCCAACAGCTAACATGCTCAGCATCTCAGCATCTGGAAATGCAGACTGCAAACATGACAAGCAAACTGCCAGCCACCACTCTGAGCATTCAAACCTTGAATCATGCAATATGAGAGGTGGACCAAGGTCCAGAGCTTTATTTCTCAGCTTCGGAAGTAAAGGCTCACATTTTGCACCTGTGAACAGGAATGTGACTTGTGTGACCAGGCCCTTGTGTTAGGCAGCTTTATCCTTTCAGCTGTAAAATCAAAAGGAGAAGCAGTGGTGGAATTCTTGCCAGTTTTCCTGAAAGATGGAAAGCGAAGTTTGGATGAAGAAAGTTACTTAAGTTCTTTGGCCTCCTTTAGCTGTTGACTGCTGGACAAACGGATGTAGCTATGTAACATCAGCTGAATGCAATTAAATATGCTGCTTGTCTTTGCAGATGTCCAGGAAGATTCCTGTATATACACAGCACAACGTGTGAGAGGGACAGGACTGCACAGCATGTTGGGACAGTCGTAGTGCCTAGTAGGTCATGCTCGATGCTGGCCAGGAAGCTGAAGTACCTCAAACAATACCAGACTCTCTCAGGAAATCTGTTCTTGCACTGTCTTTTAAGCAGGCCATCATTTAAACTGCCTCAGATATGATGCAGGAAATCGAAACACTAGCCCAGGGATGGTATCACTGTTGAAACAGCACCTGACTCCTGACAGCAATTAAACTTGGTTGTTTTGGGTAGATCTTATTTCCACTCCTATCAGCAGCAGGTCATTTCTGTCTTGACCATCCCAAAGGACCAAGAGAAGCGTCAACACCTCTAAGATGGAGAAAAATCTGATGCCTGCTCTTCTGCCAACACAGTGTGATGTTGTAGCATAAAGGAATATGCACCTCAGAAGGAGATGCTGAGCAGCAAAATCTGCACTCATTTCTCCCAACACACTTAGGAGCCAAAGAAAAATACAAGCTATGGTGACAAGATGTATGTTGAGGAAGGCAGAGGATATCTAATGAAAATTAGTGGGATAATGCATTGAATAAAATAAAAGTAATAAAATCATAGAATGATAAATTATTTGGAACCTTAGAGATCATATAGTTTCAATCCCCCTACTGTGGTCAGGGACATATTTCATTAGACCAGTTTACTCAAAGCCCCATCTGACCTGGCCTTGAACACTTGCAAGGTTGAAGCATCCACAGCTTCTTTGGGCAACCTGTTTCAGTGCCTCACCACCCTCACAGTAAAGAATTTCTTCTTAATTTCTAATCTAAACCTGCCCTCTTTCAGTTTCAAGCCTTTTCCCCTTGTCCTACCGCTACATTGTCAAAAGTCCCTTTCCAGCTCTCCTGTAGCCCCCTTAAGGTACTGGAAGGTGCTCTAAGTTCTCCCTGGAGCCTTCTTTTTTCCAGGCTGAAATACCCCCAACTCTCTCAGCCTGTCTTTGTGGGAGAGGTGCTCCAATCCTCTGACCCTCTTCGTGGCCCTTCTCTGGACTCCCTCCAACAGGTCCAAGTCTTTCTTATGTTGGAGGCCCCAGAACTGGACAGAGCTCTCTTAGTGGGATCCCAGGAGAGCAGAGTGGAAGGGGAAGATCAGAGTCATGCGATGCTCCCCTGCCTGATGTGACACCACTCCATCGGGCAGTCACAGCCACACATGGTCTCAAACTGGGGCTAAGAAGCTAATGTGAAGAGTGGCATTTCTTTCTGCTCCCTCTCTCTATGACTCTAGTGTAGCTTTGGACTGAAAAATTAACTTTGTCTACCAGGTAGTTTGAAGTACCAGGGGTTCCCTGAATGACAGGAAAACTTGCATATTCAGGTAGATCATTTGCTGCTGCCTAAGGATCCCAGTCACTTAAAGACTTCATTTCCTCTTCTTATGTCTCCTTCAAGCTCACATGTTTATTGTTGCTTTAACTTGGTGTGCACATAGCTATTCTTAGATTTTGCCTCCTGGAAATGTGAGGAAACATACTAAAGTACCTTTTTCAGGGGTATGCGATCCTTTGAGGGACCTAGAGGCATTGCTAGCAATTTAACTGTCAGGAGCTTTATTTTTTAGAATAGATAGGGTGGTGCTCTTTTAGCTACATTTTTTACTACGATATTTCCACAGTGAAGAACCCTGATCTTCAGCTCTGTCACGAGAGACATGCAAGAACAGTAAATGGAGAAATGGCAGTAAATGTGAACATGGCATGCTATACAACTGTTGTTAAAGCTTCAGGAGAAGATCCCTAACAAGGATGGTCTTGAATCCTTTTGTAAGTAAATAATAATTTAAAAAAATCTATTACTTTATCTGCACCACAGATTTTGACTCATGTTCCCCACTATTTTGTTACTAAAGTGAATAAGGCAGCAAGATGTTCTCACACCTCCAAGGACATTTCACAAGAATGTGGCCCTCTTACAGAAACTCAGTATCTGTTTCTTGTTCTTTCTCCCCCTGCACTCAGAGAAGATCCCTTGTTAGCTGTGAGATCAATAAAAAACATATCTTCAGCCACAAGTAAATCTAGTTTATTAAAACACAGGTCTGCCAGTTAATTCAATTGCCAACAAAGTTGTAGTGTGGTCAATACAAAAGAAAGTAACCTCATAAGTGAGATATATATATCCTCTAGATGCAAAATTATCTGATAATCAGATGCATTGGACAGATACAGACAGAAGCACGATGGTGAGAACAGACTGTGGCTAATTTTTTGCATTCTCTTGCAGTATTTGAAGTGTATGGTATCTCATGAGAGGCTTCAAGCTTGTCACTTGTTGCTGCTCAGGTCTACTCCTGACCAGGTGAAAACCACAGAAAAAGAGTTTGCCCCTTCCTTCCAATTATGTGCCTGCTATATCTGCACAGGTTACCGTCTCAATCATATTCCCATTGCAAACCACTGCTAATATTCCCTTTTTCTTCAACAGCGTGGGATCAAGGAGTTCACCCAGCATCATTAGGTCAGCTCTCAGGTATGCTGCTGCATTATTGAAATAAGGATTTGGAGCATGAACTTCAGTGAAGATTTCTGATAAAACTCTGTGCCTACATCAAAGGCAGCATCAAGTGACTGAAATACATTGAACATAACTCTTAGACAGCCAAGAAAAAATGTGCCTTTCCCAGTGATTTGCCAAGTACTTTTCCACCTGACCAGCAATGATTTGTTTTCTGCATATTTCAGATAGAGCTAAAAATAGGTTGCTGGAGTTAATTTTGTTTGGGAGCAATAACATTCAGTTTGTGAAGTTCTTTCTTCGTAAAAAGTTCAGAGCATTGAGAAGTATCTTCACAGGCAGAAACCTTCCTTTGGTTGAATTTCACAGTGAGGGAAGGCTTTCAGCATTTTTGTTAGTTTTCATATAAGACCGGCTGCTTTCTTGGAAAATATGACTAAACTTCTTGTCTGTTTTTAGTAAAAGATGAGGTAATTAAAGCCAAAATCTAAATATGGTCAAAATGAGTTTGGAGCCTGTTTTCACTTAGGTCTGATTTTTAGAAAACAGATTTTAGAAAATATTCAGAGACTTAAGAATACAGACAGTCATTTGATGAAATTTTCTGAAGTACACATAGGAGTAGCTTCCCATTGCTTTCTAAAAAAGCTCTCCTCCACCTTCTCTGTTGCCCATCTTTCTTCCTATACCTGGGTTAGTTCTTCCCTGTTGCATTTGTTCATGTTTCATGTAAGGAAATTCAAACCAACTGGAAGTTAATTGTATGAAAAAAAGGGGTCTGTTTCCCCCTCAGAGGAGACAGAAGATGAGGGATTGGAGATGCCTTTGGCAGCAGTTTGCTGTCAGACTGATTTACCTGTGCGGAGGAAACCACTCCCCAGCTACCTGTTCGGACCAAAATAATTTTAAAAGTTTGTCTTTGGATCCCTGCATGGGAAAGGAACTACTTAGCCTCAGCTTTCAGAAAAGCACCAGCAACACTGGGCATAAAAACAGTGTTGCAATGACCTTGAAGGAATTGACACCACATGAAGAGCTGCAGGATGCAGCCCAGTGCTCTGGGTGCCCACATCCTGCCCTCAGTACCAGCAGTCATCTTACTCACAACACTCCATGATGATGCCACTTGCTTGAAATCATTCTCTCACTTGACAACCCGTGAAATGTTAAGCAGAATACCTTTGTGGCTGGTTCAGAGTGGAAAATTCAGAAATGTTAGTGACTTCTGAGCAGCCTGAGCCAGTGCTAGGTCCTATTTGCCTCTCTTCCTGCTTTTTAAGTCAGCCCCAGCAGAAAGCATCAGTGATGCTTTACATTTCTTTAATGGGCAACCCCTTTGCCAGTGTTTGCAAGGGGAACTGACAGGGTGCTGTGAATCTGTAGGGAATCACAGTGTCTGAACCCTGCACGTGGCGGGGAAATGGAGAACTGAGAGGTTCAGGCACAGACACTGAAGCGGTCAGGTGAGCAGTTTCCCTTTCAAGTCAGTATTGTGAAATGAAATAAAGGGAGTCCAGCTGCAAGGTAAATTCCTTTCAATCCCTTGTCCTGGGGAGGGTGAACAACAGGGGTATTGCTACACTGCTAAGGAGAAGACAACCAGGGATCGTACCCAGCCACCTGACCTCTGATCATCCTGACTCAGTTTTGGTCATCCACAAAGAGCTCTCTCCCAGGGACTTCTGCTCCAGAGATGCCTGACAGTGAGCATCAGACCTGCAGGCTGGCCAGCAGCACAGCACACAGCCTCTGTCACAGGATAGTATGAGCCCAGTCTAGACATCCCATCAGGACCACATAGATATTGTTTTGCAATTCTGCACCAGCTACCTGCAGCACAAACTTCTGATTTTTGCTTTGAAATTTTCAGCAGCGAAGTAATAGAGAATAGGATCAAGGCAGCTGTTCATGGCAGCGAGGCAGAGAGTGACCAACCACCAGCACTTTGTGCAGGTCGGCCTGGCTGCAGCTGCTGTACATCAGGTGGGCAGTTTGCAGGATCTGATAGGTCAGGAAACAGATGAGGGAGAGGATGAAAGTGATGATAATGGTTAACAGTGCCTTCTTGTGACAGATTGCCCTCTTGCTCTGCAGAGCTCTGGACTTGAGCAGCGCTCCGATGGCAAGGACAGAGCAGAACACAATTGTGCAGAAGGGCAGAATGAAGCCCACGACGAGGACAAAGCTGTTCATCATGAGGAGCCTGTGCATGCTGGAGGGGTGGAGGTCCAAGCATTTGACTGGGTTGCTGTAGCCAGTGATCCCTTGTTTAAGAGAGGGCTGGAGGCTGCCAGCACAGAGATCCATATGGCCGCACAGGTTATCCTGGAGTACTTCACGTTGGTCACCTTTCCACGTTTGAACAGGTGGATGATGGCTACGAAATGAATCACACCGAGCACGGTGAGGAAATAAATGCTGCAGTACATATTCACGTACAAGGTGTAAGTCATGGTCCTGCAGATGATATCACCAAACCTCCAACGTGATCCCAAGAGGAAATATTTGGCCTGAAAGGGTAAAGTGCTCACAAATATGAGGACTGAAATAGCAAAGTTCTGCATGTAAATGTTTACTGAGGTCCTTTGCGAAGTCTGGAAGAAAACATAAATAGAGAGGCTGTTTCCAACAGCACCCAGGGAGAAGATAAGAAGTTACATGATGGGATAAATTACTTGTTTGAAGCTGTCAATTGTACAGTTGGAGGAGCTGTTAGTGAAGCTGCCATCTAGCGCCACCTTGGAAATGTTCATAATCTGAGCCAGCGTCTCCATTTTTCTGCCAAAGTGAAAAGAGGTGGTGTGAGTGCTGGGTTACAGGCTGGGCAGGGAGTTTGGCTATGTGGGACTATTTCACTGAGGGCAGGAATTGCAAGATGCAGACGACAGTGGGAAGTAAGGGTTCGTTAATGAGTAATTACTTGTGGTATCCCAGTAAATACACATCTCAAGACACAAAGCCCCAAGTAAGCTCTAATGAGTTTCAGTGTTACAGCAGCTGGTTGTTGTCTCAGC
Source organism: Machaerirhynchus nigripectus (assembly GCA_013397975.1). NCBI lineage: Eukaryota > Metazoa > Chordata > Aves > Passeriformes > Dicruridae > Machaerirhynchus > Machaerirhynchus nigripectus. The sequence goes on along the minus strand of VZRQ01007810.1, from coordinate 1,035,817 downwards.
CTGCAAAAGTGCTGCCTTTTAGAGGTGCTGTGTGTGTGTTTTAATGACGAGTCTCTGATCTTTACTGGGCAAAACAAGCCAACTTGCTGTCAGCCATTTTGTGGCAGGGAGGTTTTGAGTCCCCAGTCACCTTCCATGGAAACATCAAAACCTGATCAGAAAAGAAATCACTGCCCACTGCTAAGTCTGCATTTCAAATTAGGATGGAAAGCCAAAAGAACTGAATTTGCCTTTTGGAACCAGGGAAATTTTTCTGGTATATTTTTGGCAGTATTTCCTGAGCAACACCAGACGTATTTTAAAACGTGTATAAATTAAGGACATTTTGACCTTAAACGCTGTGCAAACACTGTGCTAATGATGCATTGTTCCTTTTTTAACTCCCTCCTCCTTGCACTATTTCTTCTTTCTTGTTAGCTTCTGGTGGCTTTCTGTCTCTTTTTGTGGGGCCTTTGCTTCATGTTACCACTCTCTTAACCTCGTTTATGCTCAGCTGCTCTGCACCAATCAGTCATCTACACACACTGCAGCTTCCAGGGCAGCCCACATTTACAGCCCTAATGAAAATGGCCTCTGAGAAAATGGGCTGTGTTCACAGAGAGTGGCATTTTTCCTCCTGTGAGGCTATAATTCAATCAAATCAAAACCACTCACCACTAAAACACTCTAAATAATAATTTTTTTTTCTCATTAGTGTCTATTTTTTTTCTGAACTCTTGATTTCTTATCTCAGCTGTCCTGCAGCTAGTAGTATTTTCAAAGGAAGGTGTCAGTATTGCTTCTTGTTTGACAGTGGGAGTAATTCCCTCTTTGTATCTGCCAACATATTCTAAAGATGGGGCATGGAAATTTTTAGCCTGAAAACAACAACTACGTGGCATTTCCAGACGCATGGAAAAGAAGCTTTTAATTTGCTCCAATGAGAGTGATAATGTGCCCATGGTACATGACTGCATCCTATCACTTGTTCTGAACCTTACTGGTTTCACAATTTGAAACTAATTTGTTTGTACAGGTGTAGCCTCCCTGAGGATAAATTTGGCTTTACATTTGGGTGCTCTAAACACCCAGCTACCCAGTGTGGTATTCCTAGTGTGCTGTAAATGGGAGCTAATTTGCAAACTGAAGCTATGGTGTGGGTGTTGCCTTTCCCTGGGCTTAGAATTAAAAGCCAAACACGGTTAGAGGGGAAAAAAGGGTTTTACCTTGGTATTTATTGGAGGATCCTTTGGTGCCTCCTACGAACAATGCACAAGCAATGCACGCTGCCCGAACAATGCGCCCGGGTGCACACACAGTGGCACCCATCGGCCCCCCCACGATGATTCCAGTATACAATTATAGGCCTTGCAAATTAGCATATCTACCAAAGATTCCCCAATGAGAGGCTCAGGAGAAGCCCCCATCCTGAGGAACCTTCCCCCTGGATGGGCCTGTCTTGGTTTGCAGAATGTGTTCTGGAGAGAACCTCGGTGTCTGGGGCTTTCTGACACAACTGCGAAGTTTCCAAGATGTTTGGTCTCTTGGCTTAACAGAACTTTGGGTCTAAGCTAGTTATCAGACTTAGGGAATTACAAGTATGTGGGCTAAAAGCACCAAGGACACATGAAAGCTGTATGAAAGGGTATATGAAAAGGGTATATGTGATACTGGAGGGGTGAGAGACACCAACACAGATGCAGGTGAATCTAAGGTTTATTCAGAAGCATCAG
>VZRQ01007810.1:932467-1034080 GCA_013397975.1 Machaerirhynchus nigripectus | reverse complement strand
GCCTGAGCTATGTTCAGAGCAGCCCATGGTATCTCCAGGGTGGCGTCTCAGAGTTTGTCCGAGTCCCTTATTACAGCAATCAGATGTGCCCCAGCAGGCACCTTTTATCTGGCCCCACTGAGATGGGAAGTGTGGGAAGCATCACCCCAGGCTGGACTCCCAAGGAGCACTTCATGGATATTGGGTCTCAGCAAAGCCCTGAGTAAAGTGAGTAAACACATGCTCCTAAGTTAATCTCCTCTTCATTTGAGATCCTCTTTCCTCACGGAGGAGAGAGAAAATATATTCTTCTTAAAAACAAATCTTTTGCCATCAAAGGACTTTTAATTGTTTTTGGTTTTCTTTACAGAACAACTGCTTCATATACACACTTTCTGTGTGGGATCAAAGATCAGCTTTTCTCCAGATTGAATATGATCCCCCCATTTTGCAGGGAAACATCACAGCCTGAGGCACAGCAAAGGGAAGAGCCCTTCTGACTATGTTTTCATGTGGTCCAAGCATCCTTGTCTTTAGAAACCCCAAAACAGAAGAAAATATTAGGGAAGGGATCTGCCACCTGTTGAAGCATTCCTGTTGTGTGTGAAAGCTGTGAGGTAGAGGAGTCAAATGAGTTTGAAGCCATGGATAAATTCCAAGCCCTGCTCAGCACTACGAGTGATAGCTTGTCCCAGTGCTATATGATGAAGGATGAGATTGGGGCAATGAAAATTCAGCTGATGAAAAGCCCTTGGGTCCCCGCACCCTGGGGAGAGCACTGGGGCTGAGGCACTTTGCTCAGGCTCCTCATAGGAGGGTATCTAGCTGGCAACTACCATTAAAGCTATTCTGGCCTCTAACTGCACAAATGCTCCTCAATCCTCTTTCCAGCTAAAGACCGAGACTAAAAGTAGAATAGTGCATGTGCAATCGAGAAAATTCAAGTGTCCTTGAACCTGGCAAGAAAATTGGTTCTCAGACTCCTCTCCAAGTTATTCAAACACAAGTTTCAAGCTGTTATGGGATGTCTAAGAGGAAGAAGCTGGAGACCAGTCAACTGAAAGCTCTTAAAGCACCATGGTGCTTCCCCTCAGCAAAGGGCCGACAATGACCCATGCAGTTTTCATATATAGACACTCCTGTTAGCTGTGTTTTGACACACAGATCAAAGTAGAAAGGAGGCTGAAATGAAAGATCCGTTTCACATGGTACTACCTCAACCAGCCACAGAGGATAAGGGGAGAATTTTAGCCCTCGTTGAATCCAAGAACTGTTATTAGCCAGCTAAGGTTAGGAAATGGCTCCTAGATATACAGAAAGAATGACCTATCTAAGGACAGGCAATAAACTTTGTTTTCAGCAAATGTGTCCAGATGGTCTCCTGGGTCAGGAATGAACAGGATGGGTTAAGGGTGAGACACTGGACCTATAGGACTTTTTTGGGTCCCCCAAAAGAAGGAAGATTTGCAGTAAGAACTAACAGCCCTCTGAGAAAAAAAGGAGAGAAAGGATAAACTGAAATGGGATTCTCTTTTCAGTGGTACTGCAAGACTACTCTGATAGAAATTCTCTAACAGGAGATTTTTTCTATATATGAGTTTCACTGATGGAAGCTATCAAATGGAAGCAGCTGACACATGTCCTGAGGCTCGGACAATCTCTCTGGCAGCAGAAAGAGAAGATAAGCTGAACAAGAAAAAGGGAGCCTTTTCTGAAATAATTGTTGTGTAAGTAGATTAGATGTAGAGTTTGGGTGGGTTTTTGTCTTTTCTTCATCTCTGTGAAATCTTTACAAAATATTTACAGCTTGATTAGTATGGATTTTATAAATAAATATTTACCTTGCATTACAAATTGCATACATATTATAAATAAATAAATATTTTTTACTAATATGTATTTTGCCTTTTATCTTAGCCTGGCTTGAGTTCAACCTAAGATAAGGTGATAACAGAAAGACATTCCTTGCCTAAGGTGACTTTTATGCCCTGAACAAATGGATGGGTGTGCAAGACAGGCGGGGGGCTGATAGAGCAAAAGTAAGAGGAGATTTCTTTAACTGAAGGAGACACTAAACTAATAAAAATTACCATCATATTTTAAGCCCAGGATACAGGTAGCAGTCTAGCAGCAGAGGTGCTAAACTGCCCAGGGTGTGATGTGCATGTCCACCTCACCAGGGTGTGTGTGTGGAGTGCAAGGGACTGGGGACACAGGGGGATGGGGCTGGCTGTCTTGAGGCAAGAGTGGCTCAGCAGGAGCTGGGGAGGAGCAGGTCTGCCCGAGGAACAGACCCCGTGAGGTTTCTATGCAGATAATTTGGGGGTGTGAGAGAGGAGCTGGTGGTGGCTGTGGTCACTGTGGGTACCAGGGATGAAGGGTGTGGTGTTTGGGGCTCCGCTATGAGGCAAGAGAGAAGCTCAGTCAGACCCAGTACTGCAATGCACGGATGAGGCAGTAGAGGGTAGAAATTTAGGTATGTGAGGAACTGAGGGAACAAGGCAAGCAATACAGGAAGGAGAGACTACACCGTACCTGATGCAGATTCAGGCTGCTGGTGCTGCAGACTGAGAGGTTTGCAGAGGAGTATTTAATTAGAAGCAACAGGGGAGCTGAGGGGCATAGGAGAGCAAAGGGCTGGACAGACAAAACTCGCAAGGGCAGTGAACTCACATCCAGTGCACCTCTGGAAAGGCCAGGAGGGAAAAAAAAGCCCAACTGCAATAACTAGGGAAGGCAAATCCAACTACCCACAAATCCAATAGACTGGCATGTGCTATCTTGAATGTCTGATGAAAACCAAATCTTGTGTGTAATTCTGCACTGATGCTCAAACCTGAAAAAGAGACAGGGCACCTGTCAGGCTTGGCGTGAAACCAAAACCCTGGTGCAAGGGAAACCTCAGAGACCTGCAGGAGAGAGGATAATCAATAGAAGCCTGTGTTGCCATGCTACCAGCTTTATGGTAATGATAGTGTAGGATGCTCGGGTGGAGGAGTGGCACTGTGCATGAGGGACTACATTACTTGCAACAGTGTAAAAATATTGTGGCTAAAGAGAAGCACAACAGGGTTCTTGTAGGCAGGCACCACTACTCTAATAATAAAAATATAGTACTAGGAATGCACTACCAAACTCCTTATTACGATATGACAGTTCCCAGAAACCATTAACTGAGGGTAGGCAGATGAAAGCGGGTAGCAACAGGAGGAGGTTTTGGGTGTCTTTGTAAAGATGCAATGCTGCAGCAGAATGGGATGTGATGTCCATATGCAACAAATTCCTGGTTCCTAGAATAATTAGCCCTGCAAACAAATCCACAACATGGGATGCCATTCTACCTTGGCTTTCTACCTCTGTAAGATGCCATTTGATCTTTAGTGCTGCACAGGCCCTAGTTCAAGCAGGTTTTGGTGAAGGGACTTTTGTACTGTTAATCACAGTAGAGCTGGGCTCAGCAGCATTGTGGAACAGAGAAGCAGCCCCAGAAGGAAGAAGCCTACATAAAGTTGGGGGCTGTTTAGGAAAACAAACAGAAAATTCAACAAGCCTACATTCTAAAAGAAACAGGCTTTTTAAGAATTGTTGACCCCAATGTCTACCAGTAAAATAGTAACCAAGACTATTTTAAGGAAAAGATCTCCATTTGGAAAGCATAAGGCTTGTCAAAATGGGGAGAATGGGAAAGTCTGTATCATGACAGATCAAATGTGGAGAGGAAACTAGGAGCATTAAAGAAAAAAAAATAGTGAAGGGTTTCTGGTGAAAGTGTTCTGGTTGACAGTAAGTTTTGTAAACCTACTGAAAGATGAAAACCCCTTGGGAACTGGCAGGGCTTCTTGGTGGCAAAAGACCTCTAAGGGACAAGCTCATAGCAGGAAAACTCGGGGAATTCACTCATCCCAAAACCAAAGATGTTGGGATATTTTCATGTCTGGTGCAGTAAAAAGGTCAGATGAGCCAGCTCCACTCAACAGATGTGGGAAGGAAGTATTAAACCAACCAGATAAGTAGGAGGCCAGTAAGTAATCGAGACCAGATGGCACTCATATCAGTATCCCAAAGGATCTCAACTGTGAGACTGATGGCCAAGGCACATAACCCACCATTGTAATCAGGCGCTGTGCCAGGGGACTGATGTGTCATCAGTGCAGCTCTCATTTACAAGAAAGGCTTGATAAGGCAGCTCAAGGCCATGAGCTGGTCATCAGTCCTAGGAGCTAGTGACCACTGGGAGCGATGTCCTCCTCTGGGACATTTTGGGGGCATCTGTAATGAAGAATGAAGGCACTGAGTTCATTGAAATGCCAGTCTGCTGAGAAAGAGTCATTATGTCATCTGAAAAGGGAGATCCTGTTTCACTCACCCACTGAAGGGCTGTGATGACAATGGATGAAGGGGACACACTGGTTATTTTATACATATATATGGATGTACATATATGGCTGAGGGAGGAGGTTTTCCCCTCTACTTCAGTCTTGGGAGACCCCACCTGAGCACTGCAATCAGCTCTGAAACCCTGACATAAGAACATCATGGACCTGCTGGAGTGGGCCCAGAGCAGGGCCATGAAGATGACCAGAGGGCTGGAGCATGTCTTCTGGGAAGACAGGTTGAGAGAGTTGGGGCTACTCATCCTGGAGAAGGCCCCAGAGAGACCTTAGAGCAACCTTCTAGTACCTAAAGGGGCCTACAAGAGAGCTTGAGAGGGACTTTTCACAAGCGCATGTAGTGATAGGACAGGGGGGAATGGAATCCCTGGAAGTGTTCAAGGCCAGGTTGAATGGGGCTTTAAGCAACATGGTCTAATGAAGGTGTCCCTGCCCCTGGCAGGGGGTTTGGAATGATGATTTCTAAAATCCCTTCCCACCCAAACCCTTCTATGATTCTATGATATGTGTGCATTTAGAGAGTTGCATTTGTCAAAGCCTTTGACGTAGCTCTGCAACAAAGCTTCTTTAGTACCTAAGTTGCCAGAGAGCAGGAAGGCACATTCTTTTGTGGGCTGAAAGCTGGCTGAAGTGCAGGAAGCGAAGTGGGGGCTCAATAAATCAGCAATGGAGTCCTCTAGGGTTTGGTACTCAGACTAGATTTATTCAGTGTCTCTATCAACAGCCTGGAGATGACAGTTCTCCAGGTTGGCAGATGCCATGCTGGAAGGGTGGAAGATGAGAATTAGCATATTTTAATGTAAGCTGATGCATGCTGGGGAAAAATAATCTAAATCGTACCTAATTATATGACTTTAAACTGGCTGTTGCATTCAGGAAAGGGCACTTGGCACTGGCATCATTGGCCATTTGCTGAAGTCAGTTCTGCATTGGCTACAGCTGCAGAAGCAACCAAAATTGTCAGCAAAATGAGGGCACCACCAAGAAGGCTGTGGAGAACAGAGCAGGATGTCACCTTGCATAAAATCTTGATGCATTCCCATAGTGGGCAGCTCTTGTCTCTACACTGAAAACAGAGATTATGGAGTTAGAGAACATGCAGAGAGAGGCAAGTAAAGCAGTCAGCAGCCCCTGGCTACCCCAGTTCTTAGAGGGCAGCCAATCAAGCCATATGGTATCTCAGCAGAAAATGGGATGGGTTTCTGTGCCATGCCTGGACAGAAGGACACAGTCCTTTTGAAGATGTGTGGTGGAGAGGTGCTGCTGCTAAAGGTCTAAATATGAAACCTCCACTGTCTCTGAGGGTGTAAATAAACTCTCCGTTTCCAAACTGCTGATCTGAGATCTGCTACTCTGAACCACTACATTCACTATAACATGAGGAATGATAAAACAACTTCATTTTAATAAGATGTTCTCCATATGCAAAGCTAAATAGGGAAATCAGGCTGTTTCATCAAAATATACTACTTCGCTATGTAAAGTGATAAGTATATAGAACCTCTTCTATGCCAGGAAAAAAAGATGAACTTTGCATCTATCACAGTAACCCTTTGTCTGAAGAGGACCCCAGACACCTGAGTCTGTTTTTTATTACCCAAATAGGAAGGTGATTATAACATCTCTGCTACAGAGGAGATCACTTGCATTTGCCACTGCATTTCCAAGACAAACAGAAGTTCTCATGTTTTTTTTAAAGCCCACTGGCTTTCTTGCTAATATTCACTTTGTGTTTCAGGAGCAGCATTACCAAGAATAAAGGGAAAAAATTGCAATATTTAGAATTAACACTTAATTCATCAAAACATGGCATATTATTAACCTTTCTAAATGCACAATAATGAAAAAAAAAAAATCAAGAGTCTGACATTTAACACCTTTTATTTTTAAAGTTCACCATAAGCCAAATACATGTTTTTCATCTAGTTAAAAAACAAGGCTCACTTAATCAGATCCACAGCTTCATTGTTATCTTCCATCTGGCAAACAATCCTAGTTACATAAATCTACCCTTTTTTCTGCCAAAAAAATTTCTCAACACCAGCTTTGTCATAGAGAAGTTTGGTCAACTATCACTGCTTCTGGCAAGTAATACACTAACTGCAAATAATAAGAAAGAAAAGTAGCTTGTGTTTTAATCATTGCAACCATTTTATCTAAAGCAGAGAAAGTAGACAAATCTTGTCCTACCTCAGCTCATGCGCCTTCTGGTGTGTTCAGTATTTCCTTCTTCTGCTTGCTGTTGCTCACAGACTTCAGGATCGTTAATGGAAAGGAAACCTGCAAAAACTTGATGCAAAAACCAAGTGCTACTAATGCAGAAGCCAAAGAAAAAAACCATGAACAGGATAAAGGGAATTAAATCCTGATTAAAAGTTCTTACATATTCTTAAAAGAGAAATGTTCTCAGCTCAAGGACTGGTGCTAGCAATCCAGGGCAATCTTTCATTACTTTCACCTGATGAAAGAGGCTCTACAGCTACATGGCACGTTGAGAAGCATTCTGAATTTCTGTGTTTCGGGCCACACTTCTATACATGTGCTTTTATTAGTCAGAGTTGCTCAAAATATTAGAGGAGATGCCCATATAATCTTTGCATGAATCACTAAAGATGTTCTTGGAATCAGGGAGAGGATATTTGCTTTGATTACTTCCCAGAAAACACATAAATAACAAAATTTTAAACAGGCTGCTGGGATTTGGTGCATAATCTCATTCAACTCGTAATTCAAGGCTGAGTTAACAAACTGAGGGACTAATTTTCCTCAGATTTTTATAGGAACAGATATAGCTCTGTTAAGCCATGAGCAAACGGCTGCAGTGAATGCCTTACTCCCTCTGAAGTTTCACCACTTCTTAGTGGAGCAATGCTGACTGCACAGATGGGTGTTCTGAGCCCACTGCTGTTGTGAAATAGGTTTCTATACACACTATAGGTGTAAAAGCTCGATTATTTCTGTTCTGTGCTGTCAGCACGTGCAGGTGCATCAGACACATTCAAATGCTTTCCGGTTGCTGTGCTGTATTTCATACTGGCAGCAGGTCAGGAGTCCACACATGGCTGCTTAGCACAGCAGATGGAGAGTCTCCAAAAAAACCCAACCTTCTTGCCACCCACACTTGTAGTTATCTACACCCCAAAGTGCTTTGGATGAAGATTGTAATCTCTCCTCTATTTACCACTTGTACATGTAAACTTGAGAACAGCCAAAATAGTGCTTTGGGCATGCTCCCATGTGGGGTCATGGTGCCAATATGCAGTGGCTGCAAAGACTCATGTCACCAGAGCTCACAAATTCCTAGACCCACTGGAAGCAGCTGTGTGGGTCCTCTTTTTTAGCATGGAGCTGAAAAAGGACATAGAAAACCAGCTTAGCTAAGAACTAGCCTAACTCTTTTGGTCTCCAAGGTGAGCACAAAAAGTGGTTTTTGACACTTGTCTGTGTTTGAATTGACAAAGCAAAGTCAACTTAAAAAGCTTCACAGCAGAGATCCACATCAAGTGAATTTTCAAGGTGCAGCGTGACAATGAATTAGGACCCTCTTGAAACCACTGTTTGCCAACTCTTGTGGCACCTAAACCCATGGGTAAGTGTCCTCTTTCAGCTGCGGTTGTGCTGGGTGCTTTGGTTACTGTCCCAGCTATTTTCTTGTCTGCCAAGGTCTTCCTGCAGAGTGGCTCATAGGTTCTCCCTGACCACATCCAGTTGCTGAGGCAGGCACCAGAGACACCTGACACAGGACTTATCTTCTCACCCAGCTCACATGGACTAAAGCAGGGCGGAAATGATCCTGTGAGCAGCTCTGTGGACAGAGTCGTTTGGGAAAGAGCCATGACATGCATCAGGGACTGTGGCTGCTTCAGCCAGTGAGGCCACTGCCAAAAGGCAGCTCTGGCCTCAGACTTCACTTGGGCAATGCACCAGTAACTCAGACTGCATCTTATCTGCAACTGGCAGAGACTAATTTAGGCACTGCAGTAGCAGTCTGATGACATCCCCATCACAAGGCATGTGGCGATAATCACTTTGGGACTGATAGGCAGCCTGTTCTCAGATGCAGGATCAGAGACTGAAACACGCAGAAAAGTTAAGACATTGATCACATTTTATTTTCCTGAGATATTTTGAGAATATTTTCACCATGTGGTATGAATATCTTCATTGCCTGGGTAATTTTCCACATTCACCTTCTTAAACACCCTGCTTTCTGGAGAGTACTGCTTCCTCCCTTTTATAAAGTAATTCTATGTTTTGCTTTTAGCCTGGCTTTGAATAAATGAGGTTGGCTGCCAACTCACCCTGCACCTGATGAGCTAGATCCGGAGTGACTGCTTGGAATTTTTTAGAAACATTCACTGTGTGACTCAGCTTCCGAGGGGAGTTTATTACATTTCTTACTAATAAAAACTTCAGTAATTCTGGAGAAGACATCTCAGAATATCATGAAGAATCAAAGACTTTCATCACAAGATGCTGCGTGCATATCACATATTCAACAGCAGTTAAGAACCTAGACTATTTCTGAATTTTTTTGTCCCTAAAATGCAGAGGTGTGTGAGGACACAGCAGAGTGCAGATGACCCCTCTGGGCTGCAGCTAGTCTCCATCCTGCCTCTGTTTCTGTTCCCTTTTGCATTTCTGGCTGCACAACAGCCCAGTTTCAAGACAGAAATGCAGGAGGGCATTGCTCGTACTATAAAACCACATGTCCTCCAGCTTGCACAGGGGTACTGCCCACAGAGCAGGACTCCAAATGTATGAAGAAGTCAGATTTTGGGTCTGAAATAAGTACTCCAGGCTAAGCAGAAGCAATAATTTAGACTCTCCTTCACCTTTTCAAAGTTTACTATAGGCTAGTTCAAGCATCCTTTTGGGCTCAGCACTACCTCTAGGGGTGCCGGTCAAGGGGCCTGTGTACCACACTCCCTGTACAGGACACCTTGGACATCCCAAATATACGTCATGCCATCGTGTGCTCCACAGGCCAGGCCTCCCCCTCCAGCAGTACCATGCCACCCTAAAGTCAGGTGAAGTGCTGCCTCAGAATGGTCCATCCCTACCCCCTTTTCTGTCCCTCCAGCACTGCAGTCTCACTGGGCAGTTTCATCCGCTTCACACCTCAGCAGAGGGGCCGAGAGCACCCAAAACCCACATGGGTCTTGCTGGATGCACACAGCCCAGCAGAGTTCTGAGAGTTCATCAGCTCACAGAGCATGGACACTCTTGCACAGCAGCTCCAGCGTCTCGGCTTCCCACACACACTAGGACTGTGCGTGGGAGACATGGAAATCCCCAGCACCAGGAGAGCTGGGGTGAGGTACCGGGTCTCCCAAGCAACCCAGGTGAAGGAGTCTGCATATTTTTCCTGTTGCTCAGTCAATGTTTTGCTGTCTGGAGGCACAAACTTCTAGTGGCAGAGTTTCACTTTTCTTCATGCCAAAAGATTTTTGGTAAAAATGGATCTGTCAAACAAACAGAAGGAATTAACTCCATTGAAGATTTTAGCACTGCATGACTTCAACACGGCAGCTTAGCCTACTAACACATATCTATTTCCAGAGACCAAAATTACAAGCCTACATTCATTTTCTGAGCAATCCAGAAAAAAACAGCATCCAATGTTAGTAGCTCATCTGCTGTCAGCCATAAGGCTGGATGGATGGGAAGATGAAAGTGACAGCTGCATGGAGAAAGGGGAAGAAGCCGGGGCAATTTTAAAAGGAATTCTACAGAAAGGAAAAGCACAGACGGTTTTCAAGCTGTTTCTTTTGCAACATTAGTAATGACATCTTTTTTAATTGCCTGTGGTCCTTTCTTATTTGTTTGCAGTTCCTTGTTAAAATACTGTTGAGAGCAGAGAAGCGTTAATATACAGCTGGAATGGAAAAAGACATCTAATGCTGTCTTTAAGTAAAATAAACTGTTCTTTTTTAACTTTGAAACACTAAAACTGGTAATGTTTTTGCCAGCTTCTTCAAAGGAGGCTGTGGGCCTTGGGAAAAATTGATTGTGTCCAAAAGCTGTGGAGATGATGGCTGGGACCATTCATGCTCTTCCCTGAGAATAATCGATCCAATCCTTGATTTTGAAAAGACTGAACTGGAGCAGGACAAAACACCAAACACCTTCTAAGGTCTTCCTCTAAAACCCATTGAAGTCACTGGAAAGAATAGCGTCATTTTGGATCAAAACCTAAATAAGACAGACTCAGAAACCATGACTGGAAAAAACCCAACTCCTTTTCTCTTTTTCCTTCAGCTAGCTAAAAGGATTTCAGGTCTAACATGTGCAAGCTTGTCAGCATGTCAGGTATATTCTGTCTTCTCCATGTAATATACCTTTCAAAACCTTTCTGCAGCTATTTCTCTACCTACCAATCACCATGGTGCCAAAGCTGCTTTCTGCTTGTGTTATTATTTCTGGTTTGTATGATAGACATTACAGGATTGCACACTGGTGGGATAATGAAAGTGCAGAATTTGAAGGATTTGGCAATGAATCTAGTTATGTGTCTTAAGATTTGGTCTCCCAAAGACTTGTTAATTGTATTTGGCACATGTATACATGCATGCACACAGTGCTGTGTTTTGGTCTGTGTTTGCCACATGTTAAATGTTCTGTGAAACCTGAGAATTCTGCTGAACTCTCCTTCTGTAAAAATATAGAAACTCAAAGCAAAACAAGCTTCCTTTTTTCTCTCTTTAATGACTCTTTCATGATATCTCTGACCCACATGGTGGATAAAATCCAACAACAACTGATGGCTTGACGTGGCCACCTAAAAACAGAGACTGGGCAAGAATAAGAGAATAAAAGTAGTATTGATTTGAAGGGCCTTCGAAGGTGCACCCTGGGCAGTCAAAAGGCTACACCCAAGATGGACCCTGGGTCACGGGTTCTTCACACTTGAATAAGTTTGGTCCATTTGCACATCAGGGTTAATTCTCCAGTTGTAATCTCAGTTAATGGTGTAATTACCCCAAATTTGCCCCCGCCTCTAGGCCTTAGTTTGCACATTTTGGGGCCTGGTGTCCTTGATGTAGAAACCTAGAGAGGTTTGTTACATCTAACCAGCATGAGAGAGCAGCAGCTAACAGGCCGCACAAAACTTCAGAGTTACACACTAGGCAGTACAGGATTTGAAAAATTTAAAAGTTAAAACCTACGGCACCACAACATTCCAACATCAGAATGCCCAGATGTAGGTGCTCTGCTTCTTATATCCAGTTGGCCAAACACCACTGTAAGACACGAGCTGCAAGTCCTTCCACATAACCCACTACCACCAAGTCCACTTTCATGTCAATGTACTCATCAATGATAGTTAGCAAAAACTTTACGAGAAACCACAATGTGCCTCTCTGCACAATGTGGGACATAAATCCCCTGCTCTTGTCATCTGAGGCTGATGGGTTCTACCTGCCAGAGGTCCCTCTCCCTGGAGCATGTGGGAAGTTCTCCCTCCAGGCACTGGCTGCTGCCGACACAAAAAGTAAGTTTAAATTTTTGTCCTTGGTCTGGATTTTAATGACGTTTCTGCAGATATTCCACATAACAGTTAACAAGCAGAGTTAACAAGCAAAGTTAACAAGATTAGATCTCAGTAGTGACATTTTCTATTCTACTGACTTTGGGAAATGGTTTATTGTGTGCTGTTTGATGTTTTTTAAGCTGAATTTTATAATGGCATGTAAAATTATCTATAGATGTGATTTTGAAAGAGATCATAACATGACCTTTTGTCCCATTTCTTTTTGCTCGGAATTTCAGGAAAATATCCATGTGTCTGTGATGGGCCATAAATACACTGAAAAAAACAAGGTCCATTTATAAATGAAATTTCTAGCCTTGAAAATTGTTAGCACGACACATTTCTTTTGTAATTAGTTTGCAACTAGTGTCCCCCCAGATAAAAGTGAGAATTCATTTAGGCTCATCTTTGTCACAGGCTACATGTTTTTGTGACATGATTTCATGAAATCCTCTTGACAGTCATATACTGAAAACAAAACTGTCCAGGCAAGGCTGGCTGTGGTGGTGACACAAGTGGGAGAGGGAAGGGTAAGTTCTGAGGTGGCAGGGTCCTCCACCATTACAGGATGGGGATTGTTCTGTGCTAAGGGAAATCCATCACCCACACATCCCAACCTGCTGCTCTCTGGGAAGTTGCCATGCTGAGCTGATTAATGCAATCATTTCCCTTTACCTTAGACATTTAAATCATGGTGGACAACAAGCTGCCCATGAGCCAGAACTGTGCTGGCGGCCAAGAAGGCCTACGGCATCCGGGGAGGCATTAGGAAGAGCATTGCCAGCAGGTCAAGGGAGGTGATCCTTCCCCCTCTACTCAGCCCTGCTGAGGCCACATCTGGAGTGCTGTGTCCAGTTCTGGGCTCAAGAGAGACAGGGAGCTCCTGGAGCAGGTCCAGCACAGGGCGACAAATATGATTAAAGGACTGGAGCATCTCTCCTATGAGGAAAGGCTGAGGGACCTGGGCCTGTTCAGCTTTGAGAAGAGACAGGTGAGAGGGGACCTCATCAATGTATAGAAGTGTCTGAAGGGATGATGTCAAGAAAATGGGGCCAGGATCTTCTCAGTGGTGCCAAGCAATGGGACAAGAAGCAACAGGCAGAAACTGATGCACAGAAGTTCCACCTGAACATGAGGAAGAACTTCTTTACTTTGCAAGTGACCATGCCCTGGAACAGATTGTCCAGAGAGGTTGTGGAGTCTCCTTTATTGGAGGTAATCAAGAACCACCCGGATGCGATCCTGTGCAGTGTGCTCTAGGACAACCCTTCTTGAGCAGGGAGGTTGGACCAGATGTCCCACTGTGGACCCTTCCAACCTGACCCATTCTGTGTTTCTGTGAACTCTGGGTTTCTTTGCAGAAGACAAGAGAAGCCCAGAGCGAGGTCTCCTGCTTCATGTGCTCAGGCACCAAGCCCAGGGGCACTTCAGTGTCACTGAAATTGTCTGGATAGATGAAACCCTCCAACAGTACCTCGTAAGAGCTAGCGAGTCAGGCATTGCCTTATTTGGCCAGGATGTGTAGCAAATCATTCCAGCCACATGCACCCCCTTCAAGACTTTTTCACTTATTTATTTATACATTTATATACTTTTAGCAAACAAAGACATTAATGCTTATTGGTTCTAAGTTACATAATTCTTTTCATAATTAGTGTTCTATCCTCTATTGATTATTGATCTCTCACTCCTCATGGTAATGAGTCCACATTTTTTTCATCCCTTTTATCGTCTTTTTTTCAGATAGGGAATCTCAGCTCTCCAGACTGTAATCCCCTCTGTGTCTTCTGGTTACTCCAACATGTCCTTGAAGGGCCATAAATTTAAGATCCCAGATATCCAATCTTCAACTCTCTCAGGCTTTGTTTATTGAGGATCATTAGGGTAAGTTTAGCAAACTTCAGGTTTTGGTGATTTAATGAGCAAAGTGACAATAAGAGTCTGTGAAAAAAAAACCTTAACTTGGGCTGGCTACAAGTGGGTGTTGCTTATGAATAATTTAAACAACTAATTTAAAATTAATTAGATCATTTCCAATATCACCACCACTCTTCGTGGTTTGTTGTCATCGGCTGACCTTGTTCACCAGCTCAAGCAGTGTTTGGGACCAGTCTGGGCAGCTCTGAGCAGCCTGACTTGGGCTGGCTATGCAACTGGGTGATAGTCAGTCTGTCTTGCATAGGGTTTTGCAGTGATGATTAAACTACCTCGTGTTTTGCTTTCAGAGTCCTCAGCGCAATGTGGAGTAGCTGGGCAGAAGCTGACTGGTCTTTTGCTGGAAGAAGAAACAGAGATTCATTCGGTTTTGTTTGGCTGAGGTGTTTCTTCCACTTTGCTGCTGTTGCTACAAGACCAAAGCTGTAATTCTCTGGAAATACAGAGCATGCCACGAGAGAAGAATTAGCACAATGGTTTTAGTTTTATGCAACTTTCTCAACACACAGTGACTGATCATTTTGAAGAGAATAAACAAAATGAAGTAAGCTGTTTGTTCAGCATGTTCCAGCACCCGTCCATCTGCTTCCTTTTGTACTCACAATCCCTCAGCCACAACTTTTCTTATGAGCCGCTTTCAAAAATATGACTCATTTTTCACATAATAGACTGGGTAGAAAGCAGAGAAGTTTTGATATGTAATAAAGCTTTCTCTTGTCTAGGATCTCCTGCATTAGCTCATATTTTATCATTAAAGAGAATGACACAATGAAAATGTACTCTTTCTAGCCCTAGTTAGCTGCAGTAGGACTCACTGTCTCTGCCACAATTAGCTCTTCACAGAACCGGGTACATGAAATTTTGGTATAGCTAATTCTAGGACAAGGAGGAGCCACAAGGCGTCTAAGTTTTAGTACAGCTTATACACAGTCTCCTCCTCTCTACTCAGGCTTCTTGTTAGCTCAGCTAACACACTTTCACGGCTGCAAAGCAGAAGCCACTCCGAAGTGGGGACATTGGCCAAAACATCTGCCCACTCAGCTCCCTCAGGTTTTGAATCTGTGTTGCAACGCCATAAAAGCCATATCCCCAGGCAGATGAAATGGTTCCATGGGAAAGGTCTGTGTAGTCTGCCCTGCTGGTGACATCTTCAGTTCAGACATCCCTTTTCCATGATGTCATGCTGTACTCTGCTGGCAACAAGGCTGATCCTGGATTCCCAGGTGAAAGCTGTGCTTGCCTGGAACATTTATCCTCACTCTTGCTTTCCACATGCTAGACTGGTTTTAACAACATCTTGCCCAGCTGAGAGACAAGAGGCAAAACACACAGCAGGCTGTCAGTAGATTTCCAGTTCAGATGAAATCTCACGGCTTTCGTCACACAGATCTTGTGCTTCCTCCCAGTGAGACCCTCATATGCATCAGACAACCACTGCTGCCGCAGGCATCTCTCACGAGCTCAACCGATTTCCCTAGGATCAGAACATCACTTGCCAAGCAGAAAGGGGAGATATCCAGTAAACCCAGAGGTCCCCTCCTAAATCTGCTGGGACCTCTGGCCCACTTGTGGGATGTATGTGGCACTCTGCTGGGCCAAGGAAATCTGTCATCAGTTTGTCTCTGACTGACAAACTGATGTTTTGCATTTCTCAGTGCTGAGCAATGTAATTTTTCTTTTTTTGCTTCAATCACTTGTACCCATGCACAGAATAAGAGTGGGACTGAGGCCCATCACATCTGCTTGAGATGCTCAAACTTTGCTGGGTTATTTTGTGACACTAAAGTTACAACAGAAAGTCAAAGGCTTATGTAAAGAGGAAAGAAAGTTAATATGCTTTAAAATCAAGGCAGCAACTTACCTTTTGTATCTGATAATGACTTGATAGAACTACAAGATGCAGACTCTAAAAAACATCACTGAGGAAAGCTCCAAAGAACAAGACCTTTAATATGTCTTTTGCACTTCATTTGCTCCAGTCTACATTTTAATTTCCTAAGTATCTCCGAAGTGCATTCAGTAGAATAGTAAGTATAATTCCTATGACCTAACTAAATTACTTCTAGCAAATTTGTATTAGCACTTACATTGTATTAGCATCATTACATTATAATTTAAACCTTTCATTTCACCCCTAATCAAAGACAGTTTTTGCAAATAAACCAAATCTTCTTATTTGCCTGCAGTGTCATGTCTTTCTTTCTTTTTTAATAATTAAGCATGGTCACTATAGCCTCTGTAGGTAATAGAGTAGTTTCTTCATATCAGAAACGTTGCCTTTTGTCAAGCAAAATTGCTAGGTCTAATATTCTCTGCTTGCATCTCTGCAAAGCAGCATTATGTACAATATCCACCAGATATAACACTGGAAAATTCTGCTTCCCTTTGACAGGCAATACTGAAAACATCTGCTGGTGTAAGCAAATTGGCTGAGGAAACTGCATGCTCTCACTTTAGGGATGTTCTCTGTTCATTTTTCATCTCTCCAGTGCATAGATCCATCACTTGTATTGCTGACACATATTAGAAGAGGAATTGTAAGACTAAAGTGCTGGAATTATCCAAAAGACGAAAGCACAAATTTGCTATGTCAAGAGTTTGCAAATGGGCAATAGAGGCTCTTTTCTATTTGAAATGGCAAACTGTAATAAACCTAACACAATTTTAAATATTTTTAAATGAAATCTTCCTTTGTTTCAGCACAAGAAATCTTAGCCACAGCTAGGATTCACATTTATAAAGATACCATCCAAAATGTGTTCTCCTCTTTCTTGACATAAAATATACAATGTCTGCAGGCCATAGCCATAGAAACATAAATATATTGCTTCCCTTTATGCAACTATTCAATGGAAGGAAAAAAGAAATCAGACTAGTGATGAAGAGCTGGTCCATATATATTAAGTCACCGCTGGGTGACCATCAGGCCATGCTTGTGTTCACCAGCAAGAGTAGAGACTGTAGCTAGAAAGCAGTGACTGCCTTTGATAGTGCACAACAGCAGCCTTATTTAAACCATGCAGAATGATAAACTGTAAAATAAGAATTAGCCTTGTATCTCAGCCATTTGTGTGTGCCCAGGAAAAAGCTCTTTCTGGTGTCAGAGATGAAAACAAAAGAGTGATATATCCAACATACTGCTGCCAGCCGACTGTTGAAAACAAAAAAAGAAAGCTTTATCCTGAAGACCAGGTTTTGGAAGATCAAACCTATGGATGTACACACACATTCTTCACATCATTGCAAGAGAAAGACAGATGTCAAGAAAGGCCACACAAAATTAGTCAAGATGCTCACTTTACCTGGCACCCTGATTGTGACAGGGACAAATCAAGGATGCCTGTAGAGCAGTTCAATAAAAAACAAGTATGTAGCCTTAAATAAAAAACAAGATGTTTCCCTAGGACAGTCTTTCAGCTGTCTGCAATTCTGGCTTAAAGATTTGCTGCAGGAGAAGAGTCTAGAGATTTTAAAACCCTTGATGGGTTTTCCTCCAGTAAATGTCAGCCTTTGGCAACCCAACATCTTGCACAGAAGAATTCCTTTGAAAAAGTACATACCATGGAAAATAAGTGCTGCAGAATTAGATCGCGTACATTGGACATAAATATGTACATTAGAACTACCTGCATGAAATCACATTCTTTCATCTTTATCCATCCTGCTGCCTGTCACCTTTCTTTGAGACTCCTTGCTTCTTCCACTGGAAAAGGACAGGAAAAAATTCCTTCCTACATACGAAGAAAACATTGGCTGGTTCAGAATGAGGATATAGCTAGAGCAGCATCCAGTCTTTGTGTGCGTGACAAAGAAGTACAGGAACAAGGCAAACTTACATTCCCCTATACTATTTCCCCTTAGTATTCTCCCACCTTGCAATTATTTTTAGCATGGACAATTTTGTTTGTTTAGTCTGAATTATTTTTGGGCCCCTTGAGCCGGTACAGAAAATCATGGCGCATTTGAAAGAAAGTGTGCACCTTTCTGGCATTTACATTGGTGAAAGATTTTCTTTCATTTCCAAACTTGGTGTCAGTACAGTCAATTTGTAATCACCCCTTCCAGGCTGTAGACCTTTGACACAACTCCATGTCACGTCTGGCAGGCTGGAGGGTCCCAGCCTTCACGTTTATTCCGTGTATAGAAGCCAGGTTGCTCACCTTGGTAATTCTTAACTGTAAACCTTTTTGGAGTTCATAACCACCGAGCATGGGCTCTCGATGCTGCAGGGAATGTTAAAAACCCTTGATTTACCCAGTGATGCAGTAACTTGGGGTTTTTGTCTGCTCCTGAACTCCGAGGTCTTCATACAACGAACTTTGGTGTTTGAGAGGCAGCCATGAGCTCAGAGCCCCTCATCTTAGGGATAAAAGTAAAACTGCCAAACATGGAGGATTCTGATGTGCATCACTTTGCATCTGTCTTTACTAAATTCCATGTGTCATTTAATTGCCCCATTATTCATACACACATGGTGCTTTTGCAGTTCTTCAAAGTCAACCCTCACCTTTGCTGTTTTGCAGGATAGCAAAGTATTCTGCATATCATCTTCAAATTTTTTCTCCTCACTTTTTATTTTCTTTTCTAGATTATTTTATTATGTGGAACAGTTAAGTCCCAGCAAAGACTTCTGGAACGCACCAGTAGCAACCCCTTTTTGCCCTAAAAAATTACTATTTTCTTCTACCCTTCCTCCTGATTATCAACACAAGGACCTTCCCTTCTATGCACTAGCTGCTCAATTGCTTGAAAGGCTTACATTTAAATTCTTCAGTATTCTTTAGACGTCATCAGATATGCTGAATCCAGACCTCCTTTATTCTCACAAGTTTTCATTCAGAGGAACTCAATCTATTTTTTGTGACACAATTTACCACTCTAAAATTTCTTCCCCACTAGAAAAAGGTTCTACCTCACACTGTCAGATTTATGCATCTATCCAGTAATTCTCTTTATCTTTTTAGGAGCATTACTAGTAATTTGCCCAGTACACATGCCAGGTTTCCAAATTAGTAGCTTAATTTTTCACATTAACTCTCTTTCATTCCTTTGGTACTAAGACAGCTCTAAGTGCAATGTTATATACATTACGGTGAGAAAAGGAGCACTTTCTGCCTGGAGCTTCTTGGGTGCACTTTGGATAAAAACCATCAAGTCATGGGGACTCATTAATGTTAATATTGTCTGCTTGTTCAAGACGCTTTCAGTTAAAATTGAGACATGTCCACTGATACATTCTCTGCAAGAAGGGCTATCCACTCTTCTTGGATAGAAGACTCTGAGACTCCTCTTCAGTGGATAGATACAAAAAGTATGAATACTTTTTTCTGTCTGTGGCTTTTTCTTCCCCGCGTGTTTCACATTCCAGTCACTGAGCTACTGAAACAAATCCCCGACAGGCTTTCTGCTCCTGACATGGTTTTAGAATTTATTAATTGATTTTAGTAAATAATTNGGGGATGTTTAGGAGGAAGTTTTTTAGCCTGCCTTGCTACCCTTCTGCACTTAATTACAGCAAACAGATCTTCCCATTCACCCTGTTTGGGCACAACTTCAGCTGCTCAAAGGAAGTCTTCTTGTATGTAACAGGATTCCTTTCAATGGTGTCTATGTACTCTGCCTTCCTTATGTGCTTTCTTAAATCTTTTTTGATTAGCAGAATGCATTTGCTTTTTTCCTCCACTGTGGTACTCTTACCTGGTACTAAAGTCGTGTGCAGAGATTCACTGCCCTTGTAAACACTTTCTTAATAAGCACTCTCTCTTTTATATAGCTCCTCTTTGCAAAATTTAGAAGCTGTAAGGCAGTTGTTGCTTCTTTGAGCGTTCTTGCTTCTTTTGATCCTGAAAATGCTGTAAATTCATGTACATTAGGGTCATGACTACCAGAGGGCTCTTCCACATTAAGTCACTATATGCTAACACTGTTCCTTCATGAAGTCCCAGGTAATTACTCCAGCTGAGGCAGAGCGATTGGACTAGATCATATCCAGAGGTGCCTGCAGTTGTTCTGTGATATTATTAATATTATTTAATAACAAAAATAATAGAAATAATAGAAATAATAGAAATAATAGTAGAAAATAATGTAATACAGTGGTGTGATTTAACCATGATGTTGTTGGCTGAGATAAGAACAGTACAGTAACTGAAATAAAATTAAATATAGTACTACTACTAACAGCAATTGTAATGAAAAGGGAGATAACAAAAAATAAGAAATTATTAAAATTATACATAATACATTTACTTACCACCCACTGACCAATGCCCAGCCAGTCCCTGTGCAGCCATCAGTCCCTACTGGCTATCTCCCCCCAGCTGGAATTACATCTCTGCCTCTTCTTAGCCTTGCACAATGTACCAGGAGCCTTTCAGACAGTACAGCCAGGGATATCCTGATACTCAGCGTCCTGCTGAACACAGGTCACAAGTACCAACACCTCTCCAGTACTTTCTAGAAGCTGGTTCAGATGCACTTTGGGGTTCTTGCACTTGCAATTTGGCAAGCAAGCCACTGTTATAAGCTCAGTTATTTATAAGAGTCATGATCAAACTGGCCACTGCTACAGCTTTTCCTCCCTTCTGTGGGTATCTCTGCCTCCGGAGGGTTAACCTTGTGCAAGCAGCTTAATTCTTATGTACAAAGCTTGGGGGAGGGAAGGGAGTGATGGCAGCTACTTCGTTCTGATTAGTAAGGGAAATACAGCAATATCAGGGCACCCCTGGGAAAAGATTCATCTTCTTGTGGTTTCCACCATAAGGTAGAAATAATTCAGTATTAAGTTACTCCTGAAAGAGTTATTTAGGGATTTAATAAAGGACTTAATTCCTCAAATGAAAGACCAGGGGATTAATTTTAACCTGAATAGTATATGTCTGATGCAGGAGAATCTGTTTTTATAGAAGCCAGTAGGCCAGCTAGTAGGCCACACTTGGGCCATACTAGAAATGAAATGTCTTCCTAAGTAACATTAAAAAAGGGACATTAAAAAAGGCAAAAAACGGGAAGGTTTTAAGGCCAAAGATTGAACTGAAAGGCTGCAAGGGGGCTTCTTGAAGCACAGGAAGAGCTAAAAGGAATCAAGGGAAAAGGGTGGATTTTTTTAATTTTAATAGCATTTTAAGATGACTAACTCAGACATGTTTAGTACTTGTCAGACCGTGACTGGAAGGGCTCAGAAGGTGGGCAGAGATCTCTCCCAGTGGCATCACTAATCAATAGATAAAGACAGGCTGAAGAGCAAATCACACAGATCAACAGTAAGACCTGAACTGACAGAGATAAGGAATTGTCTTATAGGAATTATGGTTTGTTCATAGCAATGATGCCTGCTTTTATTTACTTGGAAAAGTATTAATAAAACGTGGACAGCAATAGAACGAGGTGGATTGTTGCTAACACAGCTATGAAAGAGTACTCAGATTGCAAATGCTTGTTTCTCTCCCAGGAACTGGGCTGGTAAAGCTGGGTTTGGTGGAACCTTGAATACTATCATTCAAAATAGTGCTGGGAGAGAATGAGGTCTTTGGTGCCCAGATTAATTCATTAGGAGCACAAGTCAGGTCCTTTGAAGGTTGTCTTGGGTTTGAGCATCCAGTTGCTGCATGGGTACAATTCAGCCCCCCAGGAGGACAAGACCCAAGGTATGTAAATTGCTGAGGGTGACCTCTTAAATCAAGAAACAAAGGAAAGAATCGTTTTCTTAACAGATTTCACCCAGTTGTAGGAAGGATATCAAAGAAAGTCTGCAAGGGGTAGACAGGACTGGGTACATCAGGGGAATACAGTGAGCAAAGAAATATCCTCAGCTTCTGAGTCAGGGGAAGACTGTCAGCAGGGTCATCAGTGTACTGTGTCCACTGAAAGCTGTCCCTGGGATCTCCTCAAACAGAGGTGAGGAGGTTCTGGCAGCAATTACCAATCAGTTTGTGTATTTAAGATTTGAGATGAATAATAAACACTAGCAGCATTTGCAGTAGAAAAAATGCTAGCCTTAGATATTATTTCTGGGAAACCCCCCGTTGGGAAATCTTATAAATGGATATTTCTAAGAAGAGCAAGAGTCTATGGAAGAGCTATTTTAAGACATGCAGGCTACAATTAGAAGAATGAAACGATACGTGCCCAGAGATATTCTCAGATGTCAGAAATGTTCCCAGATGGTCTACAGGGCTAAATGGTTTAAACAATCTGCTACTGGGAGTGCCAGCCTGGGGTCTTCTGATTTCCATGTATGTTTTGGAAATTACCAGGGTCATTACGATAGGTCATTTCAAAAACAAGGGGTCATACAGACTGAAGCAGTCAAAGTTTTGCAATGTGCATGTGGGTCACTCAGCTCAGTGTGAGAAGATGGTTCAGCACACTTATTAGTACTGCCAGAACCATGGGAATTGTGACAGGTCTGGGAAGTGAGCTGAAAAATAGGAATGACTAAAATCTATCAGAGCAGACTCATCTTCTCTGGTAATTCAAAGATTCAGGACAAGAGCTGAGGCACGATCTCGTTGAGAAACAGCAGATTTCTGAGTAAATAAAAAATAAGTTTATAAGAAAACAGACAGATCTGAATTGAGGGAGAGGCTCCTTGCCTGAAAAAACAATTCAGGGTGGCTCCCAAAGCAGGGAAAAGACACTGAAAAATATACTATTAATTGCCTGCCATGCAAAGGCACCAACACCAATTGCAATGAACTGAGCATTCCTACTTTTAATATAAATATCTTGTCCATGGAGTAGATTACAAAGAACTTTTACAAAACCACTGCCACTTGGCAGGCATGCATACTGATTCAGCAGTAATGGAACTTGAAACACTTCCCATTAAAGGCAAAAGCGAGAAAAACCTAAGTTGAGATGTCCAGGAGAAGAGAGACTTTGCCAAAGGAGTTGCTTTTTTGGGAGACATTACTAAATGGTATCTCAAATCCATGATGATGAATGAATTAGCCAGTGATCCCCTATTCCCCTTTCCCTCAGAGCAACAAACATGCAGAGAACACTGTCAGGGCTATGAACTTTTCTGATTCAACTGCAGCAGAGAAAAACAACAATATCAGAATACTGATAGACAATATTCCAGTTAATATAAAGGGTGCCTTGTTGGTACTTTGTTTCCAGTGATGCACAAACACTTGTCTGTGGGCATACGGTGCTGTTTGAAGTCTGGTTAAAGAATTACTTGCCCAAGCCAAGGTAACCTATGGAGCTGGGGTGAGAAAAGCTTTGCAGAAGTACAAGCAAAATGTGCACAAAGGAAGATGATGACTAGTCTTACAACCCACCCATGTGTAGCCCTTCTGTCCAAAAGACCAGGTATTCTATTAATTTAACCTTCTTTTTTACTCCAGAGCGAGTCTTGAACTGACATTTCGATGTCTCAGCTTTGTGACTGTACCTCTGACAGGTGATGCAGTGGTATTTCACTAAGCAGAGTACGTGCACAAACCCAAGTTTACTAGATGCAGATGGCTTTCTTATATAAACTACTGTAAAACTCCCAAAATGATCTGAAGAAACAGCCTGAGTTATTTTGCAGTGCATCAGACTGAGAAGCTGGACTACCTATGCTAAACCAAATCTTTGTATACTGAAATTCACTTGGATATATTTTTAGACTGGTTGTTCTTGGCAATTTATTAGCAAAAGCAACAAAAAGCTTTGAGAAAATGGTTTAAGGACTTTGATCTAAGCAGTCAGCAAACTAAAACTACAGATGTCTGGTGCATGCATGGAGGAATAGGAAAGG
This sequence comes from Machaerirhynchus nigripectus, assembly GCA_013397975.1. Lineage (NCBI taxonomy): Eukaryota > Metazoa > Chordata > Aves > Passeriformes > Dicruridae > Machaerirhynchus > Machaerirhynchus nigripectus. The sequence goes on along the minus strand of VZRQ01007810.1, from coordinate 1,010,490 downwards.
GTCTTTTTTTAAGGCAAAATTACTTACCTATGCAGTAAGAAAGGTTCTTTGAAGTGAATCAATATGCATTCATTTCTGATACACATTAAAATCATGGCTTCATCAGTGAGAAAATCATGAGAGTTAATAAAAGGCAAGGTTATTAATTTTGAAATAAGTTTGGACTGTTGTCTCATGATGATTTTATGACAGAAGAAAGTAATGTTCAAGGCATGTTGTAGATCCTGCCTTTCCAGCCTAACCGTGGAAGGAACTTCTGCTAAGCAGCTGTCTTCATACAGATACAGAAAATAAGTCTGGAAAATACCAAGGAACAGCTAAAACATATCTACTTAGGGAAATATCTAAAAGAGATTTCACTTAGAGTGCTTCATTATCACACTCTGGTACATTGGTAACTGCACTGCTGACCTGAAGTGTCCAGGAAGATGAAGATTGCAAAATACGGAAGTGTTAGTTAAGGCACAGAGACTCTGATTCTCAAATGTATTATTTTCTTTCCAACTGTATGTGTTTCTTGTTACTAGCTGTGGGTACAATATATGGCACCTAAAGCAGTCCCTCCGGTACCGTTCTATTGCAAGCAATGGTTGTACTGTGCCCAGCACGTCAGCTCCCAAGCCAAGGCTTGAGGACAATGTCACAAAGTGCACCAAGTTCATTTTGTGCTTGCTCTCTTTCCTTGCCAGGTGCTAATGAAGAGTGATGGGCTTTGCTGGGTTTACTGTGGGTGAGAGATGACATGCCAAGAATGAGCTGAGAGGTGACAAATCCCTGAATGTCAGAGGCAACAGAGTCTTCAAGGATCCCAGGGATGCTGTAGCCCCTGAACTGAATTGCCCAGCAGAGTGGAGTGCTCCAAAGAAACTAGACTACGGCAGTTAAATTTTAATTTTAAAGGGCCAAAATGTGGATGGTGGCCTCCTCAATACAGTGCTTCTTGCATTTCAGGTCTCCAGTTCAATAATATCTCTGTGTATACAGAGGAAAAAAAAATCTGAAAAACAAGCCTGAGCAAAGAACTGAAAGCAGAGTTGTGGTTTCAGAAGACGTTTTAATATATCTGCAGTTTTATGAACCACCAAAACAAGCATATGCAGACACTGCATTAAGAAGTACTTCAACACCCTCTACAGGAATCAGAAATGAAAAAGAAAATAATTTATACCTGTACTTCATTCTGACAAAATTTAACAAAAAAGACCAAAATTATTTTAGATTACTCAGCTAATCTTGGAACTCTCATTTTTCTGACCAGGTCAGTAAGTGTGTTATATCCTAGACGATATTACATGTCTTGTTTATGTCTCAGAAAAGATGTTGGCTTGAAGGAAACAAATCTTCCTCACCTTGTCATTTGTCACTTTCTTCTTTCTCGGTTTGAGGAAGGGATTGTTACCATCATGCACTTTCTGAAGAACTTTATAATGTTAATGTTTGAAAGTATATTTAGTCCAAGCTGCCCATGTTATATCTAGAAGCCAAATGTGCTCTTGGCCAGCATCTACTAACCACATTGTAGATAGTTTCTGTGTAAAATTCTAAGCCCTAACTTATTTTGGAAGTGCTGGGAAGGATTTACTCCATTCCTATTAGTTCCTATTGTGCCTCAGTGTATGAAAACATTGTTTTCACCTAGGTGGCTTCCTCCTGTCACTGAACAAGGGAGAACAAGAGCACGTGGCCATGAGATAACACAGAAAACCACCACCACACTGAGGGCTTCTTCTGGCATGGGGTAAAGGCCTGAAGGCCTTCTTCCACAAAAGGAGCTTACAAGCCTCAGACAAAAGCAACACAGCTCAGGAGCTGGGGTGGATGTGACAGACCACATGCCTAGGCCATGGGAGAGGGGGAACAACTGTCCTTGGGGATTTATACTTGGGTGTGATGAAGGAGTGGTGTGGGATTTGGGAGCTCTAATGCAACAAGTCAGGATGCAAGGCACACACAGTCAAACAACACACATTTCATTTCCACTTCCCCTGCCAGGCTTACCACATTTGTTCTCCTTCCTTAGTCACAGACAGTGAGGGCAAAGCCGGGGCTCTCAGAGGCAGTCTCCGGAGAAAACCCCGCAGCAGCCACACAAGCCTGGGTCTGCAGTCTGGTACACCGAGTGCCCAAGGGGAGCCTGCCCAGGGCACTTCAGCAGGAGACAGGCAGCACCAAGAGAACCTTTGATGGCCACAGCTCCATCCATAGATCTGTAGCCCTAGTCCGTGGCACAGTGAGGCTCCCCAAAGGAAGATGCACGCTTCCCTGTGGGCCCAAGTGGAACTTGTGGGTGAAGTCAAACACATGTACACTCAGCCCACATTCCAGGGGAAATCACCAAGGCAAAATCAGGGTTTCAATTCAATTGTTTGGGTTTTCTATCTCCATCTGTTATTTTAATCTGGCCATGTGCTGCAACGCTCTGTGCCCTAAAGGCCTGTCTATCTGTGCTGTATCTGTCAAAATGTTGGGAGGGTGATGACACACATTCAAGCCAGGACAGGCTGTGGCTGCAAACAGCAGCTACTCAAGCATAAAATCTCTTCAGGCACATACCTGTTGTGAAGCAAATTTGAGTCCCTTGGCAGTGGGGCAGCACTGAGGCAGGAGATGCCATTGAGGGGTGGTGCAAGGTCTGAGAAAGGCCAGATATGCCAGCTGTGTCCTACTGGGAAAGTCTGTCCTTGACAGCAGAAGAGAGGAGCTCAGCTATTCTGGTGTGTGACAGCACTTGGACAGCAGTGCTGGAATTATGCAGGATTTGGTCTGGGGTACTGCTGACAGGGTGGTACCAGTGTAGATATAGGCAGAATGCCAGCACAGGCAGCCACAGTGCCCACAAGCTTAAATGCCTCACATAAAATTGGATAATTTGTTAGCCACAAGCCTCTTGCCCCTTCTTGTAGCTGACTTTATTAGCTTCTCCTAACAGATTTGATGTAATTCAAGACATGGGATGGCAAAGCCTCTATTAGCCAGAGCTGTTCACAGCGAAGCTTCAGTTCATCTTTGAAAAGGTCAGACTTCTCACTTGTGTGTTTGTAAAAAGGAGCAATTGTGTTATAGAAATACTAAAAATACCTAGAAACTGACTTGGAATTGCTTCTCAAAGAGGTGTCAATCTGCTTGCTAAGTGAATTGGTCTGAATAGGGAGAATTGGTGTGAAAGGGAGAGCAGAATTTCAGGCATGCTGGTTCTTGCAGTCTCTTAATGGATGCCTATTTGTCATAAAATTTTGCCATTTGCTATTTGATTAAGGGGTTTTTAACTTTTCCAGTAATCTGCTGAATTATGTGTGATCTGTGGGTGTGAGCATTCTTTGATCTCCATTTATATCTACAGAGTTAGCAAAGTCCCTGCCAGTTCCTGCTAAAGGAAGAAAGCAAGTTCTTACATGTAGAGTGGTTCATATGACATTTGGCAATCATCTGGATTAAAACAGTGCTTTTTTTTACTAAAAAGGCTTTAGGATTAAAATTCCTCAATGAAGCCTTTTGCAGTCTGAACTCAAAACCTTCTTTTATATACACTTATATTCTCTCTCTCTTTAATGTATGTTGAAAGAGAGACCAGGGAGTCTTGTTCTTTCATGTGGTTGAAGGATGTATGCTATTTTTAGGGACACCACAGTGTCACTGCAAGATGGCAGAGGGCTGCCATCTTTGGGCTTCTGTTGCACAAAGAATGTTTGGAGAGGTGCACATGCAGTTCTGTTCGCAGGGTCTGCAGCTGACAGCTGACATCCACTCTGACGCTGAATGTTTGTTTTTGGGAGAAACAAAAAAACACCACAGAAGAGAGAAGGGAGAAAATGAAAACTGTCTGAGTGACCAGTCAGACCAGGAAGAGAAGTGATGGAGACCCAGATGAACATCCTCCTCGGTTTGCCCCTTAGGTGCAAGCATTGCATGTAAATTACTGGATAATATTAATTGAGTATTTAAATTTTCTATCTACTTTACTGCCAACTATGTTTTGGTTTTCTCTGGTTCAAACCAAAAGTCTACAAAATGAGAGATAAGGACAAAGGGGAAATAAGGTGGCAGACTCATGTCAGGGGTAATTGTCTCCTGTGAAAATACATTGTAACTATGTCCGTGTTTGCAGGTACAAAAACAATGAAAAGAGAATGAAAAACAACAAAACCATGAGCCTAACAAGGGAAAGGCCCCACTTCAGAAGCTCTGAAATCTGCTACCACAGCAGCTGTGGGGAGAGGTTGCAGAGCTGGGAGTAAAATGCAGGCTGCAGGGCTGCCAACAGCACTACCAGGGCAGTGGTGTTGAGGTATTGAAGGTGCAGAGCAACACCCATCCTAGAAGCTGGGCAGAAAAGCATCATGTCCAGGCACAAACACCTTCTACAGCAAGGACACCTCTTCCCCGTGCCACCCAGGCGGCTGCTGGCTGCTGAAATAAATCGCAGCATCAAAGCAGTGAGTCACAGACAGATGTTTTCAGTTCAAGATTGCCAACGGGGAATGAAATCCTGAAGGAAATCAAAATGATAAAAACTGTGATTAACCTTCAGGTATGCTGCAAAATCCTCCTTCTTCTTTCAACACTCCTACTAGAGAAGCCAGAAAATCCCAGTTCCACTGAGGGCATATGGGGTTTTGGATGACACATGCTCTAGAAAACCTTTGTGACAGGTATGGATTTTGACTAGCAGAGCAATATAATAAAAAAAATCTGTTAGGCAGGGTGGGTAGATGAAAAAATACTGGTCCAGGCTTTAGAAAGCAACATCACCCTTGTAGAAAAAACCATTACTTTAAAGAATAGCTCTTTTTACCTAACAGCTTCTTTACTTGGGTCTTTGTGTGATTTATCTGAAAGTAAAAGGCATCAGCTTTTCTTGAAACAACTGAGTATGGAAAATCGCATTTCTTTGTGACCAGAGACATGCATCCTACAGGAAGAACCAATTTACATTAGGTGGTAAAGCATTTACATTGTACAGTGACACAGAGAACACAAACTGAACTGCACCAACTACCACCCTGGGAAAGGGTACCACAAACTCCCTGATTTCATCCTTATGCATGAACTGCAGTGCCTCAGCACACACAGGCCTCCTTCTGCTCTTAGACAATATCTGTTCCTATGGAGCTGCTCTCCTGAGGGCCCAGGAGCATGGAAAAACTGGACTAATATCATTAATCTTCTTTCCTATTTCACGTTAACTGGCCTGTTTCATTTAACAATAATAAGGCATAAAACAGGTGTAAAAGATATACTAAAAACATGAACACCTGTAGAAAATATTCCATACCATAAAGTCAAGACTGTGTGAAAAATAATAGCCACTGGCAAAAGTTAGCAGAACAGGATGCAAACCTGGGTCTTGGCAAATACTTATTTCAGTCCTTTACATAAGCAGTCATTAAAATAAAACCATAAAAATAAGATACATGGAGAGAAAGGAGCCGTTTCAGTAACGAGACACTGGCGCCATCTAGAAGAGGAATAAAACACCCATCAAAAAAATGGGAAGTGGAGCATAAAAAGCAGCTCAGCCTGGTTTTGCAGGGTGTAAAAGGCATTTTGCATCCACAGTATTTTTATGAATTACAAGGACACATTTCAGTAAAAAGTGTTCTCCGCTTTTCCAAGCCTCAGTGATTCTAAAAATATTTAAAAGTGTCTTAATCCTGTTTTTACATATATTTTTCATATGACTTAGACCCTGGACGTTTCTGCCCAATAAAGCAGGAATTTTCAGGGGAGACTTAGGCAGCTCCTGCTCCCGCTTTTCCTGTCACTGGGGGGCCACAGCAAGGCTGACAGAAGCACTGTGAATTGCAGTGGTCCCTGTGACTGTGGCTTGCTGCTGGGGAGGCTTAGGGAGGAGTGAGGGGAGGAATGATGGCTTTTACCTCTCTTTGCTGCAGCAGACAATTTAGGACAGGTGAGGAACCATTTCCAGATGGGAGAGCAAAGGTGGGAAACAGAATTTGTTTTGGTGGCATGTTGAAAAGTAACCCTTCATGCTGTCCTTATTGCAGTCTGGTATTCACAAACATTTTGGACATTACTGAGCCTCGTGACACAACAGTCACCACTCAGATATTTAACAGATAGGTGGAGTCTCTCCCCTCTTTTCATGAGGGAGATGCTGCATGACATTACTGCAAAAGGGAGATACAGCAGATGCAGCTTGTCCTGTCTGCTGATAGAGGAACACAGGAGAAAGACCACACCAGATGAGCCGTAGCACAGCTCAAACTAGCCTGATTACCAGGAACCAGAGGATCAGGTATCCAAGATATACCATTAGCTGGGAATTCCCATCTGCAACTGACATGTCTTGAAAGCATCTACCTCAGCTGTGTTTTCACACACACATCTCCAATTTTGCAATCCTCTCTTCTTCTTCATGTGGTGTTGTTCTAAAGACAGAAGAACTGACTGCTCTTCTTAGCTTCACTTTCAATAAAGAAACTGTTGTGTCCTTTCACTTACAAAGGACAAATCAAGGGCTTTAGCAAATGCCCTCTTTCAGGTTTAAATTCCATCTGACATCCACTTGGGTTCAAATGACTTTCAGTTGGATTCTGTTTCTTTTGTGTGCTTGAGTCAACAAATTTCAGAACTGTGGTAGGAAGTCTCTATCATGTTTCCACAAGACTAGAAAGGCCATAATTTCTGAGTTCAAAACGTGCCTGCACATCCACGTTGCTCAGAGAATGTGTTCAATCCATAAATAAGCTTTAAAAAAAGGGAGAAAGAAAACATAAAAGTATTATAATCTGTGGTTCCAGTACAGAACATTTAGGCAAGATGGTACTAAACAAGGAGAGCTTTAAATGCCTTTTTTACTAGAAGGTTTATGTGTGATTTATGTGCCCGGCGCATTCATTCACTCAGCAGAACCCAGGGTAGAAGCCTTTTTAACGAGGGTCATATTACGGGGTCATGCAGGTTCACAGAGTTAGCTACTAGAAACACCAGGGACAGTTTTACCAGCAACGTGGGAGTAGCTCAGTGAGAGTATGCGAGCATGATGCATCTACTTCTGTGGCTGCCAAATTACCAGCTGGACAAGGCTGTGGTTTTGAGCTGCACGCTGCTGACCATGTCAGCTGGTCACTGCTGCAGTGCACACAGGGCAGCTCGAGAGGCCAAGGCGGCTGAAACCCTTCTTGAGGTGTTGTAATGGAAGTATCAACCATCTGTCTTTGAAACAGCAGCTCTCACGAGAGATGTGTGTGGTGACTGAGAGCTTTCAAGATCCTACTACAGCCATAATGACATAGATGCAAATTAACTGATGATTGACTTGTGGGCAACAGACACAAACTATCCAGAAAATTAGATGATTTGGGGCTTAAAATGGCTGAGGAACGCTTTTGGAATGCCCCCCAAACTCATTGCCTCTACACCTGCTCTTTCTCTTCTTCTGGCCTGAAAAGCAGCTTGTGAGCATGAAAAACACAATAAGCTAATATAAAGTTATTCTTTGGGATTTTAATATATTGTAACAATTACAAACATTAACTCTAACTCCTGATTTCTGTTTAACTAAGCTTCTAACTTCAGTGTTACCCTCTTGCAATGAGTTATCCAAGTCATTCCTAGCTAAAGTAAGTGTTTTGTTGGCACTATGTCCAAACTCAATCTAATCAGATGGAATTCTGTGTGTTTAATTCCAAGAGCACTGAGATTAAATGAAAATACAAAACTAGACTCCAGACTTTCTGGTCTCTGAATTTTCAAAACATACTGACTTGGTTCAAGATGTTGATATGGAAAACCTGAAATGCAGGAAAGTTGGCAGTTGTGTTTTGATTCTACCTCTGAACTTTGAAGGCTGGCACGCTCTTTTCCCCTGTGGTAAGCATAAAGTAATAGCAGTCATGACATGACACAAAGTCCATAGGGCCAATATTTTAATGAGGTCAGGCTTTTCTTTGGATGAGAAACCTACAAGCAAAGCCAAAATGTGACAAGAAAAACTACTGCAAGCGGAAGATAATTTATCTGAACCAGAGTCTCAACTCAGTGCTGGAGCTGACTTATGCACTGCTGGATATTCTATATTTCAGATGTAGCTTCAAACAGGAGCCAAGACAGTTACTTAATGCCAAGACAACTTTTTAAAGAAGATTCCTGTAAAGAGCTATTTCTGGGAGACCCTTCCACTGTGCTGAGGTAGCTGAGGAAGTTTCCTGATGTGGCTCAGGGGAAAAAAAGCCCAGACTGAGGTAGCTGGAGAAGTGAAGCTGGCCAAGAGGAAGGCAGACCTGGAGCAGGAAGACCTGAACTAACAGAAATTATAAGGCAACTGATGAATGAGGTAAGGGAAGGAGAAGAAAGCCATTCTGTTCAGCTGATGGAAAGATGCTGTGGAGACAGAAACTCTGCCCTTTCCAGGAGACAGCATCCTGAAAGGTGCTAGGCAGATCATCTACTCCAGACCACTCACAGCGGCTCACAAAGTGCATTTTTCTGGGCTTGCGCTGAATCCTGTGAGGTGATCTGGATGTCAGGTGTTGACACAGAGCTACAGCCAAGGCAATGAGAGCTCCCTCTTAATTTACATATAATGCACAGTACTCAGATGCCAAAATTAACAGGGCTGTTTTATTGTTACTCAGGATATCAGCTCTCAACAGACAAATGGGAGCTGTATTTTTCCCTCGTTTTAGAGAACCTTGAAAAAAAGTTATAATTTGGAAAGCATTAGGATACTGAAGCAATATGTATCATGGCAAATCACATACGGAAATTAACCATTGTTTGGAGAAAAGGAACAGAACGATTTCTGTAAACAAGCCTTATGGAACAGCTTTTTTTCACCTAAATAAATGCTCATTTACAGTGCATGATACAAGCACTTATTCACCTTAGACTCCCTGATGCAGAAAGGTGAGAAAGAAATGCTTTGAGAAAGTAACTTGAAATCTGCACTGAACTGAAAAACTCTGAGGAAGCACTAATGTCTCTCCACTGACTCCAGAGGGAGCTTTGGACAACTGTCCTCTAATTCCAGTGCCAGTAAACCAGGCCAAAGGCTGAAGGCTAAAGCAGGACAAAACAAACTGCTATGGAGCAGCTCTTGAAAAATCAGCAGTCTTCCTCTTTGTGCAGATCAAGGCAGAAATTCTTTGGAGGAAAAGTAACAGCTAAAGTCCATATTATAACATGTCTGTACAAAGGGGAAAAATTAAAGCTGCCTGTGCTTTTTTTCCCCTGGCATTTCCTAACTTTTTAGAGGTTGGGTCCAAAGCATTCATGCTCTTTTCGCACAGCTTGGTGTGCCAGATGTGCAGATAGCTCTCATGTATTCAGGCTGTCTCTGTTGCTAGCTCTAAATGTGTCAGTCTCAACTTACTGGCCAAAATGGTAACCAAAGACCAGTCATAATACTTGTCTTTTTTTCTTTTTGTTAACTTTCAATTTTCAGTTTTCAGTTGGATACAGGATTTCTTTAAACTTCTCTGTGAATGTGTGAGCTAGGTTTTAGATCATACAATCTCTTATTTTAAACACAATATGTCAAAGTATGTTATAATACGCAGTATATTTAGGAGTAGCATTAGTTAATAAAAACATACCTGAGTGAAAAGGTTTTTTTAGAGGAAATAACAATATCCCAGTGATGACTGGATTCTGGTTTTCCTTTAGTTTTTGTGAGAGAAAGAAATATGGCTTTGACAGACCCCTGGTCTGCACCTGTGTTAATGGCAACTGAGATACTCCCTTGGTGAGGCTGAAAAAGAGGTTACAAACAAGTCCCCTAATTCAAGTACAGCTGTTTCCACAGAGGATGTAGAGTTCACTCCTAAAAAGTGGTGTTGAGCAGCTTCAAAGCGAGCTTTCCCAGGAGCCACAGAAAATTTCAGCCTGCAGGAGCACCACCATCAAAATGCCTTTGGCCAGAACTGTTGCTGAGGCGCCTCTTCTCATCTTCTCCTTTTCCTGCAGCTCTGGGTGGAGAAGCCACATCACAGCGTATCTGGAACATACACAATTGTATATGGAAACATTATTTATAGAGTATAATTATATAAATATCACTGTCTTTGGGTTGAATTGCATACAGTATCATTCTTCCTGTAGTTCTCCCTACTAAGGGAATCAGCTGCTGCAATGATTTACACACTTGAGTATGAATATTCGAGTTAAACCTTTGGTTATTAATATTACATTAGGAAAACAGCCATGTTACAGCAAGCTGTATTGGTGAAGTTTCACTGGAATAAAAGATATTTTAGGAAAGGTGATTTTGTTTCCATTTCCAACATCTCCCATCAGATATAAGCAAACAGAGTGACAAGTTACAGCTATTGACAGCACCCAGAGACTCGTAGAGCAAACAGTGCTGTGCTTCACAAAGCAAACACAGCTGCATGGTGTCGTGCACTCTACCTGTCCTGCTCTTTCTTGTGCTCTTCCAGGAACACAACAGGAATTATCAAATTACAGACAATCTAGAATAAAATCTAGAACCAACTATAGACTTGAAGCTTTATAAAATTAAGGCTGACCTCTTCCTTTATTTATTTTTTGAATCTACAACCATCTATGGTCTGTCCAGAATTTTTCTCTAATTACTGGCTAATTTGTGGCTAGGAGTCAAACTTCAAAACCATTCCGCTTCAACTCAGTAATTTCTCCCTCTGCAATAGCTCGAAGTGTTGGCACTGGTCCCTTGTTTTCAGTTATTTCAGATGGAATATCTTATCACAACCATGATCTGATTCAATTCATACAGCGCTGGCTAGGGTCACAGGAAATGTTCAACGTGCCTTTTAATTCTGAGTGGCAATTCCAATCTAAACACTGTCTTACTGTAAATTCCAAGCAAGCTGGAAGACACTATTATAGTAACATGAAAAATTAAAATTTGCTTGTAAGGTGGCACTCTATCTGAAATAGAATTCCTATTGGTGCCAAACTGTACACAAGTTACAATCTGTGTAGTTTTACTTATCTCACATGCTTTCTTTACAGTAAAAGGAAGGGAGCAGGCAGTCTAAGGCAGTGCATCTGACCTAGTTCAGACATACAAAAAGGAATTAGACACAAGCATTGACACAACACTGTCCAATTTGTTCAGAAGGATCCTACACAAAAGGTCTCGCTTAAAAAGTCAGTCTATCAAAAGCTTTTACCTACACGAAAATAAGAGCTTGATTGTGCTTATACAACCTGCAGAGAGCAAAGGTAGAGTGTGGGTGCAGAGCCCAAGGAACAGGAATTGGTTGCTGTCAGCAGAACTGCTCCTGACTGCAAGGACATGACGAGCTCTCTCTTTTCTCCTATGTGCCACAGTTGCTTAGATCCCATGAGTTGTGCCTTTCCATCCTTCCCTGCCTGTTCGTTCAGAAACACAGGTGCTGGGCCTAGCATCTTGGGCATAAATGCCATCAAACCCAATATCTGTAATTATTTTTCACTGACATGTGACCTGTGAGACCAGAGATAATGAAATACCATGTACTTTGCTATGAACAAAAGCATATATATCATGTGATTCTCCCTAAGAGAGAACAGGCTTACAACAAAATTGAAAGCAACAACTTCCTGATTCTTTGGTTCACTTCCAACACATCTAAAATTAGTCTGCAGATTGTCTTAATTTGCAGTAATCAGCCAATGTCAGCTGTACATTGCAGGAGTGGGACATAATTCTGCCACTCCTTGAAATAAAACTGCCACCACAAAGAGGAGTTGAATTAGGAAGTTTTCTCCATAATCTTCTGTCTATTTTAAACAGGCTAATCCACACTAACTCTTTCTCCAAATTTTGCCTTAGACTTTCTTTTCCAATTCAGATGTAAATTTTGAGGTCAGAAACTCATGAATCACATTTTCTCCCTTTGTTCACTGCAGTCTGGGTGTCAATCAGTCCAAACTCAATCCAAAACAATGATCTGCCTTACAACTTGTTGTTCAAAACATAAAATTCTGTGATGGTTGAAGCAACTACAATCTATGAAACTGTCAGAAAAAAATAGCTTATTTCCATTTTGGGCAAAAAAAGGCCAAGTTTTTAAGTTTAAAAATACTGTAAATACTCCTAGGAACAATACTCCTAGAACAATACTCCTAGAACAATAGGAAAAGGGTATTTAGGTTTCAAAATCCAGCAGCACTTTACTGGAAGATTGTGTTGATGCCACCAACCCCAGTCACCATCCCTGGAGGTATTTAAACGGCGTGTAGGTGTGGCACATAGGGACACGGTTTAGTGATGGACTTGGCAGTGCGGGGTTAATGGCTGGATTCAGTGTTCTCACATCTTTTCCAACCTAAATAATTTCATGATTCGTTGATTTTTTGCTACTCAGCAAATTACCCAGTCTACCCCCATACCAGATTATGAATTTTTAAGAAATAAGTTTCAGGGTCTATATGTTATAAGGAGTAAAAAACATATTAATTTTGAAAATTATTTTTCTCTTTCAATTGCCTCAAGAGGTAGCAAAGTGGGAATTTCAAAACATCTAATTTTCACAGCCAGAATGGGGTAAAGACTGTTCTGTGGTAGAGGCTTAAAAAGTTTACAGGGTTAAGGGCTTTACCCAGTTCGTACAAAATCATGAGTTCCGGATGCATCATGACCTCCTCCTTACAAAGTGGTAAGTCCCTCTTACAGTGAGATCCCAGTTTGAGTTAGATCCCAAGCTCCAGAGTGGAGGTGCCAGTCTGCCCATTTTAGGGGCTGTGGGTAGCTCAGCCCATGCTTTGCCAAGAAGCAGGTCCCCTGATCCTTCTGCAAGCAGGACATCCAGACAGGGGGTTGTGATAAGAGTTCCAGGATTGAGCTTCATCATCCAGCATGTGAACTTTCAGAGAGGTTTTCTTCTTCAGACAGCAACAGTTTTCTTACTGCACAGGGCAGACCAAGCCCGGGACTTCTTCCTATCACATGCAAATAACGAAACTGAAGCAAATGCATTTGTGCAAAAGGAGTTTTCATTTCAGATAACCAGCATTTTGCGTTGACAGTTACTTTGGAGAAAAGTTCTTGGCCATGTCTAATCTACATAGAAAACTTAACTGAATGTTCTTTGGTTTTGGTTTGTGTCTCATTCTGTCTCTCGCACACATGCACTTGTAAAACATCAAGCTCAGAGGTCACAATCCCATTTGAGGCTTCTACAAGTGAGTAAATGTAACTCTAATTGTGGTGTTTCCAGAGTGTGTGTCATTATCTGGCACAGAAATAGCAGCCCTGCTTCTGAGTTCAAGGAGTTCAGGTTAAAACTTTGAGATTACAGATCACTTTTCCTGGAATTTTACATATTTTTCTTAAAAACACCCTGGCAAGCTTATTCTGAGGCAGTGAACCAAGGTCAAATGAACTCTGTTTTCAGTCTGTTTGCATGCTTGCACAAGTTTAGAAAGCTCTTATCAGTTCATTCAAACAGGGTAAAGTAAAGAAAAACAAACTAGGCTGCAAAAAAGGCAAAGAATCAGAGAACTTGCTTCATGAATGACACAAGTAATAGGTAAATCAGACTTCTTGATTTGGGTCTCCTCCTTTTATGTTCACTTAAGCACTCATCCTAGAGTAGCCCAAATCCCCCGCCAGGTCCCCTTGGAGTCCTCCAAGGACCACAAAGTAATTACATACTGGGGCCAAAGCAGTGTCATGACCTAGGTTCGCTTGTTTGTCCATCAGCAGAGCCCCTTGTCCTGCTCTTTCTTCTTCCTAGCTCTCAGTCTTCACAGACCCGGTAGGAATGTAATTATTCTGGAAACATCTCTCCCTCTGTTTCACTTGGTTGAAACAGGACAAGAAATGTAAAAGTCATTTTCTGAGGAGATGGAAGGGAGAGAGGTCAACAAATGAAGTGATCATATGAACCTTACTTTTTTAGAAAAGCTGGTTTAAAACTCTGGGAAAAAATTAGACAGTGGGGAACACCCACAAAATAGGAAGAGAGAGAAATAGTATTAGGATTATTATTGTCATGACCAAAAAAGAGAGAGTTAGTCAGTGACAAGAATAGATATCAATAATTAGACCTTCAGGTTTAAGAATTTTCAGAAAGCAATTTGCATTTTAAGTAACCTGGTACATATTGAAATGAATAATATCCAATGTCTTTTTTATTTTTTATGTCAATGTTCTGAAAAGATATCAAGACTTTTAAAAATTTTGTTGTTTAATATCTTAATTGCAATTTAAATACGCAGACAAGTTATCAATTTAAAATTAAACCTCTGGGTTCAAAGATTCAAAGATGTTCAGCTCTTCCTGATCAAGTGAGAGAACAGATATTTTTAATTCTTTGTGCAGATCAGAGTAAAAATGTGTGAATGAAAGTTATTTGTCCTGATGAAAATCAACTGAAAGCATCAGATATCATTTGTAGTTCACTACAGTGTTGCACACGTCACCAAATAGACAACCTCAAGTTCTAATTATCAAAAAATTTTCCAAAATCTCGGTACATTTCAGCAGGTTATCAGGCTGTTGCCTTGTAAACAGCCATGTTCCCATGAAGCCTAGTAGCCAGTGATGGATTTCCAGTCAACCAAGGACTTCTGTGCCAGTCACCAAATTCCAAGTTTATCAGCAGAGAGAAAGAGCTATTGCCAGGATTTAATTCACCTTGTCCAACAGAAGACAACTAAAATAAAGTAAATCACCCCTCAAAATGGGGATTGTTCTTCACTGATTAGAATGGATTCGTGGGTGATTGTACAGGCCTACGGTGTGGATATCTAAAGGTAGGAAGGATGCTCCTACCCATGATGTCTGCTTGTGTGGGGACTGGATCTGGCCTCACTGAGGAATGCAAACATTGCTCTCAGCTCATGTCATTGTGAACTCCAGTCCCTGCTTAAGAGATCCTGGCATTTCACAGCATGAAGGAAGGAATACTTTAGATTTATTAAAAAGGGAAGTCATCTACACTTCTATGAGGCCTCTTGCTCTTGGAGAATCGAGCCAGATTCCTCTTGATAACCCACATTATAAAAAGACTCACTTTTAGCCTGGCATTCCTCACATATATTTGCTTCTACCCATATTTATTTGTGTTGTATTTTTTGCCTCCCTCTGAAACATTTTTCTGTTGAGTAGATGGCAAAGCATGCATGTGCTGGGAAGATTAATGTATGATTTGAACAGCACTTTTTGGTTCATATTTTAATTCCTAATTACCGTGCTTCATAGAACTCCATCCTATCAAGATTCCCGTTGCTCAAGCAGAGCAATGAACAAACTGAAGCTTCAAATATAATTTAAAGCTTCCTTAATTGAGGTTGTGATACTGAAGTTAAGCTGCATCCCTAATTTAGATCTTAGAAAGGCAAACCAATATTAGTTCGGTTTTTTGCTTCACTGTAACTGATTTTTCTCAGTTAAATTTCAGGTTTGATTAGCCATTTGGATTGAAAGAAACAGATAGAAGAAGTTAAAGTTTTCTAGAAGATTGGGTAGAGGATGGAAGAGAACCGCTTTAGATAGGATTGTAACCATAGCCCTTCCTTAGAAAGAAATTCCACTAAGGGGGAATAAAAGCCAAAGAAAGATATTCTGAAGAACAATTCCCTACATATGAAGCCCCTGTGGGGGACGAAAATGCACCAAGGAAATACTTTTGGCAAACTGGAGCTGGGAGAAACTTCTCTTGAAAATTTGAGTAGTTCCATCCCACGATTCTCTATATGAAGCTTGCATCCAATGAATAAATATCTATTTGGACCACACCCCATTCAGCCACATTTAGCTTCTTTTTCTGTCCACTGAACCATGCTAATCTGTACCCTTATCCCCACTGCATGTTCTGTCACTTGTCAGGCAATATGCTTAGAAGTCTCCAGTCTTGATTCAGTCCCCTGGCAGCAAGACAACCAGTCAGCTGGCAAAGCTGGATAATTACTGCTTAGCCCTAAAGAGCTTAAAGTTTGTTTGCATGGACCTGTGTCCTGGCAACGCCAAAGCACTGAACCAGAGGGCAAATTTTCCTTCCCTTGAACAATTTCTGTGAGGGAAGGGACACAGGGGACTTTTAAACAGGCACAAAATGGGGGTTACCAGGAAGGACTACCACGGACTGAGATATGTGGACTATCTTCCATGGTTGATTTGCTCTCATTATAATGTAAAAGAGACCACTGGGCTTCATTTTTCCTTCATTCCTTTATGCTTTTACAGAAAACTACACATGGCTCCACTGGCCTAAAGAGATTTTTGGGAACTGCCTTTGCAGAAGACTTGAAAAGTAGGCTGTGGTAGAGACAAGAAAACCATAGACATCAGGTTACACATTCTAAGTAAAGCTGATGTTCTCTTTGTTTATTCAGTGCAATTTGCTCATGATAACTTCTGGCTTCTGAGTTTCTACTGATTGTTATTGTTGTTTTTCATGGCTGAGGCAGCTTGACTGGCTCCATCCAGAAGAAATAACATGGGTCAGGATGATGATAAGGAACGTAATTAAGTAAGACTGAGCCACATTCAGCACCGTTCCTCTTCTGAGCTGGCTGCTCCTTGGTGTCTGTGTACAGTGTGTAGGATGCTACACTGCAGCACCACCAGCACCTGCAGAATGGCCACCCTTCACATCACTGTCGTGCATGAAGTAAGGTGATCCTACAGCCACAGAATGGAAGACTTGAAGGACTTCCTTGCTCACTAAATCATCTTGAAAATGCTGGCAATCAGGTTTTACAATCCTGTTCATGGTCTGAAAGCAAAGCATTAAAATAATCTTCACTATTCGACCCAAGGACCCTCACGCTTCAGTTGTGCTGCTTGTACCCACATAACTCCAGTAGCACTCATGCAATTGAATTTATATTGCAACCTGGTAAGCACTGGGATGATTCAAAGCTGTGTTAAACATGATGGGTGGAGGGTGAGAAGTAGCAAGACACTCTGCACTGGAGTCCAGTGTGAGCATCATTAAAATGATGTAGTGAGGGGAGCTACATCCTACCTCATTATTCAGCATTGCTCTATGAAAGCAAACTTGAACTACCTTGGGGCCGGGTTTGCTGCTTGCTCACAGAAAACATTTGGAAGCCTTCTGAGGCAGCCTAAATTGCATTCCCAGAGAAAAACATATCGCTTTGTCACGGGTTTCTCAAGGTGTTTGTCAGCCCCATAGACCAACCCTGCTGTGCCTCTCCAAACCATCTTGGATCACATGGCTGAGCGACAAACCACTCCATGGTCTTTCCTGGAGGGACACTGGCCCTGCTGTCAGCCAGGGTAGATGCAAAATATAAGCAGCCTTAAATTTGGACAAGAGAAGTGTAGATGTTCAGGGATAGGTTTAAGAAATGCTTTAAGCTTTGGGTTTGCACCAGAAATTTAAAGAGATCTTTAAGTGGGTTTTTTAAGACTTTGAGATCTGTGGTTTGGTGTGCGCTCCTGAACCTTCAGCATTAGGTACCAGAAATACATTGTGCCTAAGCCTCTTAATCCAAATTTATTCTTCAAGTATATTCTACCTATGTCCCCTAAAATGTTAGAGAGGCCACAACTCTGAGGTGATCAGAACTTACTTTCTGGCAACAAATGACACTTGGCATCTCACAGATCTGATTAATGGCTTAGAGATGCTTTTTACTTGGAATTTTTATGTGGTTGTAATACTTAATATGTGATATTCCAGTGCAAACTTCTCTTACAGCAACAATACCAATCTCAGCTTGCAATGTTACCGTGTTTCTCCATTAACAGCACATTCCTTTCTTCTAATTCAGGTAGGGGCTTTTTTTGGAAAGGTGTGTGAGGGGCAGTTGTTGCATTTTTATGGATAAGCAGTTCCAAAACAAACAAAAAAAATCTTTTGAAAATGTGCTAAAGGCAAGTCTATTCTCTATTTACTGACGTGCTCCCTTAAATCTGTCTAGCAAAACTGATGGCATCTTAATATTTTTTGGTTTACTTAGCAAACCCTGCAATGCTGATGTAATCTTGTTTTATTCACTTGGCTAGTTAAACTATCGTGGCAGAAACATAAAACTGTAGTGCTTCCATTAATGATGCATGAGAAGGAGTGACAAGCACTTAACTTGTCTGAAGAGAACCTCAGAGGACTTAAGTACTGAAGCTGGGACCTGGATGGAATGTCAGTTCCTGATTCCACATTGTTATGAAACAATGCCAAAAAGCCATTGCCCAGCCTCAGACATGAGTCCTGGGGAAGTGAGCCCAGCTGGATACCGGCCCTGTTGAAAGGCCTGGGTTCTCATTTGTTTTTGCATCCTGACCAGCACTCACAGGGACAAGAAAAGACTGGTATGCTGGGCACAGTTGCAGATGGTCATTTCAGGGATTCTTTGGATTTGCTTGGCCCATCTTACCTCAGAAGGGAAGTAGCACTGGACATGAAAGATGAATGAAATCTGGCTCCCTGACACCAGGAAAGAGGTCTCCAGCCTGTACTGCCCTACACTGCTCACAGTCAGACTTGCTTCTCTCAGGTGCAATCACAGAGCTCAGCTCTGGAATCTGCATTGGCCCAGATGTCAGTTGAGAGAAAGCCATTGGATGCACAGGCGTACAGATCTGGAAATGGCATTTGGACTCAGGTTGGGAAATACAGTCGAGTCCTTGAGAAACTAGGCCTTTGTGCACTTTGAGAAGTTAGTGAAGTTCAAAAACCATTCTTCTCCTTGCCTGGGGAAAGAGAAGGCTCCTCAGGGAGGAAACTGGTCTCATTAGAGAGTTTCTCTAGCTGAATACACAGAGTCCCAGCATCTCCTGGCTAGTGGTCATTGTCCAGGGGAGCCTTTCTCCTCACATTCTTTCCATCTGCTACAAGGATGGTGCCCAGAAGAGCCTGGTGGCAGTGGCTAGAGCAAGCAGCCAAAGTGGGGCACAGCTCTGCTGCTCATCCCCTTTCCTCCAAATGAGACCTTTACACTTCTTTTACACTTGATCCTGCTGCAGATCATCCACCCAGACCACGGGACTTGACAGGCAAGAGTAAATCAAGATGTGATCCAGCTGCATCCTGATGTTCCTGGAGGGAACTGTTCCTATCTGATGGGGTTAAGTAACTTCAGGGCTAACATAAACCATGATGTTGTACCCAGTTACCTGGCAGCTGGAGTCCTACCATCTGGTTGCACATGCTGGCCTTTATACACATAGTTTTAAAATTTAATTTAGTTTTCCTTGTTTGTTTGTTTTTTTAATCTGCCCCCATTAAATTATTTAATCGGCTGTGGGCTAAAAGGTTGTTCTGTCATTAAAATCCTCTTTCACATGATTAGAATACCTTTAGTGATGGTAAACCTGATTTACAGATAAGAAAGGTGTGGGCATGGAGCAGTGACACAAGTCTGCCCTTTGAAAATGGAGTCAGTGGAATGCATATCTAAGAGGTGAACTTCTGAAAGTGATACATGGAGGAGCTTTCAAGGATTTCAGTGCTAAGCTGATTGGATCCATTATCCAAATGCTAGCCTTTTTACAAATTAATATGTAGAACCAACACCTACATAAAAAAAGCAGTGCACCAAATATTGATAACTCTTCTCTGAAGTTAAAAACAAAGGAAAGACTGAACAGGCTGTACTTAAGGCATTGAACTCTTCCCTGGGAGGCCTTGTTACATTCCTGGCTGCACCTGAAACCCTTTGTGATTTTGATCAATGCATTTTGTAGTTTAGTCTCTGTATTGGATTTGAAAAGGAAGAGATAGGAAATAGTTCATAGCAAGGATGTTTAACATTGTAGGATCATAATCTTTTAGATAACAAGAAATACTGATCCACTGATGCAAGCTAAGTTACTTAATTTAGGGTGATCAGACTTCTTCCAGAGGATCCCAATTCAGACACATTTCTTGAATAGTCAGGATCAGTTGGGGCCCTTCTGTCTTTATCTCAAAATAATGAAAGAGAGAACACCACTAACCACAAGTAACGTTGTGGTGAACACAAAACCATGTGATGTCCAGTACTGAAAGAAGTGGAATTGACCATCATTTGTATTCCTTGAACACTGGCTTAGGAGAGCTGTGTGTCCTGAACTTAACCCCAAGACTTGTTTATACCATACAGCAGTGCTTATGCATGATGCCCAGACCCAGAGGAAGTAGCAAAGAGGAGCGACATCTGAAATGGTAATTCTGTTTCAGTGCTTAATTACAGGTCTGGGCTAAGCACTCAACTGAAGAATGCAATCTATATATCAAAAGTGCTTCCTGGACTTCTGCATCTATTGTTTTTAACAAATTGGTTTTTGTATTATAGTAGGGTGGTCAGAGGCCTGCTTTGGCCATTTAATGACCAGACCAGAGGCAAGATTCAATTGAAGCAATTTTACCCCATCTGTGAGATTTTCAAGAAGACTACAATAAAGGAAAGGTGGTGGGTTGAGGAAAAAGAAGGGAAGGAATACTGTTGAACATATGGTGTTTAAATGTGCAGTAGTAATAAAAGAGAAAAATCATAGCCCTTAATACAAACAAGTTAAATGGAACAAAAAAATATGTAATTCACTTCCCATGCAAATCAAGAATTTGAGATTAACTATTCTGTTCCATTGCTAAACTGTAAAGCACAATTTGTATCTATGACTCCAATAAATCAATTTTACTTAAAGGTTTTTGACATTAGAATTTGGACAAAATTATCATTTTGGCAAGGCTTCTTTATTGTTCCAACTTCTCTCACAAAAGCAAAAGCTCCCCTGAATGGCAGAGTTTCCATCACGTTTTTTAGAACCATCTTCATTTTTCCATTGGAAAAGAAACTGACAGGGTGACTGATGAATTGTCACAAACCATGACTTGCACTTAGAGAAACATATGAAAAAGCTGTGAAGCACAGTGTGAGCTATTTCCTAGGCTACAAAAAAGAACATTGAAACCTTGTGGTGATCCAAAGACTCCTGTCACTGGGAAAGATTAAGGGTTTCAGAAATGTTTCAAATGAAGCCGAGAGCTCAAATTGTCTGTGTCCAGTTTATAGCTGCAGCTTTTTCCCCTGAGCAACTTGTTTATTTTCCTTTCCCCGTGTATTTCGAGAACTAATGGCTACACATCACTTCGGGGAAAACAAAACACAATCACTTCCTCAAGCAGACCCAGATTTGTTGCTTGAGTCATCTTCATTTCAAATTCTCAGTTTATTTTTTGATGTTGCCACTTAATAAACATGACCATCTATTTCCCTTATGTGTGGCACTCTGTAAATCATCTTTACAGCTGCTATATCACATATTAATGTATCGTTTTAAGTGTATCAAGACCTATATATGGAGTACATACTCTATAATGAGCATATGGTATAATACTACAGTGCTGCTAGCGGTAATAAAATACATTTATACAGAATATATAGTATGCTTTCTTTTTAAAGCTATTTATTTCTGTATCCTTTAGAGTAGTTATATATAAGACACCTTCAATGTTAGATCCAGTGTGGGTTTGGGCATGCCTGGCTGCCAAGCTGGTCTTACATGGAATTTCTTAGACTAGTCCAAAATCTTCTGTTCCTCTGACCTTAGCAGAGCAGAGAATAATCCTTACATCAACAATCAGCAACAATGTTTCCATTAAAAACAAAAAACTACTCCAATCCCAGAAAGCATTCAGCATTTCCTCACAGGAAGTGAAAAGTGCCTATCAGTGTTATCTCAAAAGCTAGACACATAATTAAACATCCTCTACATAAGGACACAGAATGGGAAAAGCGCCATAAAGGGTCAGGCCTTCTAACAAAATCTGTTCCCTGGCAGTGAGTTAGAAAAGAACAGGGTAAGTAAATATGAAACTTCCTTTAAATATTATCCTAGTCTTTGAGCATTCATAGCTCAGAGATTTCTCAGCAGGAGACTCTTGTGAGCAATCTCAGTTGATTGCTCTCCCTTGACTTGTTCATGAAAAGTTTTAGCACTTCCAGAATCTTAAAATGGAAAGTTCTAAAAGTGGAACTGTAGGAGGAAAACTACTTTTTTTTAAACTCTTAGGATTAATGCTGTAAATTTAAAAGAAAAAAAACCAACCTCTTCTTCTGACAATTAATTTTATAAGCTCACATTTTGATAGCAATCATAAAGAATATAATATTGCTCTTGGCTTCTGATAAAATGGGATGCTTCTATAATTTGTAACATTCTTTTCAATACATATCCAAAAAGCAATTGCTTGATTTTATTTAGCTTTTCAACAGCCCATAGAGTGACTTCCAAATTACTCCCAATGAAAAAAAAAATGCAGACTGTTTTTAAATTGCTTGCACCAAGTAATATAAATCCCACAAAACCTGAGATATAAGTCATTACCTCTTATAAGGTTACTGTGTATGTTCCTTGCCAGAAAGATATGTGAGAGCAATGCTAAAGCATTTGCCTAAAATTGGCAATTACCTTGTCTTTCAATAACACAGTTACACAATTAAAGGCAATTTAGTGAAAAATGTTACACCTCATCAAATACATGCTGCCATAAATTTTACATTTTTAGTATAGGAAACTGCTCTATTCAAAGGCAATGGCTACCAAGACG
This sequence comes from Machaerirhynchus nigripectus, assembly GCA_013397975.1. Lineage (NCBI taxonomy): Eukaryota > Metazoa > Chordata > Aves > Passeriformes > Dicruridae > Machaerirhynchus > Machaerirhynchus nigripectus. The sequence goes on along the minus strand of VZRQ01007810.1, from coordinate 988,054 downwards.
TCTGCTCCATTAAAAGCAGATGATGATAATGGATATGATACACTATCCATAAATAGCATTCACTTTACCTTACTAATTATTTATTGCTAGAGTCCAATAATGGAAAATCAATCTACTTTAGCCTCACCTTTACTGGATCCAGTGCAACCAATCTTGTTTCCTTTTGGAATTCTAAATCAAGGTTGTGAGTTCACTTTCCTGTTCCACAAACACTTCATATTTTTACACTCATCCTCAGTGAGCGACACGTACGATTACATTAATGTCACCTTCTTCCAGATGCCTGAATAGATTGTGCAGTCAGCACTGGGTTGCATGACTAGGATCAATAATTTGTATGAATAGTTTACTCACTCTCTTCCAGTCTAATTAAAAGCAACAAACAAACCCCCAAAAGATACCACCTTTCAGACTGTTTCCTCAGATACTTTTCCAAGAATACATTCAGGATATGCATGCAAAATATACCCATCCACAACACACCAATAATTTTTTTTTCCTTTTCTTTTGGATTCAGCCCTATGCATGTAGGCTTCTCCCAAAGCCTTGACCTCCAGATTCTTCTTTCCTCAGGCTTGTCTAACAGAAAAAAAGCTTAAGGCAAAGTGCTTTTAGACTCCCTAAACTCATCATGCCTGACCACTTGACCTCTGATCACCCAGGCTGCTGGTTAGCTGATTTCCTGGCAGACTTGGCCTGTGACAACTAGGGCAGTTCAAGGGTAGTGCACATTAAACACCACTTCCAGTGGGCTCTAGGGATAACCCTGCTCCAAGTCTGCTCTCTACAGACTCCCTCAATGCTCTCTCAGCAGGTGTTGCACCCTCAAATACTCCACGTTTTCATTAAAGTGACCTAATTCAGCTTTTTTTTTTTTTTTTTTAACAGTGGGTAAGAAAACTGTGGAGGTGAAGTTTTTAAACAAAAGGTAATAAACAGCCACTTGTAAATACAATGAACTGGATAAAAAACCCCACAGACATAAGTAAGTTATATTTGAAGGCCACGGGATAACAAACAGCACAGGGGAGCTCCAGGGCCATTTGAGATGTAGTGTCGACTGGCCAACTTGATCTTAAGGGGAAATACAGCCCTCAGTAATAGGGACGTGAGCTAGGCTATGCCTCCAGGCAGGGAGACAGGCTGTGTCCTGGCCATCTGCTGTTTAGTAGAGGCAAAGCTAAATATGCCTCCAATCTTCGTGTGACTGAGAACCAGAATGAGCTGTATGCACGTGATACTCTTACCACTTATAAAATAAGTAGGTAGCTACAAAAATGGCAAAAGTGGCTCTGCTGACTGAAAAGATATTTTGATAGAGTACAGATCTTGAATGAAGTCTTCTTTTAATATTAGTTTGCAAGGACAATGCTTCAAAGCTGCTTAGAAAGTGACAAATTTCTTCTGGTATTCTTCAGGTCAATTCAAGTCCAAGTCTGTATTGAACAACAAGATCCTCCATGAAGTCCCACCTTCTCATCTAAGGTTATTTTGGAAGCTTACTGAAATCACTGAGCTCACAGCAGACAATGCTCTATTTGGAATACTGAGGAACCTCCACCCTTCTGGGAATTCCCAGTTCCCAGAATGCTGCGTGCGTATTGCTCCTTCATTTATTGCTCCAGACCAAGTTGAAATGAAGGGAAATGGACAATATAAAATCTTGCATGACATTATAATTAAATGTGTGACTTGTCGAAACCTTTGTTTAACAGGATGAGCTCACTTAGCCAGATTCCATATGCGTGTTAATTATAGCAAGAAAGCAAACAAAATGTCAATAGTTAAAACAAATCCTACCAACAGGAAATGGTTATCAAGCTGTGATAAAATGTTTATCAGGAAATGTTTTTACACTATCCAAAACATTTCCTGTCTGTAACATTTTTTGTGGAAAAAAGAATATCTGTGGTGCTAGAAATAGCATCTTTGCAGGGAATTAAATGACAGTGCTTATAGAAAATGGCAATAGTCACAGATCTAGCTTCTGTCCTGTCTTCTTCTGTGTGCATAGCATGATGTAACTCTGAAAAAAAATGCTTCTCAGAAGTTACACGGACATCATTAAAGTTTTGTGGAGGTCAAACCGTGACAATTTTGTACTTCACAGATTAAAAAATAATTTAAAGGAAATTTTTTATAGGTAGTATATAAGCAATGTAATCATGGAGGTAGTGGAACCTTGATCCTTTGCTCGCTGAGACTGATAGTGAAACAGTATTTCTGTTAAAATATCTGGAAAAGATCAAAAGACATTAATTAGGCTGAAAAACAATACTATTGAAGGCATCAAAAGAAAGATACTCAAGGGGAAGAGGAGCCAGAGATTATCTGTTGTAATGTTTACTCAAAATAAAAATCATGAAGAATATTTCCATCATCATGCCTTTTCAAAACTAGGAAAATTCTGATTTTTTGCATATATAATGGGTAGTATCACAAAATCACAACAGAGATGGCATTTGAATATAAGCAAATACTCGTCAGGATCAACCTATAAGACATTATTGAATATAGAAGCAAAATAGATCATTCTTCCTAGACTTGTTCTATTAGCCATACGATGTCTAACTTGTAGTCTGTTATTCCATTCTTAAAATATTCCATACCCCCAAAAAAGAACAGTGAACTTTAACAGCTTTTTAAAGGGGATTCAGCCACTAAAACTGCTCGAGTATTATGAATAATTAGGTTATTGTGAAATAATCTTTTTATTAATCAGCATTTATATAAAAGATGTTTTGCTTCAATTAAAACCTGCTATTTGTTCCTATTTTAACTACAGGTTCTATACCTCTTATTGCATTTTTTTTTCATTTCCTGTACATGGAAACTACAATGGAACTAATTTCGTGTACAATGGGAACTAATGATAGAATCCTAAAAGTGGAAAGGACTTCAACAGGTCATCTGATCAATTTTCATGACCTGAATTAGGATCAACAAAAGTTACTTTATTTTTGGTCTTCAATTTCAAATCATGGAAACTACAGCCTTACTGGGCAATCTATTCCCAACTTCCTTATTATCACTGTGAGAGTAGTTTTCCCTATTGCCAAAGCTGAGTCTCCTTCAATTTTGTTCTTGATTGTGCAGTGATTGAAAATTTTCCTTGCTCTTTGCAGTAGCATTTTCTCACAACCTGCCAATGTTTCTTTTCTTCTTAAGATACTATTTTTAGACACCCCAGGATGAGGTTTACCTGTTTTACAGTGATGTGATGCTACTGTATGAGCTAAAATTAGACTGCCTTGCAGTGCACCATCAGTCCTTCCTGGCTCCATGTCAAGCAAAAATGGAATGAGCATCATCCTAGTCATTAACTGAAATATTGGAAGGACCTACAAACTGCTTGTGAGATGAGACAGGCACATATCAGCATCATACAATCATGGAATAGTTTTGAGTTGGAAGGGACCTTTAAAGGTCATCTAGTCCAACCCCCCTGCAATGAGCATTCCTTTCCATTCCAATTCCTTTCCATTCATTGCTGCTGAGTTCTAAATTTGGCATTACATTTAGGAAAGCAGAAAAACAACCCAGGGACAGTTCAAATGAAAGGAAGAAAATGAGACAGGAGTTCAACAAATGGCATGTAAGAAAAGGCAGAAATAACTGGATCAGGTTTTCACTTGAAGGCATAAAAAATGGAGGCCACTTTCCACTTTCACTGTCAGAAATTTGTGCACCATTTCTGATTTGAACTCCTGAGGCTTTAATTTCTGTCCACTGCTTTTTATAATGGCATTTTTTCTTTCCATTAAATTAAAATGACACTCAGCACCTAATATTTTCTCATTGTAAGGGAGCTATAAACTGCAATTAACTTTAAACTGTTTTCAGTAAACTAAATAAATAATCCCTTTATCTATGTCTTATTTTCAAACCATTGATCATCTTCATGCAGCCTACCCCATTTTCAACATCCCTATCAAAATGTATAGTAGCATTATATGCAGCATCCTAATGGCTGGTCTAAAAAATACTAATTACTGGATGCAAATTACCTTTTAATTACTGCTGATTCCTGTCTTGGCACATTCATGAATGAAATTAGCCTTTTTCACTTCTACATCTTCTGGCATTCAGCAGTTGTTCACTGAACTCAATCCAGTTCCAGAATGCATTCTCTCTGCTCATAGATCTACACCTTTTGCTTCTAGATTTAAGAAGTGTGTGATTTAAGAAGTGTGTGATTTCACCACATCAAACTGCGTTTTGTATCAGAGGATCAAATACACCACCTGTTCCACTGCTTCTGTGTGCAACCTTCAGCCTGACGCAGTACACAGCACTTCCGTGAGTCAAATAGAGCATAACTTCTAGAAGAATACCCAATATTGTTTTAAAATATGCACTGAAGAATCAATACACAGCTCGCAACCCAAGATGAAACTTGTTTTAGGGGACAATTACTCTTTGCTTTACTGCCAGTCTGAAAATTAATAGCTTCAGCTTCCACTGGGTTTTGCTACCACTGTCTGCTTGGCTGAAATAACTATGTATATTATACTTATACACCTGTCTGAGATCCAGCAAGGCCAGGCTGGACGGGGCTTGGAGCCACTTGGTCTGGTGGAAGATAGCCCTGCCCAGGGCGGGGGGGGGAGGATTGGGAACTGGATGATCTTTAAGGTTCCTTCCAGGCCAAATCATTCTGTGATTCTTTGATTCCGTGCATTGGGGAGAACATTAGGGAAGAGCACTGGTAGTCGGCAGAGCGCTGCAGGCACTTCATGTATGACATAGGGGAAGAACGTGATGCAAGGCACGAGTAGCCCATGGATTGAAAGTGTCATGCAACATAGCAAGTATGGAGAACATGCACGTATGGAATCTCCGCTCCTTTGGTAACTCTAAGGACAGGGTTTTTGCGACTTTAGGTACTTACACAAACCTCATTTTTGGGCAGCCAAGAGCTTGCATACAAGTACAACAATCTTTAAAATGTCAAAACATCCTTATGAAGCTGTCGTTCCCACAAGAAAAAACTGAGACCTTCCCTAGGTGATAAAGGAATTTAAGTTTTGATAGGAAGTCGGTTCCTTAGCTCCAGAGCAAACTTCCTCCTTCTGAATAAGATTTCCACAGCAATAACATAACAATATCATTGGGTATGCCAGCAAGGGTCTCTGAGTATTTCCCACAGCAAAATAGTAGGATATTGTCATACTCAAGGTAAAAGACACAACCAAGCAAAACAGCCCAGCTGTTGCTTTTAGGAAAACTTCCCAGTCTATCCTCTTTGGGGCTTAGTTTTAAACATAAGTCATAGGAGAAATACTTTGTATCCTCTCACTTCCTTTGGGAAAAAAATAAATCATTGCATATTGGAACGGCATAGCAATATTTGACATTCCCCCAATAGTCTTTGACCATGTGTCTCTCAGCGTGTGGTTGACACGTGTATTTTGGCCCAGGCAACAGCCCGGAACGCGCTGCCGAGGGGGCTGGTGGAATCACTGTCCCTGGAAGTGTTTAAGGCAAGACTGGATGTGGAACTCGGTGCCCTCGTCTAGTTGACACGGTGGTGTTGGGTCACAGGTTGGGCTCAGCACCTCAGAGGTCTTTTCCAAGCTAATGATTCCGTGATTCTGAGGCGGGAATAGGGTGGTGTCTCCCCCGACGCCGTGCTGGCTCTGGGCATGACTCTTCCCAAAGCAGCCATGTCATCACAAGGGCCAGGCCGTGGCGGTGCTCCTGCCTCTCCCGCAGCTCTCCCCGGCGGCCAGCACTGCCCCTCTGCCGCGCGGCCCTGCCCCCGCCGGGCTCGGAGGACACCGGCCGCCGCTCTCCAGGATCCTGCTGCAGTGGGTGGATCCCTGGGAGGCGCCAGCCGCTTCCCTCCCCTTCCCCTCTCCCTCCCCGGCTCCGCGGTGAGGAGGCGCCTGAGCGCGGCAGCATCTTCCCTTGGCTCCCTGGAGCGGGGGGAGGAGTCGGGGCCGCCGCCGCCTGCGGGGAAGGAAGGTAAGCTGCGGAGCACGGGGGTGGGAAGGGGAGGGAAGGGGGTTGGCTCCCCCCCTTCCCTGTGCTTCCCGTCCCTGGGCGGCCGTCGGTGAGGAGCGGGGCTGGGGCAGGGCGCGGCCGCCCGTGCTGCGTGTGCTGGGCCGGGCTGGGGCTGCCCTCCCCGGGGCCTCGTTTCTCAGGCACCCGGTCTGTAAATGGCCGATGGCGGGGACGGCGGTGTGTCTGTGTGCGTGTGTCTGTCTGTGTGTGCTCCACTTCCGTCAGGAGTCTCATCTGTGTGCTGGCGGTGCGCGCTGCCCGCAGGTGCGCAGAGGTGTGATGGTGGTGGCGGCACTACAGACGGGCTGAGCTGGGCGACCGGTTATGGTTTTGAGGAAAAGAAGGGATATTTTGGAAACCAAGCACCCATTATTTATTGTGTGGGAGATGGGAGGATTTCGTGGCGTTTCCTTGCGCAGGTGACGTTCTAGTATCAGGCACAGTCAGCAAAGAGGTTTTACTCGGGTTACGAATGGGGTTTGGTCTGTAGGAAGTAATATTTGCGCACCATCAGACACCATTTGGGCCGATGAACCGATGTGCGTTCCAGTTAATGAGGGGAATTTATAGGAGAACGTAGTGACAGGACAAGGGGAGACGGGTTCCAGTTAAAAGGGAGTACATTTAGATTAGATGTTAGGAAAAAAATCTTCACTGTGATTGGTAAGGTACTGTAACAGGTTACCCGGAGAAGCTGTGGATGCCCCGTTTCTGCAGGTGGTCAAGGCCGGGCTGGATGGAGCTCTGAGCAACCTGGTCTAGTGGAAGGTGTCCCTGCCCATGGCAGGGGTTGGAACGAAATGATCTTTATGGTCCCTTCCAACCCACATCATTCTTTGATTCCATGTTGGAGAATGTGAAAGCAAACACAGGGTAAAGGAAACATTTAGAAACAATTGTCCTGCTGAGTGTTGATAGAAGAGATAATGCTATCCAGATATAGGAAATAAATGTGACAGAATTATGCAGGATGTGAATGATGTGATGGATCATAAAGTAGCAGGAAGAGACTGTGGGGATGAAGAAAAAGAGTCAAGCATATCATTGCTTTGAGACAAGAAAATTAGAAGAGCTTTTGACGGTGTTTGCTATAGACCACAGGAGTTGGATTTGTATAAGAATATTGCTTACTGAGAGATACTGTAAGGAATTATATCACAGACGGATTTCTTTCTTAGACTGTAGTATCACAGAATGGTTTGGGTTGGAAGGGACCTTAAGGATCATCTGGTTCCAACCCCCCTGCCATGGGTAGGAATGCCATTCACTAGACCAGGTTGCCCCTGGCCCCATCTGGTGGCTTTGAACACTGCTATGGATGAGGCATCCACAACTTTTCTTGGCAAACTATTTGTGCCCTCACCACCGTCTGAGTAAAGAATTTCTTCCTAGGATCTAATGTGATTCTGGCCTCTTGTAGTTTAAAGCCATTCCCCCTTGTCCTATCAATATCTGCATGTGTAAAAGGTTACTCTCCCTCTTTTTTATAAGCCCCTTTTAAGTACTAAAAGGCCGCAGTGAGGTCTCCCTGGAGCCTCTTCTTCTCCAGGCTGAGCAACCAATAGATACAGATGATGGCTTCATTTAGATATATGGTGATCCAGATGTCTCCCTGGAGAACCACTGTAAGTGTTATTCAACACTTGCTGAATAAGCACTGAATTGCCTTAGACTTGCTTTCAGGTAAGTAGTGTGAAAATTCTGGGAAAATGTGGTTCGTTAGTCAGCTTGTGATCTTGGATCACATTTTTAATTAGGTTAAATAAATGGAAATAAAATAGGTGATTAAACAGGTTTGAAATTCTTAGTTTTAGAAGGGCAAACTTGGAAAAATCAAGAGGATTAATTAGCGGTGTTGGTTGTACAGGAGTGCTGAGGGCCCTAGGAGTAAAGAAGGTAGAAAACTGTTTTATGCCAAAGGTAGAATTCATTTGGAATTTATATCCAAAAGAATTTTAAAAAAGGTCTATTGAAAACAACTTCTAACCATCAAAAAGGATTTTAGAAATAAAGACCAGGAAAAGGATAGTTAAGCAAAGTGAAAACGAAGAGGTAAAGTGCCAGTTCTACAGTAAGAATTGGCAAAAGGAATTCTGGGTTGGTTATAGATGATTGGTTTTTTAAGCTTCTTTAATCATGTAAGTGAAAACAATAATAGAAATAAGACTGTTGAGTGATAAAGTTGAGGTAAAATGGCCTTGGCATCATGATGCGTATCATCTGTTGCAGTTTGGAGGAGGCTGCTGCAGTGGGTAGACTTAATGTTAGATGCTCACACTTTTACCTCGAAAGAATAACATTTTGTCTCTTAATCATTTTTTAAGAGTTGGGAAACCTCTGTGTGTTATGTCTGATCCAATGCTCTTGCCACTTAATGTTCAGCAGTTCCACTATGAGCAGACTGGAACTGTACATTTGGGTATTTAACAGTCATTTACTGGTAGAGAAAGTGGGGTAACTTCTCTTTCACATACACGTTCTATTTACTGTTTTATCTCTCTTCTGTAACATGCACTGTCCTTGTATGCAGACAGCATTAAGAGTTGTAACGATCAGAATTCTTAGCTCCAGGTATATAATACCTGTGATGTGTGTGTCTGTATAATTTATATTATTTTTAGATATGCATTTATATATGTGTGTGTTTACTAGGTAAATTCTGACTTTGTCAGGCTCCCACTCTGAGGTACAATGCCACCTGACATCTGAAGCTCGCACCTGTTTTATCCTGAACAACTGACCTGTTGGTGCTTCTTAAGTTCTTAAAGCTTTAATATTTCCTGTACTACAATTCCTTAACTTTATTTTAAAAAATAGCTGTTTCTTTTGCATATTTATTGCATTATTTGGAATTGTTTTGTTCTGTTGCATAGTCAGTATTTTTAAAAAAGGGTTTTTTTTACTTAGACTGAATCTTAGGGTGAATTTTGTTTCCCTAAAGCTGCCTCTATGACCTCTCATGTTGGAAGGTCAAAATGAAGATAAGTTTTCAATTCTACCAAATCAGTTGTATGGGGAACGAAGTTTTATGTAGAATATAAAATAGGCAAGAACCAACAATTGCATCAGTTGTATTTTATTATGTTTGTGTGTCTGTATGGATTACAGGAACTGAAGTGTATTTAGAGTTTGGCTAACAATTCATATAGAGAAGGAACTTTTCAAGTTAATTTTCTGAAAATCTTGGATTAGCCACATCAAAATTGTGAACAGATGTTTTTCTTTAGCATCTCAGGTTAGATACAGGGTACATTAGATTACATTAGGTTAGATTTCGATGCAGGAATGACATCTTGTTTCCAAGAGACTGTCTGACAAAGTGTTTGATTATTTTAACACATCTCAAGGTCTGGAGATAATGCTCATTTTATTTTTTTCCTTTTACTGGAGAAGTAAACCACTAATAACGTGCAAATGGTTCCAGCATCTGCCTATAATACTTTCCAGCACTGAAAGTAGTTCTTGCATTGTTTCCGTGATCTGAAACACTTGTTAGCCTTCAGTAGGTATTTTTGCATGTGTAGAAAGAAGTGTAAATACTTTTAAGTGAAAATGTGTTTTGATTGACATTTTCTTAGCAGGCTTTCTTAGCTGCTGACTTTGACATTTCAGTAAGTCTATTGGAGGCTTAATTTTTTTATAAACATTACTGTTTTCTTCTCTTTGTATTTCTGTCTTTCATTTGTTTGTTCTATAGCTTCTCTTTCTTAGTAGCTGCCAGCCACTTTCTTCAAATCTTCTTTTTTTTTAAGTCAAGTAGATGGATAGCCAAAGCTGTGGGGTTGTTTTTTCAGATTGACTGTAGGGTTTGTAGAATGAGAAAAGAATTTGGGGTTATTTTTTTATTTCTGCTTTAAATATTTTCCTTCTGATGGGTGATGATGGTGAGTGACTTTTTCCAGTTGCTTCCACTCTTGTTGCTGGCTGGTCAACAATCCACCATTCTACATCAATGATGGTGATAGACATTTCTAAAGGGGAAAAAGTAACTGGAATAGGAATGAGAAAAATGAAGAAGCTTAATATGAGCACTTGTCTTACCAGCACTTAGGATATTCTGCATGTGAACCTCTGGAAACGTCAGTGGGGTCGTCCTGGAGCCAACAGGTGGAACTGGATGTCATGCCAAAAGAGAGGTGGTGTCTGACAAGATGCTTTTTGACTGAAGTTTTGCCTCTGGAGATGGAGCCAATAAAGAATTTCTTGGATCTAGCCTCTAAACCATGTGTTGATTGGCTTCTGTAGTGAGTAGGCACACAGTGGAACTTGCGTCAGGAGTGAAGAATTCACAGTTTGGTGTCATGAAGCAAGAAGGGAAGGAGAGAGGATTGTATTTCAGTTGGAGTTAGAAGTTTTTCAAACAACCACTCGCTGTTTCTCAAGGTCTGCAATTTCTTGATAATGGAAAATGCCACATCAGTGGAAGAATGAATGACAAACTGAGTTCTGTCAGTTTATTGTCAGCACTGGGTGTAGTACTGACATTTCACTGTACAAGAGGATGGAAGGTAATTTTGAGAATAGTCTTCCTAGAAAGGAATGTGACCTATTCAGTAGGAGTACATATTGGCAATATTGCTGATCTGATCTCTCCTGCAAAATTGCTTGGACAAGTTATCATGTCATGGCTACTTTGGTAGGAAACTGTTGAGAAATCAAGAATATCAGAGAAGGTTAGGTTCCTTTTCTAAAAGTCTCATCTCAAGTCCCTTTTCTCTGTGACTTTTTCTTCCTAATCTTTCCTAAGCCTGTGATTAGAGTCCTTGGGGAAGAAGCTGCAGACAGACCTTTGATTCAGCAGATGAGATTCATAAATGCTCAAGTTAAGGGGGAGGAAGTACTAAGTGGAGTTCTGAAAAATTTTGTTTGCTTGCCAAGTTCCTAGAGAGAAAATATACAAGAATGTTTACATTCAGATGAGTCAGTGAACCTGCTTAAATATTTAGGGTTAAATGGTCTTGGCCTGCTAATAGAGCTTGGCAATTAGAATTAGTATTTATGTTCCTTAACTCAATCTTATCTGTACTGCAGAAGTGTGTGTGCCTTACCCAAAGACCTGTTGTGGCTGGACCAAAACAAGGGTCAGAACTTTCAGTTTCCAAAACCAAAACTCAGATTGCAAGAGTATGCTGTCCAGATTCTTAATTGTACCTGGATTCCAGATCAGAGATTTGTGGAAGTTCAATATAAATATTTTTGTATCAAAAGGCTGTGCATGTCCTCAAGAAATGGATGTTTACAATAATATTTTCTCCTTTAGAGCTGCACTGGAGAATTTTTTGGGGAAACACAGCTAGTGAAAATTATAAAAAGTTTTCACACATGAGAAATATTTCTTGCTTACCTTTTTACTTTCTAAAGTAAGTATTTAAATTTTTTTAAATGTAGTGGCTAGCTATTTTAAAGTAAGGGGTTTTAGCAGTTATGCACATATTATAAGATTTAGTAGATGAACAAACCCAATAATTTGTCTGAAATGGCTAGGATAGGTTTTTCTCCTGTACCTGATTTACTCAAATATACAGGTTTTTGTCTTCTTCTTTTTGGTGAAAATACTGTTTTTTCTTTGCTTGACTGTATTCACAATGGTTATTTTTCTGGAGGAAAATTCTTGCAAGTAGACAGATATGAATCATTGCTATTATTTAAAGGTATATGGATAAGAATGGCTTAATTTTTTTTCTGTCACTTTTTGGGATCCCCAGGTGGATATATATACTCTTAAATCAATTACAGGTTTGTAGAAAGAACAGCTTTGCAGATACAGATATGTGGCACTCAGTATGTACTTTTATTAGAAGACATTAAATCGAATAAAAGAATAAACTGGCATAATTTGAGTCACTGCGTGTACTCCTATGGGTTTGCTCAGAAATAAGGCATCTTTGTTTGCAGAGCAAACTGAAAATGGAGTTTCGGGGTAATTTTCCTGTAGTTATAGATAAGATAAAACATGTTCTAACTTTCGAGTTGTGAGGGCATGTAACTGATCTTTGTTCTTGAAAAGTCAAGGCAAAACTGGGAGGAATCTGAAAAGCAGTGAAGTGGAGCACCCTTTATTAGTTAACTGAGGTGGTTAGATCCCTATGTATCTTTGTACTAACAAATCAACTGCTTTTAAAGTCCAACTATGCTTTTGTCTGACCAGATGCAATTGAAGTGCAATACTAGAACCTGAAGAATCATGGGTATCAGTTTTGTGTCAAGTGGCTTGAGGAAGGAAATAGGGAATTCTACATTTGTTTAACCTAGAAAATTCAGTTAGTAATTATTCCCTTGGGGTCTGATTTTAGGCTAAGGATGGTCAAGAAGTGGGTAACATATGTCAGCATTGCTAGGAAGTGCTGGAAATTGATGCTGCAAAATACTGGATAGCCTCGATAATCAGTTTCACAATAGTACTACTGGCATGCTTGAATTTAAATGTTTCAGAGCTGCAGTTCAGTAGTACAGGCAAAGGCCTTGACTAGGGGAGTTGTTTCTACTTTAAATAGAAATAATGTGCACAAAATCAACTGGTTGTGTTCTTGTTGTTTGAACAAGTATGTTGAAGAAAGTAAGAAATTGCTTAACCGCAAGAGCTCAGCACCTGTCCGTGAACATGTAAAGCTTGGTAAGTGGCTGTGTGTGCTTATTCAGGGCTCTGCTCAGCTGCACAGGCAGAACTGCCTGGTGCCATTTAGTTCTTAGCTGCTGCTCCAGTTTGGCATGGATACATGGATGTCCCATGGGTCCTGTATCGTATCTGCTGGCGCCATTCGGTGTCAGGGATCCACAAGGTCATCTCAAACAGCAGTAGGTGCTGATGTGTAGGTGACTGAGTCAGCCCTTTAGTCTTTTCTAGTTGAAGGGGAATATGACTTAGCTTCCAGTTATTTCAGTTTGGTTGTTTGTGTGAGCCTTAAGCTTAAAGTCAATGTGGACTTTCACACATGAGCTGAATTCTTCATTTAATGTCTCAAAATAGGTGTATAAAATACACTGTGTGCGTGTGTAGATTTGTGGGTTTTGTTGAAGCTTAAGCTTAACAGTTGTGCATATTCAGTATGGTTGAGCTGCAGCAGTTGTTTAGGTTTTTATTTGTTTCAGGAAAATAATTTTTGTTTGTTTATTTAGTAAATTACATTGTATTTGTTGAATCATTAATATTTATGATACTGAAGTCATACTAATTTCATGTATTTTATGTCATTGGATTAGGTCTTATGGTGTGAAGTCTTACATAGGAGATGTGTTTAGTAGTAAGGTAGTATTATGCAGCTACATTTGATAATTGTTTTAGTGTGGTATGACTCTGAAAACTAACTCAGTAAGATGGTAACTTGTTTGTTGGATGGTCCTGTAGTCAGAATTTTACAGACATGTAATTTTATGTAAGAAGTAAACCGATTTTTAGCTATGTCTGAACCAATGTCCTTCAAAGAAAATGTTGTGTACAACTTCCATAATTGTTCAGTGAAAGAGGCTTGTATAGCTTCAGAGCTGCTTCTTATTTTTGTAGTTTTACTGAAAACAGAGTTGCATGGCTTTATGTTAGGAAATAATTTTAGGATAGTAGAGTTGTGCATATTTGTGAAGAAACATCTGGTCTGAAAATTATTTCTATTGATCATGTACGTCATAGAAATTATATAGGTAATTTACAGGGCTGACAATATTTTCTGAAGCAGAATGAGTTTTTTAGCAGGTCTCAGTAAACCTGAAAAGACAAATATTTTTCTAACATTGGTTTCAGAATGGAACTGGAATAAGAGCATTTGAAAGCTTAAGCCAGAAATTGAATTCTCTGAGGTGTGCTTTTTCTTTGCTGAAAGAAATGTCTTAGAGCATTACATCAGCAATGTTCTCAATTTATTCTTACTGCAATAAAAAGACATTGGAGTATGGTGCTCATAAAACATCTTTCTTTCCAGTCACAATCTGATTAATTTTCCTACTTGTTTTAAAAAAATTTTTTGTCCAAGAATTAATATTTTAGGTAAGAATACAGAAGAGCAGAGTCTGCCTAACTGATCATTGTACAGTTGTATATAAAAGCAAAACTGAGTGAGCTTTGTATTTCTTGTTTTCTCACTCCACAGAAGAAGATAGTTCTGGCTCAATATTAAGTGTGCAGAGTTTCAGAAAGTATTGTTGCAGCAATATGGTATGATGATTTTAATCACAGTTCTCTCTCCACAGGGCGACACAAATACAAATCCATATGGAGGATGAACCTCCTCCTCAAGGAGTCAGTGCCAAGGTCAGTGTCAATCTGTATTGAGAACTCTGTACTGCTCTGCTCAAAAGGTTCCATTTAGTAGTAGCTTAGAACATGCAAGTAGTTTTCAAGGTAGACAGAAAACAAAAGCTATAGGTGAAAGAAATTATACTAGCAGAAGGAATCTTGCTTAAGTCATCCACAATAGATGGAATTGTTCAAAGAACAATATATTCGTATAACATCTGAGATTCATGTCTAAGTCTGTCTTTTGTGACTTGGTGCAATATAATGAGGGAACTGATCACTTATGGGATATAAATATTGGTAGGCTAAGAGTTCAAGCTGGTTTTCGTATTTTTGAAATAAAATACAACGTAGAAGTGTGTGAAGGGAGAAAGCCTTGAAAGTTGAAAGAATATCTCTTACTGAGTTGAGTGTAACTAATAATTCCAGAGACAGAATTTAGGTTATGGATATTTTTTTGTCTGATGAAGTTTTGGTTTGTTCTTTTTTTTTTTTTTTCTTTTTTTAAAGATCAGTATCATAAGTATTTCCTTGAGTGCTGTTTATAAGAGTAGTTGGGGATTTTTTCTTTCAGTGTATTATTTTAGTGTTAAGAAATGCTAGAGTTTGGGGGGTTTTTTAACCTGTTAATTATGAGGACAGGACATGAGTGCCTTGTAGAATGAGGTTACAGAAAAAACAACTTTTCTATTTAAGATGAATGGGTTCTGATCCACTGAGCACTTGAAATTTAGAGCCCACATTGTAAAGAAACCAATATGTTATTCCAATAAAAGAATCTGTCAAATTTAAGGACATCCTGACTGTCTTTTTGAATCTCAGGCTTCTTCAGTCTTGAGCAGAAGTGGGATGCAATTTTGTTGATGCAGTTGGAAGAGTAGTCTGTGATGCTTTCAGTATTTATTATCATATCTTAAGAGGGCCTGAAATTCTCTGTAGAATAGATGGTAACCTCTTGACAAAAAAAAAATTACTCTGCAAACAGCATATGAGCGAAGACTGATTCCATATGGATTCTGGTCCTTTGTCCCTTATGACCCTGCTATGTACCACAGAGAACAGCATTTGCTAGGATTAGCTTGGACCTACTTGCTCGCTGACTTATTTCATAACATGATGTCTGTTTGTCCAGCTGCCTGCTGCCAAGCTGATTGTGTCAGCAGAATCTTACTTCCCTTTCACTTGCAAACTTGGCTGAAGTTGGTCAGTTATTTGCTGTGAGGAGATGGGGAAAGAGCTGGTGTGATCAAAACCACAACTTTTTTTCCTGTGAAGGTGGCCAATCCTTCTTCCCCCTCCTCAGAAGTAGATAATAAAGAAATGTGTGATTAGCTGCTATTTTGTCTAAAGAATTTAATTTAGGATTACTTTAGGATTTCAGTTTTGAGTTTCTAATGTTATGCATATTTCTGTGTATATTCTTTCATAGTAAGCTATACTAATTGAAAAAGCAGTATTTTTATGGCTGATATAACATGCTTCTGACTCCAAACTAGAATTTACTCACATCTGTGTATAAGTTGGAGGTAGACAAAATACATACATGAAAACAAATATGCATATTTCTGAAAGATAAGTGTATTCTTGGGCAGACTTCTCTTATGGTTTCTTATTTTAACAGCAATTTTAGCACCAGGGGAAAATACACAGATTTCAAATTTTGAATATGCGCTTTACACTTTATATTGGAATCTTGTACATTGAATTCTGTAAGATAGCACTTATGTTGTATGAATATAGTCAAAATATGACCTCACTCTTTAACTTCTTACTTCTTCGTACTTTTCTCCATGAATAGAGATCCTTTCTTTCTAGATCATGATGTATTTTTGGTTTATTTAATGTCTTCCTTTCAAGTATTGTAGAATTAAAATACTGGTTTGTGGCTGAAAAAGGAGATGGTGGTGGATATCTAATTTTTTACTGTGTAAAGGCATACATTTCTCTGTGTGCAGGTATTTGATAGCATTTTTTATAATACCAGGCTTTGGAAGCAACGCTGTTGTCAGCCCTGAAGATGCTGGATGTTGGGAAATGGCCAATTTTTTCTCTCTGTTCACCAGAAGAGCTCAAGTTAATTCGTCAAGCCTGTGTATTTGGAAGTGCTGGTAATGAAGTGTTGTATGCAACTGAAAATGATGAGGTAATGGTCCAAGAGTGTGTATGAACATGACACGTTTAATCACTTATGTATCAAATTATTCTGAAGGCCAGTAGTATAATAGTCCACCTAGAGAAAGTTGCATGCAAAAATGTCTGATTGCTTCATTTGCTACTGAAACTTTTTTCAGTTTAAATTAAAGGCTTCCTACCACAATCAGAGAATAAAGAGAAGATGGAGTTAGACATTTGTTGCAAGTGCATAGTGACAGGATGAGAAGCAGTGGACACAAACTGCAAAATTGGAAGTTCTGATTCAATACTAGGAAAAAATTGCCATAAGAGGGGTTAAATCCTGAAGGAGTTGTGAGACTTGTTTTCCTTGGAGATGTTCAAGAATCTTTTGGACATGGCCTTGAGTCAACTGATCCGTTTAGATCTTTGTTGAGTACGAGGGTGGACTAGTTGACCTTTGGAGGAGGTTCTCCATTGCAACCTAAATTATGAGTCTGTGATTCTTTTATAACAGGTTTTTGTGCTTGGCATGAACTGCAGTGGCTGTTTGGGAACAGGAGACATGCAGAGCACTATAGAACCAAGGAGGTTAGATTCCCTGTGTGGCAAAAAGATAGCCTGCCTGAGTTATGGAAGTGGCCCTCACATTGTTCTTGCTACAGAAGGTAAAGTATGAACTGAATATTGCTTTTTCAGATAGTCCACCTGAATTCATTCAGCGGGTGTGAAAGGTCTGGGCTGGTAACATAAGAGAGAGAGTTAAGTATTCTGGACTGTTAAGTCCGATGTATTTTCATTGGCAAATATGACATGTCAGCTAGCTTTTTATTTTTAGAAGTTTTTCAAGCCCTACTTTGATCTTGTTACTACTTTTGGAAGGGGTTTTTTTTAACTTTTCGGTTAAGTTTGAAATTTCTGGTTGCTCTTGAAATGCGCTAGTGGCTACATTATGCCCCTATGTTCTTGTGCTGACAATGTCCTTCAGCTAAAACTCATCTTTTCCCTCCAGTACCTACTTTTGGATGTGCTTTAAATGTCCATTATGTTGCCTCCCAGCCTTTATGCTTCCTGCACTGACACTCTATTATCTGCATCATGGTGGTGACTTCTATGTTCATAATTAAGTACATTACTCTTGAAGACAAATTATTAATATTGTGTTCCCAGTGAGGTTCTGTTAGAGCCTAATTGATGATGTTCACACTTGTCTCTCTCCATTAAAGAGAGGAAATGTTTTTCAGTATTCTAGATTGCAGCTAGAAGTAGGTGAGGGGAATTATGTTGTAAATGTGTTCCACCATTTTCTTCAGTCTTCATGGCAGACCATTCTGCATGCTTTTTTTATGTATGCATCTGTATTCCTCTGAGCTTTGTTGCTGGCAGATCTCACTGACACACTCACACTCCTTTCCCTGATGATGAGGTACTGCCAAAGAGCAGGTCCAGAGCTGATCCTTGATGATATTTACTCATAACTCTGTTTACATTAATAGCTTTTCTTCAGCACAGCCTTTTTTAACTTGCCTGTTAGAGGGCTGTTAAATGTTACACAATTCTTGTGTTAATTATTGTCATTTCCACTTTGCTGTAAGTTTCTGTGCCATATGTTTCACGTGTTTACTGAAATTTGTATTCACATGTTGGTGAACTGAAGAAAAAGTTGTTTGCTGTTGATAGGATAAAGTATTGAGATTTAACCAGTTATTATTGAAAGTATTGGTTTAGCGTAGCATATTTTGCCTTTGTAGTTCTGAGAGAACCCTTCTCAGGAAATACGCATATTGTAAGGGAATGAAAGCTTATTTTCCGAAGTGGGAAACAGTGCCAGGGCACAGACAAAAAATTCTGATTGATTGCCAGTAACAAAGAAGTTGAAATGGGGACTCTTGACTGTAGTTTCATCCATTTCTCTTCTGTATTGCACCATCCCTTTTCTTGCAGCAATATGTTTTCTTTTACTATGATTGTGGTGACACTATGCTGTTGGATTTGTGGTCAACACTGTGAGAGGTAACATTGTTACATCCATGGGCTGAAGAGCCCCAAAGGACACATATATATTTATACACTTAAGTATGCATATTGTTATTGAATTTGACTTCTTAGTTTGTAATTTTATGTTGTGTACTCATTGGAAAAAGAAGAGATTTTTTAACCAGCTCTTTACATTTTTCTTGTAGAAGGAGAAGTGTATACATGGGGTCATAATGCTTATAGTCAGCTGGGCAATGGTACAACAAATCATGGTTTCGTTCCCTGTCAAGTCTCTACTAACTTGGTGAACAAGAAAGTCATTGAAGTTGCCTGTGGCTCTCACCATTCTATGGTCTTAACATCTGATGGAGAGGTGAGTATAGTGGGAACAAATATCTGCTTTCTCCTAATGGAACTCACACATGTGAGAAACAGGAAAACACTCTGCACCTTCTGCATTAGACCTTGCTTGCAATCCTCACAGTGCTGATGTAGCATAAATGTACCAAAAAAATTGAAACTTGTCAGGGTGTAGCCGCTTTGAAGTGCGTACAGAACATTGATTTTGTGCCACATCGGCTTGTAAAAAACAAATTATGCAGCCAGTTCCTTCCTATGCTATACTCTACTTTAAATGCTTAATGGCATTAAAGCTGATGTTAACGTCAGTTGCATTCACTGTGATGAATTCTACCTGCCAAAGTAAAAAGTTTCCTGGAATTTGCCTTGAGGTGCCATTTGTGTCGCTTAGCTATTCTGCTTTGGGTTCTGGAAAAGTAGCAATGGATTCTTCCATCATTAACTGCAGCCATCATCTTTCCTCTTACCTGTAAATGGAGGAACATAAAAGAATGGAATATATATGTACTTATATTGGCATATTTTTGTTAGAAACAATTCAGTTTCAACAATTCAGTAAATCTATGTGTCTTCCTGGGTCTGTAAAACAATACATCCACTTGCACATAAAAAAGTGAAATTTGTTTTGCATACACCTTTTTCCTCTCTTGAACATGTACTTTGGACTCTATATTATAAAGCCATCCTTGGTGACAATTCTTTTGCAACAGGTATACACATGGGGTTATAATAACTCGGGCCAGGTTGGATCTGGTTCAACAGCAAATCAGCCAATTCCTCGAAGAGTTACCAGCTGCCTACAAAATAAAATAGTAGTTAATATAGCATGTGGACAGATGTGCTCTATGGCTGTGGTGGAAAATGGAGAGGTAAGAAATTTTAAATTAATTTTTGAACTGAATTTTATTTCATGTAATAACTTGGCATGTAGATAATTTCAAACCTGGTAGTAAAGAGCTATTATTCCAAAAGGAAGTTTACCTTTCCAGACTCCCTCAGGTCTAGCTGCTTATACTGCTCGTAAAAACCTTTGTTACACTGCTGCTGTCTTTAGCATTCCTAGCCACATAAATTATTGCCTATTCTAGAGTCCTAAGTATTGTGTGTGAGAATAATCAATGAATGTGAGAATAATCACTGAATGATATTTTAATTTTCAGTGCTCATATACACGCATCTGAAGAGAAAACAAAGAAAATAAAAGTACTTTGCATATATTTGTTGTACTGGAGTACCTCTTGAATTTCTCTCATACTTTTTTATCCTCTTCGCAAAGACACAAGGAGGTTGTAGAGTTCTTGATTTTGTTCATATAAGCTGATGGTATTAGGCAGCATACATCCTTGCTAGCTCCATTTCTCCAAACACTTGAGTTTAGAACTAAGTAGCTATTGACTGTTTGCAGTAGAATGTACGTCACTGAAATTATCAGAGCTCAATATTTTCCCTTTTTCTTATGTTTGGCATAAAGTTGCCTGTTCAAACTGTTGTGCATCGCTTCCAGTTTGTACTTGTTCTAGTGTGTTTTCTGTTAGATTTTGGGATGAGAAATTAGCTCTTTGAAAAGGGGAAATATTATGCTGGATTTGCTCTGTGCTGGCAAGCAGCCATATGAATCACTGATTTTCTGTTCTTCATATTAAAATATTGTCGTCCTACGTAATCTAACTCTTAAAGAGCATGAATGTGGAAGTTTAGAATTCTAGGTGAGCACGTAACTGGCATTTTAAAGAGAAACGTGTGTATGTATGTGTTTTATAGGTAGGTATGTGTGTGAATATGTCTGTGTGTATCTGCATATAAAGTACTAAAATGTGGGGCAAGAAAGATTGAAGAAAATTACTATTATTCAAACTTTGAAGTTGTTGTATTGCTTTCAAAAGAAGTGAGTAGTAGCAACCAGTTAAAAGTGCCTGTCTCTGTTTCAAGGTCTATGTCTGGGGGTACAATGGGAATGGCCAGCTGGGGCTGGGCAGCAGTGGCAACCAGCCCACGCCGTGCCGGATCGCAGCCCTGCAGGGCATTCGCGTGCAGCGGGTACGTGTGTGTGTGCTGCTCCACCTCAAACCCTCTAGGAACCTCTGCAAGTGTCCTATAAGCAGCATATGCTGCCTTTGAAGGAGATAGCCCTTTGTTTGAAGTGACGTCAGAATAAAAAGCATGTGTCCTAAAATGGACCTTTGCCAACAGGGGAGAAACTCTGACCCTGTGGAGTTCAGTGGGAATTTTGCCATTGACTTCAGTGAGGTCAGGATTTTACTTAAAGAGGACTGGCCATTAGAAATGCTCGTTTTGGTTTTCTCCTTCCCTTTGAAAATAAATTAAAAAAAATATTCCTGTTATTTTAGTAAATAACAGCCTTTCTAGGGTGTTCCATTCTTCATTAACCTCTGCCTTCTTTTCTGGAAAAATGCTGCAGTTTAGCGTTTTGTCTGTCTTGCAGCCTGAGTTTCACTTTCGGAACTGCACTCCAGCCACACTGACTTACTGGTGTTTGGAGTCTGAACAAATTACCTCCCACTGCATTTGGCTAACATTTTATATGATTTCCATGGTTAGTCTTGACCTTTGGAGGTTATTGCACTTTACCAAATAGCGGGGCTGCCACCAGTGTAACTTGCAAACTGATAACTTCTTTTGGCTAATGAGATATGTTCAAGTTGACTGCAGGGCTGATACTGGAAGTCTTTAATTGACTTACGCAAAATAGAGGATACTGTCAGGAAAACGATACAATCTGTTGGAAAACATTGGTTTTGTAACCCAGTGAAATTTTGCAAGAGTGTTTTGAACTTTGGATCCTATTTATTGCATTTACTCAGGGAAATTATGGATTTTTAAAGTCTTTTAAAAGAAACTAATTTAATTACATAATTTTACATTCAGTGCCTAGGATGTAGACAGTAGCTTTGCTGGTAGCAATTGCTGTTGGATAGTAACATAATAAAGTGAGTATTATGTTACCCCGTATTTATTCTTCTATTTAGAGAGTGCTCCAGCAAGTTCGGCGTAGATTCTATTTCTATCCACTTCATTTACTTGATATCGATTAATACCATGTTGTAGATCTCCACTCAGTAAATAAAGGTTTATTTCATTTAAATTACATCACATGCTTCATGGATGTCAGTGGAGTATATGTAGTTATGGTGAATCTGCTTTGCAGGTCATATAAAGATAGGTGAGCTAGTTTTGAACAATGTAAGTTGGTTTTTGATAGCCATCTATCTCTACTAAGTTATATTAACTCCTGCGGAGCAAGGCTGTTGCTGGTAGGGTTGCCACTGTGTATCTGTCTGTATGTGAGGCATGTGCTGCATATGTAAAGTGGATTTTTGAACAATCTGATGCGAGGTACCTGAGGAGGCAGCTCAGCAGGACCAAGGGGGTTTCCCACAAGAGGTTATGAGTTGACACAGTTGTGTGCTGCCATCAAAATGGAGAGTTTTGTCTCTTCCCTCTCATTCCTGCCTGATTGCTCTTGTTGCTTACCTTGTGTGGTCCTCAGACCCTACTGTGAGAGTTTTCTTCCAGTGATGTAAGTTTAGAGAATCGCAGAATGGCCTGGGTTGGAAGGGACCCTAAAAATCATCCAGTTCCACCCCCTGCCATGGGCAGGGACACCTTCCACTAGACTGGGTTGCTCAGGGCCCAGACCAAACTGGCCTTGAACACTTCCAGGGATGGGGAGTTATGTCAGCAGAGGGTCCTCTGAGCACTAGAGCTGGCACAGGGAGGGGGCAGTTTTGTGTGGCTGTCAAGTCAGGGATGAGAGGAGCAGACAGGGAGACCCCACCTGTTTTTCCAGTGGTAAGCTATTCATATTGGAGCAGTTGCCCATGGAGCAAGGCCAGTGCAAGGCAGACAATCTTTGCTTTTCTGCATATTGTTAGTATTTGTCATAAAGCTTTCCTTCTTTCTCAGTTTCCAGCTATTCTTTTTGCTCTGCTCTTGAGATTATCTGTCAGGGTTTCTCACTGGGGTATTTTTTCCTCAAAGTCACCTCACCTACTTTCCTTCCATTTTTAATCAACTTACCTGTATTTGTAGTTTTTACACTGATATAGAATCAATGGCATTAACGTATAGCGTAAGATGCATCTACCTGTGTTAACTTAGTATTACATAAAAATGAGATCTTCTTCTTTTTATTGTTCCTTATAGGTTGCCTGTGGCTATGCACATACATTAGTGCTAACAGATGAAGGTCAGATATATGCCTGGGGAGCCAATTCATACGGCCAGTTAGGTACTGGGAATAAAAGTAACCAGTCTTACCCTACAACAGTTATTGTGGATAAGGACAGGTAATACTTACAGTCTTGCAATCAGACATTGGTTGACATGCTCTCAGAAGAACTACATAAAATTATGGTATTTTTAATCTACTTTTTTGGGAGAAGGAACTTAAAATTTTTTGCAATGGTTCATCTGCTTAACGTGAACAGAATTTTCACTGGAAGTGCTTGAATCTGCCCCATAACTATCCCTGTGAAAGAAAAACTGATATTCTGAGCCTGAATATGCTATTTTCTGCTTCGGCTCACACTGTACTTTACAGGCCTTAATTGCAGTTTCCCTTCAGTGGTGTAGTTTCATTGTTTGAAGTCAACAATAAAAGCTTTATTTTCTGTGAATATAAATTGTATTTTAATATGCTACTTTTTTGACAAGAAGTGTACTCAGAAAAAGTGAAGGGTGGACATCTGCAATTTGTGTTATTTCTGCTATTAAATCTGACTCATAACCCAGGAGAGAAAGGGAGGAGTTCTTTCTTGGTATTGTTGCCTAAAAATTAAGCTTAGATTTTTGCAAGTTTAATATTTTCCTCTACGTCCTTGAGGGGTAGTGGGGCAGTTACTTCTATTGCTGTTGTAAAGCCATGTATGTATATGATCAGAAATCTTGATTTTGGCCTCCTGTTGTGAGTAAGAAGGAAAGTGAGATCTCCCTCTTAACCCTGTGTCTGAGTACATCATTGTGAGGAAGTGGCATCGCTGCTCTGGTGATGAGACATGGCCTGATCTTGAACATTGCTATTTCTTTGTGTGTATTTGTGCTTTTGCTTAAAATGTTACTGATTTTTTTTTTTCCCACACACTTCGGCCGCAGTTAAAATGTCACAATAATAATTTAATCCAAGTTTTAGTGTTGCATGCTGCCTTTCTCTTTTGTTGGTCAGAATATGAATTCTTGGTGTCGGTGAAAATCTTGCCTCACTAAAGCCTGCAAGATTTGTGCATACCACTTTAAACAAGTTGTTTCCCTGCCATTATCCCCAGGCATCTGGAAAACAAGTAAACAAGCAGTAGTTCAGACTGCAAAAGAGTGGATTGTGTAATCCTGTACACAGTGGGAGTTTCGAAGTCCTAAATCAACCTCAGAATTAGAGACATAGTCTAGCTAAAAGACACTTAGAAGCAACTTTAAGTGCTGTTTGGTTCTAATTTTTAATTTTCAAAATGAAAATCCTTTACACATAAGTAATAATGATTATATGAGTTAGAAGAAGTGTGTTTAACTTGTTGGTTTATAACCGTTACCAATAAACAAACAGAAAAAAGGCTTTCATTAACTTTCAATTATAAGCCAAAAGGCAAATTTTTTTTTTAAATGTCTCCTTATTTCCTTCTTCATCTTCTCCAAGTATTTGTTCTCTACAGCTTAATGCAGCCACTCACCTCACTGCCCAGCACTACCAAGGACATTTAGAGACTTGAAACTCATCATGGCTTTGCTTGAGATGGCTGAGGGACCAGCAGAGCAGGTGCTGCAGCAGATACAGGGCTCTGCTGCCACAGTGGCTGCTTGCTCCCAAGATGCTTTTCCACAGAGAAACCTTGAGTGCATGCTGTTCGAAGAAACACTGCCAGCCCTTTTAATTTTGCCACGTATGACCAGAAAGCATGCTCGCTTACATGCATGCTTACAAGTATGTCTTGCACCAGAGACAGACAGGAGGCCGTGAGGTTATTCACTGCATTTTGCTCTTAATGGGAGTGACTTGCTCTTTTTCTTCTGTTTGTTTGTAAATGCAGAGTTATAGAGATCGCGGCGTGCCACTCGGCGCACACGTCGGCTGCCAAGACGCAGAGTGGCCAGGTGTACATGTGGGGGCAGTGCCGGGGGCAGTCCGTGACCTTCCCCCACCTCACCCACTTCGCCTGCACTGACGACGTGTTCGCCTGCTTCGCCACCCCCGCCGTCATGTGGCGCCTGCTCTCCGTAGGTGAGCTGAAATCCTTTGTGTGCTGACGTCTTCTAAATAGAATCATTACTTCATAAAACAGTTGTGTGTGTGTTTGAAGCCTAAGCTTAGTTTATCACAAAAATTTACACTGGGAAGCGTAGTCATAATGACGTTACATGTGTGTAAGTGTAAGATGGAATTGTAAAAAATTGCTAAAGCCTGATGGCAGTGCTAAATAATTGTCCATTTTATCGATGTGGCTTATATCTTTGGGGAAATGCCTTAGGTTTGGGGCAGGGGTTTTTTTGTGTAACCTTTGTATGTGACTGTCCAGTATCTCTGGGTGGAAAATCTGAGTTTTAATTTGGAGATTTGAGGAAGCTGTGTAGAACATTTAGGAACTCTGAAGCTTTCTTTGACGCCCTTAAGTAGACTACTAAGAATTGAGGGACCTAAATTCCTGTGTTCTGAATTGGCCGCAAGCACGCAGTCTCATCACAAGTGATCATGACCTGGTTGTCTGAAGAGACAAGTTGCTGGATCTCAGATGTTTGATTAACATTAAGATCTGTCTTGCTGTCCTTGACTAGAAAGAGTTAAGTATACAGCACTGGCTACCAGAGAGCTCATTCTTCAGCTACGATTTAATCCCATAATGGTTTCTAATAAAGCTGCTGGGGTGGTGTTGGGTTTTTTGTTTGGTTTGCTGGGGTTTTTAATGGTTGTTTTGGTTTGTTTTGGTTTGTTGTGGGTTTTGTTTGTTTTGGTTGTTGTTGTTGTTCTTGGGGGGTTTGTGTGTTTGGTTTGTTGTGGGGTGTTTGGGGATTTCTTTGACCATGACTTCTTGGTCCCTTTGGAAATACTGCTGTTAACACTGCTATAGCAACGTTGTACCAAAGCATAAGGTGAAGCCTTACAGGAGGAAAAGGTTACTTTACTTTTAAACAAAACAAGTTTCAGATGCACTTTAAAAGCCACATTCTTGTATGTGCCAAGTGGTCTGTCCTGCATCCCAGCACTATTCAGGGGGTCTGAGCAGGGTTCCTTGTGATGACACAGGATAAAGGATGCTGGCTATCAGACCCTTATCATGTCTCCTGGGTTGTTTTTAGTTAGGTGACTATGCTGGTTTCAGATGTGCCTTTTTGCACACTCCAGGAGCTGAGCGTGCATCCTGTCCCACCTTGGCAAGTTGTCAGGACTGACTCACTGTTGTTTGTCATCTGATGTATGCGTGGTGAGAATCCTCAGGCAGCTGTGTCCTGGGATCTTACATCTGCTGACCTCGGTGCCATGGACATTTGCCATGCTTACAGCCCTTCTCTGTTTTATTCTGGTGCTTCCACACCCAGGCATTCCCATTCTCTCCATACTTGTGGCAGTTCTGACATTTCTAATACAATTCTTAGCACTAGCTGCTAAGGAGTTTTCTTGGCTTTGTGCCTTGTCAGTGTGAACTGCCTCTTCATTTCCTTCCTCTCCCCCTTCACTGCTATATAAAAGCACATGTTTTCCCTCTAACAGTTTCAAAGCTGAACCCCACTATATTTAATTTTCCTCTTATGGCTGTAGAAGTCATCTGGAGATGTATCTTGGTGGACATCTGGATTGCCAGTTAACTTTGAAGAAGAGTTTCAGCTTTGCATTAGTTGCTAAAATGCTTACTTGTTTGGATAGCAGAGGTGTGAATAAGTAAACCACATATTGTACAAAATAAGAACTAACGATCTGTTTTACAGTATCATTGTTGCAGAAATATCTCTTTTTTCTTACCACTATATTGGATTTCTCTCCCCCATCCCATTTTACCTGTACCAATCCAAATTGGGTATACCTGACATTCTCTAAATGAAATGCAAAATGATTGTGCTAAACAAAGTGTAACAATATCAAAGTGTGTGTGTGTGTGGGTTAAGCTTTTTCTAGAGCTTGTGGAGAAGGTCTTTCCATTTCCAGCAGAATACTATTCTAATTTCTAGCTTGGTAGGTTACAGGACCTAACATTTATGTAATTTTCTGTAGACAACAACTAATTACTGACCCACAAGGTCTGTATAAACCCATAAGGTGTATTTATATGGTAAAAAGACAAAATGTTGTGACAGTTAAGAATGAGGTTTGGGGGTGGAGGGGTTGTTGATTTTTTTTTTAGTAGTATTAAAGAAGATAGTTCTCTGAGGCTATGTGATGGAGATTTGGATCAGTTCATGAGGTAAAATTTTGTATGCAGGCAATGGGTGACTTTTCAAAGCTGTCTGGTAACTTTATAATGCAAATGTTATGTACACAGTGGGATATACAGACGTATGACACAAACAGGAATATGCAGACATTGACACACTGTGCTTCTAACACCATTAAGTCTAGGGAAAGCTGTCCTTTTAGAATAGACTTGTAAGTGTTGGTATTTACTCTTAGGGATATTACACTGGGCAGTTTCACTGCAACCAGTAAGTTGTTTCTGTAATAGATTTATTTTTGCTGTAATATAATGTCTCCTCTTGGGAGCATTTCAGAAAATTTTATTAGGATTTTTTAATTGATCTTTTGAGGATCTTACAATAACTAACAGTTTTAATTTGAAATAATTTACTTAGTAATGGTTGATAGCATTTTCTATCAGTGCAGCAGTAAACTTCTTAGACTGTTAACTTTCTTATTTCTGGCCTTATATAGACGAGTTAGAGGAGTGGAATTTACAGGTTTTTTTAATAGAGATATTTGCTTGGAGCAGGAAACTAGAAAGGACTGAATAAAGCTGTCCTTTAGTTGCTTTTCTGGCTCATACAAAATACAAAGACTGCTGGGGGTTTTACTAGCCTTAAGGAGATGGATTTATTAAGAGCGTTAATTGCTGACAGCTACACAGAATGTTGTAGGGGGATATACTTGTATTGCTTACTACTTTTATAGTAAGTCCCTTATTTATTCTAGAGCCTGATGACCATCTAACAGTAGCCCAGTCACTAAAGAAGGAATTTGACAACCCTGAAACTGCAGACCTGAAGTTCCTAGTGGATGGAAAATACATTCATGTTCATAAAGTTCTTCTCAAAATTAGGTAAGGAGCAAACTGTATAAACTGTATGAACTAAACTGTGTAGTGTAGTCCACTGTGCTGAGTCATCACTGCAGAAAATTCTTGACTTATTCTTACAAATTCCCTTTTCCATGAGTTAGGGATTCATCTGCTGTTCTTCACTGTTACTCTCTGTCACTCCTTGTAATTATCAAACATGTTGCTCTACTACCTGCCTTTCCATCAATTCCCTCCATCTGACATATGTCTTCCTTTGTGCTACCTGAATGGCCTTGACTTTGATTTCCAGTAACTTTTTTTCTGCTGAGGAAAAGGCTCATTTACTTCTGCTGCCTTCTCAGTAGTTAGAATCAGTTTTTTCCTTCTGTATATGCTTGGCTTCTTCCGCCAGAATGATTTGAGGGGGTTTGTTTATTCGTGGCTTTCTTTCCTTCCACAGGATCCTTCAGTTGTTTCAGCAACTTCTGTAGGTGCTATCTAGATTATCTTTTTTCCCATTTTTTGATAGAGTTCTTGTTCTACTTGTTTTAAACATTCTTATCAGTATGTTTTACTTTTAAGCTGGCTTCTCTTTCTGTTTTTACAACTTTTTGCAAGTTAAGACCACTTTACAGTGAGATTTGACATATGCAGATCTACAGAATGATCTCATTATTATTAACTTGCAGAGAGATTAATTTGTTAACTGCTGATGTGGTTTTTACTGGGATATTGTAGAGAGACTGCTTTAGATCTCTTCTGCCTTGCCAGCTGCTTCTGCTTCATCCTCCTCGTTGTTACAATATTTTTTTCTCTTTGCTGTTTTTTTTCTCAAAATGCTTGTCTATCTCACTCAGTTTATCTCCACTCTCATCTTCCTGCTTTTGCTCCTGAGTCCTAGTAGTGATTTCTTGTATATTACTGTGTAAGATTAGAATTCCCTGTTAATTCTTGCCTGTCCTTGCTTTGTTGTTTTTTTTTTTTCTGCTCTCCTCTTACTACTCCAATTACCTATATTACTTTTGTCTTCACTTTACTGGTTTCATTGCTTGTTCATTACACTCATGCCTATTGTCCACCCTCTTTGTTTGGAATGCCATGTGTTCTCCATCAGATACCACATCAAATCTTGTGTATGCCCAAAATGTTCCTGAGGGGTTTTTTTCCTGATAATCAGACTCTATGTAGCTTTCTGTTATTTCTTTTTTCTTGCTCTCTTCTTCTCAGATTATGTGGCATTCTGTGAAGGGAATATGTCTAATTCTAAAATGGATTTAAATATATGGTGTTACCAAAGCACTATGAAGGAATAATAAAGCATCAGGCACAGTCTGTAAAATTAATATTTTGTTTGAGTATCATGATGCAACTGGATGAGGGTATTTTAAAATGGTACTTTGCAACGTTCAGCCTCCTCCGGAGCACTGTCATGGAAGCAGTGCTGGTACAAGTTCCTTTTCATTATCTTGTGATTTCTTTACTGCTTATGAGGACTTCTTTCCATCTTGTTCTATTCCTGTGGAACTGGATCCTGTTGCTGGGGGTTATTGGCTGGCAGTGGTGGCGAAAGGCGCGGGAACGCCCGGCTCGCTGAGAGCAGCCCGAGGCCAGCGCTGCCTGCAGAAAGCGACACATCCCAGGGTGCGGGTGGGATTCATCAGCTCTGCATTCAGCCTGCCAGAACTGGGGTCTGGGCTGTCTCTGCTGAGAGACACTGACAGGGAGAGAGACACTCCAAAGGATGAGTCACTCCAAGATACTTTGCAGACGGAAGGATGTGTGCTAACCAATTTTTATTTTCATTTACTTATTACTTTTTCAGGGATCAGTGTGTACCACCACTCTGACTTTTGTGTGGTGCCATTGGGGCACAGACCATTCCCAAGGTCTGATCCACGCTGGATGGATAGCATGGTCACCACTACTTAACATGAGGTTCTGGGAAGCAAAACAGTGAGGTTTTGTCTGCCTCTCCCAATGCCAGAATGTGGTAACAGATGTGGCAGAAGCTAGATAATGACTTTTTATTTCTTCATGAATTTGATAAGGGGTTCCATTATTTTATTAAAAGCCCCAAAATACTAAGATAAAAAAAATCTTTCAGTAACCAGTAAAATGTGAAGAACTTAAGTGATTAGTTAATTGTTTTTCATTTGGATTTAAGTGATGCTGTCTTTATGTTGTAGTCTTGTCTCAGAGACATTAAAAGGAAACCATCCTACTTTTTATAGAAAAGTTAGAGTAAAAGAAGGGAAAATTTAGATCTGGGAGAGTTATAAATTAGTCTAGTACAAAAAAGTACAATTAAGTTGTGGTTGTTATAGGAAAAGTTATCAGAGGTGGTGATGTTCATTTATATCAACAAAAATTTTGAAAACAGTGCAAATGTCAGGATGCTTTATAAAGAACAGTAAGTTCCAGTGCATTGTAAATTACTGTGAACTGGAAGTTGCAGATTACAGCTCTCAAAGGCAGTGCTTTGTCCTTGTTCGTATCTGTCACAGAAGTATTCAGACTTGTTAGAAAAAGGTGATGAAAAATCTGGAGTGAGAGTGTCTTCACTTTCAATAATTTATCCTTTAATATAATGATTAATGGTAGATTGTATATGAACTCTGACACTGGAATAAATGATATCTAAAATTATTAATAATTTCCCTCCTCATTAGGTAATGTTGGAGAAATCAGGGTCAAATCTCAGAATTGCCTAAATTAATTGTAAACTTTATCTGCTACAAGACCGGTAATAAAATTGATTGTTAATGTACAATGTATTTAAGAAAATGGCATCAAAACCAGATGGATAATCCGTGTAGATATTTTAAGTAGCAATGGAGCCTGCCATAAAATATTTAACAACAGAAATAAAATTCTGAATTATATGTATCAGGCTTATAAGCCTCATTAAGGCTTAAAGAAATTGACATGTTCAAAGCAAGATATCATGTAGCTAGAGGTTCTGCTTGTGTATTTAGTCTGTTAGGACTGATTTATTTTTTTACCAACTTCTTGCTGCAGCTCATCGTTCAAGCTTAACTCTTTACAGTGTAGAATCTTTGTTCATGTTTTGTAGGTGTGAACATTTTCGCTCCATACTTAATAATGATGATGAAATTATAGAAATGAGTGAATTTTCTTATCCTGTTTACCGAGCCTTCCTGGAATATCTGTATACAGACAACATTAGGCTCCCTCCTGAAGATGCAATAGGTATTTGCCATAAATGTAAATTACTCTAGATTATTGTTTTTGAAAAGTTCAATCTATGTGTCATTACAGGGTGAGGAAAACCGGGCTAGTTAATTTTAGTTTCATTAGCACTTAAATCTTGAGTTTGGCAGGTGTCAGGAAGAAAGGATGCAGTGGCAGGAAACATGCCCAGGGAGAGTGAGTGGTGGGCATGCAGTGAGATCAAAGATGCAAAGTTTTCAAAAAGAACTCGTTGCTCTTATTAAGAACTTTCTTTTATTTAGAAAGATGCCATCCTGAAACTTTTCTTGTTTGAGTAGCTGTAGTGATTTTTGATCCTGAACTAAAAGGGAGCTCTTCCCTGGATGAATTTAAGAGGATGTAAGTCAGTAATTGATGTCTAGTATGAGAACAAGAGAACAGAACACTTACATAGTAATAAAATGGTTCCTTTTTTGATAGGTCTGTAGGGGACCTTAAAAAATGCATACATCATCTAGGGAAAAAACCAGAGCAAGTCTTTTATTAATTCAGCCTAAACAAAAGGGTAGTTGATTAATTTGAAAAGACACTAATATATTTGGCACCAGAATAGTTAAAGCTGTATGAATTTTCACAGGGCTACTAGATTTGGCAACACTGTATAGAGAAAACAGACTGAAAAAGCTTTGCCAGCAAACGATCAAACAAGGCATTTGTGAAGAGAATGCCATTGCTCTTCTTTCTGCTGCTGTCAAGTACGAAGCTCAGGTAAGAACTTCTCTTCAGGTAAGCAGTTGTTTACTGAGAGATGAAGCTGCCTAATGTAAACATGACTGTATTTGACTGGTGAGGCATAATTACTGTAATTTCCCGTTCTGGCTTTCCAGATGTTTGTTTTCCCCTTTTTAAGCTGTAAAATAAAAAGTTTAAAAACCCCAGTTACTAGTGTTTTCTTCCTGCCCTTTTGGCTTGCACCTGTGAGTCAGGGTTCTTAATCTGCTTCCTGTTTTGTTGTGTGGCATGCAAATTTCTCCCTGCCATTTATATCTCTGCCTTTGGATTTTGCCCTGTCTTTCAGTCCCTGAGTTCTCCACGTAATCATTTTGTCTGGCAGTGTCGGGTACAGTCATTCTGGTACTGACTTTTACAGGAAGTGGGAGAATTTACCTGTCAAGTCCTTGCATATTTACACTTGTGCTTATATAAAAAATGCACTTTTGCAGTATTGTTTACAATGAATTGTGCTGACATACAACAAATTAGCTATTGTTAATATTCTCCCTGTATCCTGTCATGTGGTCCGCCCTTGATTGTGGAATGTGTCACTAGCACTCAGCCTGTTACCAGTGCTTTTTTGGTAAACAAATACTTTCAAAGATATTTTCCTTTTCTCATCTTCTTAGTGCTGTGATGATTGTGGAAATAACTATGTGGTGGGTTTTGTTATTCAAAAAGTCTGCTTATGTATTTTAGTCATAGGCAACCTTGTTATAAATACCTTTCAGGTGTTGGAGGCAAGTAGAAGGAAGAGACTGAAACAAACACTGAGTTAAAAATGTTGCAGTAGTCAGCAACATTTTGTGGAGACAGCAAACTACAGGAGATGAATTAGTGTAGGAGTTGCAAAGAGGAGGCTGGAAGTCAGTGAGTTCTGTCCATTGAAAGGGGATAACAAGAGATTAGTAGATAGTAAGATCACCAGCTGCCAGTTACAAGGCATTTGTAACCCAGGTATCAGTAACAGAGGGCATGAACAGCTGGGGCAAAGAGGAGTTGTGCTGTCAGTGTGCTGTGCTGGTAAAAGCCCAGCATAGCAGGGAAGGCTCTACAGGAAGGTGTGACCCAATGATTTGGTTCTCTTAACAGGAGATCTTTTCATTAAAGTTTTATTCTGTAGTTTCTCCTCATACAAGCTTTTCAACATTTTTGAACTCTTCAAAGCAGAAGTATTTTTAGTTGATCTGTGTCTGGTGAAGTAGTTAAAGAGTAGTTAAAGATACGTTTAGGTGAGTTGTGAAGTAGTAAAACTAGCCTGAACAAAGTACCAGAGTTCATAACAGCTGAGACACAATAGAAGGGATTAGCTGGATAACTGAATATATGTTATCCTTTATCCTCTTCCTTCTATGATTCAGTGTTTTTCAAAACATGTAGGTTTAAACACAATTGTCAGATGATGAATTGGTTCCCCTGCCCTGGCTGCAGCATGTGCCAGACTCAGGAGTGCATTGTTGCCCTCCTCCCTACACACCCACAGCTCAGAAAGGGATGGAGTAGAACGGCTTTTGGGAAATGCAGCAAAGATTTCTTTTTTAAAGACATGGGGATAGCCTCTGTCTAAGGAATCATGGAATAAGCCAGGAGCTTCTAGTGTACTACCTTAATATAGTAACTCCTGGTTTGAGAACCATGTGCAGTGTGTCAGGACTTCAGCAGAAAACTGTCAAACGAAGGATTATGAAAGAGGCCTCATATTTTGGATGTTTGAAAAGATAGAATTCAGGTTTTTTGTCTTTAAATGTGAACACTGCAAGTGAAAGTTTACAGCAGTATGTGACGTGCCATTCACCTGGCAAATTAAATGAAGACTGACTTGACTACTGTATGCATCTGTTAGGATTTAAAATGCTTGAAAATATTTTTCCTATCCTCAGAAAATACAAAGAGTTGCTGCTACAAGTAATTTTAAAGCATATTTCTCATATACACTGTAGCAAATTTCAGACTCATCATCTTCTATATAACAGAATAAAAAGACAGTATTTCTTGAAACTGCAAAATGAGTGACCAGGATTCTCTGTAATCTATGGTCCTCGTCATACCAGCAGCAGAAAAGGCAGCTGCTGTTCATTTTAGTTAGCATAAAAGTTCACACACTGACTGTAAAGCAGCTCACGTTCTGACAGTACTGTTTCAGAAGTCTGCTGGAACTTAAGCTGTCACTGTCTTTGTCTACTATTTTTATTTCCTCTGTTTTTTTGCTTCTTCTATTCTCATTCCTTTTTTACTTTCCCAGTAGCTGTTGATGAGAGATACTTGCTGTACCATATTTCTTCTTTAAGGATATTCTGTGCTACATTTTAAGCTTTAGTTACATCTTGAAACACGGAATCTAAGGAAAAGTTTTCAAAAGGAAATGCACAGGTAGTCTGCTGAGTATCTTTCTACTACTAATCCCAGGCTGCAATGTTTGTGAAGTTAACATAGAATCAAATTGGCATGGGTTACTCTTTTTGCTGTAACCCTTGAAGAGTTTATACTTCATGGATCAACCCTGACTTCCTTGCTGCTGGCTCTGTCTCTGGCTGCAGAAGGTAATTAATTTTCCTTCAGAGCAAGTTGTTGCATAGGACCCAACTGAAGGAGATTGACCCAGTGCACGGAGAGAAGGATTGCCACTGTTATGAGGAGTTTGAGTGGGAAGAATTTGCTGTGTGCAATCCTGGTTGTATGGCTTGATGGCTTGTACCCATCCTGTGCTGAATAGCTGAGCATACTCTTACAGTGGGACCAGAACAAGACCAAACCTTTTGTGCTATCTGGGGATCCCATTAGACAGAGGGATACAATTCCTAGTTTTGCCATGAAAGACATGTGTCCTAACACGCTGGTTGTGTTCAGCAAGCATCATCACATTTTTCATGGTGTTTTGCTTTTATTTCCAGCATGACTAGGATATCTGCTGTTTTTAATGGGACCACTACCGAATGCAGTGCAGGGAGGAAAAGAAAGGAGCTATTGATGCTCTCGTAGTTCTGTGTGGGGCAAGTTGATGGTTTCACCTGCTGGTAACTTTTCTAATGAATATGTAGTAAATTCTAGTAAATGTGATGGAGTTCTAGAGTTGATTTAGGTGGCTACTCCTGTTTTCTCGAAGTGGATTTATTGAATAGTTTGTATGAGCAAATTTCATCCTATCATTTGTGATCTCATCAAAAGGATCGGAAAAGGTATTGATAATGTGAACAATCTGGTATATTCTCTGCTAATTAAATGACAGATTTGAAACATAATAATAATGACTATAATTTTATCAGTCATTCATATTATAAATTACTCCAATTTATTCCTAGGACTTGGAAGAATTTTGCTTCAGGTTTTGCATAAACCATTTGACTGTTGTTACACAAACTCAAGGCTTTGCAGAAATGGACCATGACCTCCTGAAAAACTTCATTAGCAAAGCCAGCAGAGTGGGAGCATTCCGAAATTGAGGTCTGACTGCTACCAAGCTGAAGAGCACATCCTCTTCCCTCCTGGAAATACTTCTCCTTTGGAGAACTTCTCCATGGTCAGAATGAGCAATGGTTTGGAAGGAAAGTCTCGGTGTCCCTCAGCTTAGGGAGTGTGTAGAAGTCCACTAGCATGTAGGCTTTGTAAGGATGGCTACAGTGTAGGTGTGTTGTGTGGTGACTGTTCATGGCCAACAGCTACAATTCAACACAAAAATCTAATGTAGTAACTACCCTTTCCCAGGCAAGCAAACTAAGCTTGTCATTATCTAGTCTGTCTAATTTTTAAATTTTTTTTAAACAGTCTGTGTCTGGATTTTATGGGACAGTGACCTGTTTGCTGCTAAAACTTTCATAGTGTACTTTTGTCTCAAAACTCATTTAATATGCTATAGTGGGCTTCTTTTTATCTGGTTATAATCCAGTGAAGATACAAACTTGTTTTTCTGGACGTATGGTAAAATAACGTAAGTTCTTTAGGATGAGAGGCTTTCTGATTTGTAGGAGGATATATCTCACGTGGTGTTTGTTTGGAGTTTATTTATGAGGAGCTTCAGCAGGGTATTGCAGTTTTGAGTTCCCAGCACTTGTCTCATTGTTTAGCCAGAATGAAAAGAATTGCCCTTTCCATTACACTAGGCATGGTCCCTGACACCCCAATGGAAGCGCTCACCAAGTTTGTCTGGATGTGAATTGTTATGCTGTGAGTTTTACACCTAAGAAAACCACCTAGTTACAAACCCACACAAGATTTCAAGAAAAGGAAGTTCTGCTTGGGGCTTATTTATTCCTGTCTTACTATTTCTCCTCAAGGAGATCAACTTCAGAAAAATGGAGAAAAGGGTGATTTTGAAGAGGTAACTTTGAATTGATTCAATTCTAAGACTGAACTGACACTATATTCTAGATGGTGATAAAGGTATCTTGTCCAAATACAGCGTTTCAGATTCTCCTGTGGTCAGAGCTGCGAGGTGACCACACCACTTTCCTTTCAGGGCTGGTCAGGAGAGAGGAGCTGCCCTCTGGACACGCCTCTCTCCCGGCACTGATCATCGGTGGCTAAGGTAGAGTAGATGCTTCATTTCTAACTGGCTGAAGTGAGCTAGGGTGAAAACCCCACCCAGTGCTGCACAGAGGGAGGTTTGCCCCTTTACAGCAGGGGTGGAGCTCATGGAGCATTTACTTGAATTTTGTAACAGGTAACTACGAATTAACCCTGAGAATTTCTCTTAAATTCTGACTAAGTGACTTCAAGTGCCTTTTGCAGTATTTTACGAATTGGGAAGACAAAAAGCTGGATGACCAGGCTTAGTACACTAACATATTAGTAGTCATGCAATCTTCCTGCATGTCCCTTTGATGACTTTTTTCTAATCCTCAAATGTGGTTTCTAAGAACTTAATTCCCTTAAATTATCACATCCTCATGTCTAAGGTGGAAATAGCTGTTCTATACTGTATTGGAGGCTCGTTTCTCAAACTATCCTGTTCTGAGAGGAAGAGTTAGGAGGAAAAGGAGCAGCACATACTCAGAAAAGGAATAGGGAGTAGTGCCCTCCCCTTCACCCCAGAGCCTGTGGGTGTGAGTGGAAAGGTGAAGAACACAGGCAGCAGAATTTACTTAGGAGGAGGGTGATGAGCAAATATTTTGGAAAGTGCTGTGCTAAATATTTACTTGTGTTTGAGACACTTGCCTCAGACTCTAACTAGAAATATATTGGACCATCTACTGCTAACAAGCACAGGCTGCCACCCCCTCAGTGATGAGTACTACTTCCTCCACCAGCATTAAGGCTGTTCTTAGCAGCTGTGTCAGTATTTTGTATTCAAACAAGTGGTCAAAACCTTTCCAGTACATAATGCAGATTCATCAAAACTACAGCTTTCCTGGGGGAGATCAGTTTTGCCAAGTTTGTGTTGAGAAGCACTTGACACCAGATAGAGTTACTATAGACAGTAGAACAGTGTCATGGTAGAGCACAGCTTTACTGCCAACCCTGTGTGCTCTAGCCGAGCACTGATCATACCAAAGCATGGACACGAGGGATTCTGTGTAAGCCAATGCTGCAGATCCCTGGGTAAGCCTGGGATGCCAGATTCACCTGCCAGCACTTCCTTAAGGGTAGCAGTGCACGGAATGAGGGCGTACGACCACATCCCAGCCTTGGGGCAGCAGCTGGCACCAGCCCCTGTCCTGCCCCAGTGGCATCACACTGGCACACCTCCAGTCTCACTGGGAAATGGAACCAGCTGGGCACTAACACCCCTGGTACTGGCGTGTCAGTGATCACTCCAGCTTTCCTAAGGCATGGACTATGAAAGGTCTCTCCAACAAGTTTCTGTTCTTTTACTCAAAAGAGTCAAACAAAACCTATACATGTGAAATGATGGGGGGTTTTCAACTCAACATGTGATCAGAAACCTTCTCTGGCTCCCTGGAGACATTACTGCATGGAATGCTAGCACTGGAGAGGGACACCACTTTCCTGCATTGGCTCAAGTTGGTATCAAATAGCTGAACAGTTACTGCAGCTGAAATGGCATGCTGCTAGGAACAAGGCATTTTTGGCTTAATATAACCAAGTGCCATTTTTTTTCTAATTTATTTCCTTCCTGCTCATAATTTCCAACCAACCATACACATTAAAGCCTACTTGCAGTTTCAGAATAATTGACAAAGCCTGTAATTTTGAGAAAAAGCATCTCGACTGAATGAGGGTGATTCGGAAGTTCCAGTGTGTCAGTGTTGACTTTTATTCTGTATCATCTGACCTGGATGTGATAGTGTTACATTCATAGAAACATTTATTTATTTAACTTTAATTTAATTTTCATTGCATGCATTTTCAGGTCAGTATTAAAAAAAAAAAAGTCCTTACACTGGCTTAAGGTGGTTAAATGTGGGTGTATGGATGTAAATATGTGCTTGAAACCCAAGCATGGGACATTTCAGAAGAAATTAGGGATGCATTTTACTGTTGTGAGATAGTCTGCAACCACCTTGTGTTTGTGGATCTTGCAGGTTAAATACTTGCTAAAGTATTGTTCTGTTTTAGGATACCACGGACAAAAGGTATTTATTAAAAAGTGAAAATATGGTCAAGCATAAACTGGTGTCTGGGGTTTAAATAAAGAGCAATGTTCTACTCTCCAGAAAGGAGTCTGGAAAGAAAAAGAAATTAGATGGGTAGGGTCATTTAAAGGTTCTCCTAAATTACTGGAGCTAAAAGCCAGAACTGCATTGTCATCTAGTACCCAGCTGTAGAGTTTTGTTACAATGCTTGGTAACTATGTAAACTGCTGTTTTTATATGATCTGAACAATTTCCATGGGCTTTCCTTGTAAAACAAAGCATCTTATTTGCCCCATAGAGGTAGGATTCATCAGCTACCACCCATTGATGTAGAAAGTTTACAGCCTGAACATAAATGGTTTTTTGTTTCTTTACAAACTTACCTGGTTTAACAGACCATTAATAAAAATGCCATAATATTTAAAACAGTATGAGTGGGATTTTTTTCCTTTCTTTTCAGTAAAAATGAAGAAAGTTTGATGCTTGTAGATGACTGAGTTGACTGTGGGGGGGAGAAAGAAGTAAACCAGACAGTATTTCACAGAGGTACCTTAAAGGCCATTTGTGCTCTGTAGGAAATCACTGTCACCAGATAATCCATTTGTAAGCTAGAGAATTTGTTCAAGTGTATTTCCACCTTTCAAAGAAATCAATGTCCCAGTGACTTAATAAATTTTGATTAATAAAATGGTCCTCAGAACACCAATCATCGTTTCTTAAAAAAATGCACCTTATGACCAGCTTGTTACATTTTCAGTATTTCAGCTTGTACTGTGCACTGGTATCACAGAGCCATAATCTTCTCCAGCTGCTTCACATTTGATACAGGTGTCTTCCTGCAGCCAATGCTGTACCTGAAAATGTGCACTTACACATTCCCTACAGCTGTCCCAGTACCTGTGAGGCCCTTGCTGTTCAGTACAGCCCCTCTGCACAAGCACTGCCCAAGCACAAAACTCTTCACTTGCAAGTCAAAGGCAGGGAGGAAGAAATACATTCCTATGACATTTAAGAACAAACAGCATTTGGAAACAGTGGACAGCAGGAAGAGATTAAGGTTTAAAACATCAAATTAAGAGGGTGGGAGTCAGCTCATCCACCTTCAGATGGCTACACGGCCAAGCCAGTAGATTAAATTCCCCTGTCCACGAATGGACAGAACAGGCCTTTCCAGGATGCAATTTGCCTGACCTCATCTTACACCCAGGGCTTAGGCTTTCTACAGAAATTGAAGCTGCTTGCTAAGCACCTAAAATGGCCATCACATTTTGTGTCCAACTTCTGCTGTGATTCCTAATTTTCTTTTTTCCTGGAACAGTTTCAATATTCCAGGCCATTTTTAGTACAGGAGGGTCTTGTTCTAAGAAAAGTGCTGTCAAGCACAGTAAGATTTCCATCTCTAATAAAAAGCCATTAGTTTCAATACACATTACTTTGCATAGGTACCATATGAAATCACCTAATATAAGAAAATTACTGACTATAAGTCCTTTAAAAGCTATTTTATTTATCTTGAAAGGAGAGAAACTGATTAGTCGTATAAAATAATTTTGTACATTTTATGTAAAGCCTTCAGTCTGTTTGAACAAAAAAAATACACTGTCACAGTAAAGAAATAATGAAGCTGCTTAGATATGAGACTCTGTATCATCCCTCTAGCCAAAGGAAAAGTCTTGACTGCTGTAACAGAGCTCACAGTCAGTGTACCCCAATGTCAACATCTATCCTGCCCGTAAAACTGCAGAAAGTAAGAAAATAAACATAAGGTACTCTGGAAACTTCTGCACATTTTTCAGTAAGAAAATTGAAGCCATACTGAGTCTAAAAAAATCTCTCAATATTATTTTAAAATCAATTTACAATAAAAAAATCAGTTTGCTGCTCGTAGAATTTTAGTAGCTCTAGGGTTAGCTTTGAATCAACACAAGAATGGATCTTTAAAAAACTTCCAACTATAAGTACTCTAGGATCAGCTAAACAATCTGTAAATAAGCTACCTGGAAGACGTTGGTTTCAAACATTTGTGTCATGAACAGCATGCTTTTCTACTTTACCTGTTCTTAATTTAAGTAGCTGCAAAAGCAAAATTTCATAAAAATGGGTAATTTTAAAGCAAGACAATTTATTTGCTTATGTTTTAATCCACTGGAAATAAAACGTGCTTTTGTTAATTGGGTATTTTACAAAACTTGGTTGTTGCAAGAAAAGTTCCAGTATCTGAATCAGTAACTTAAAATTACAAAAGATGAAGAAAGTATTGGATGGTTCTGTTTGGTTTTTTTTTTTGCTACTTGCAACCATTCACAAGTTGCTCAATTAACTGCCTTTTCAGTAAAGTAAGGCAGATTGATTCTCCCAACGTGGGTTCACCACGTTCAGGTTTTTGCAGCTGCTGCAGTAAGGCCAACGGGAGATGCCCTGTGCTTTTAGAGACCAGGCTGCTCTTACCTGGAATTCAGCTGGAGACACTCAGCTTCCAGCTGTTTCTCAAGCTGTTTGGCTTGGCTACAGTTAGGTGAAAATTTGAAGAAATCAAGAAAATTCTACATCATTAGAATTTTGAAATCTTGTGTGTACCAGGTGTGGTTTAGGTGGTTTTGGTTTTGTTTGTTTTTAATACTTGAGATTTCCCAAGATAAGAAAGGGTACATCAATTACTCGGCATATGGGAAGAAGCTTCAACTTCTGGGAAGATTCTCTGTGGGATGAATCTCTGTAGGATTCCTACTCCTGTGAAGTTCACACTGAGGGACGGTGTAACTGCCCTCTGAAACGACTGCGGAGTGAGAGCTGGGGAGGCGAAACTACAAAATGCCAAGTGTTGGTTTCAGTAGTAAGGCTGCGAAATGAGTTCCCTTTGAATTCACGTTGTGCTCCTGAGGTGAGGCCCTGACTCTGCAAGGCCCCCTCGGCTGCTGGCCAGTTTAATTTAATGGGAATTTGATGTGCTAATTATGAACAGAGACAGAAATCTTTGCAGTAAATGGCCCACCATTTTCAAAATTTGCAAGTAATGAAAATCTAAAAATCAAATCTAAGAAACAAAATTAGTGCATTTCAAATCATTCTAGCTAAGATTTCATCTTTAGACATAAAAAAATTCAATCCAACGAGACTGAACTGGCTTAAATCAGTAATGCTGCAACAGGAAATTCAGACACTTCCCAAGACTTTTTAAGAATCCTCAAAAAAAAATATAAATTAAATTCAGTGGCTTACATTGTATATATGCTACATCATAAGGCAAAGTATCATGGAAAACATTTAACAGTTTAAAAAGTACAAATGCTTTCAACTAGCAGTTTGGAATAAAAAGCAACTAAAAAAGCAACTCTATTAATGAAGGCTGTAAAACAAAAACAATCTTAAGAGGGCTGGCAGTGCAGCCCCTGGTCCTGAGAAGAATCTCACTTTTCTTCACTGGCTGAGGTATCGTTTCCATCATTCAGCTTCTGCTTTTGCATTCTTGTTCGAGTAGATGCTACAAAAAAACCCAACAAACAAAAAGAATGAAATATTTCCTTCGTAATTACTTCAGACTGATTACTGGAAAAATTTGTAATGAGACAAGGAATAGAAGTACATTATTCTACTGTAAACGAACCAAATCTCTCATTACAGGATGAACACCTCATTTTGCATTGTTTCAGCCATTCTTGCTCAATCCTGCAGATCTTATGAAATTCCTTCCACCTGTTCACTCCAGTTCTCATTGTCTCTGTACCCTCACTGTGTCCATTTCCACCCTCAAGGTGGGCAGATGGTCTGTGTCACATTGAGAATCTTGCCTTGTAGCCGGGCTGTGGGCTGAGCAGTGCCCCCATCCCAGAGACAGCCTGCCCAGGAATGAATGCCTGTTCCCCTCGGTGGCACACACTAACACCACTGGACACGAGACAGAACTCTCCTTCTTAACCTCTGCTGTAAGTAAACACTGAAACATTTTCCCTATCTTAAAATGAAGGAGAGGTGCCTGGATCCACACTCATTCCTATCTTGATGAGCAAGGTAAGAGTTTTAATGGGCAAATCTGCTCAGCTGCAGAGCTCAGATTCCACCAGAGAGTGCGAATGCCTGGCCAGGCCAAGTGTGCCCCCTTTCACAAGTGGAAAGTACAACTCAGATGTGGGGTTGGGGCCATTTTGCTTTTCATGAGCTAGATTTGAGTTTCATTTTAAAACAGAAAAGTGATCCCATAGTATCTGAAAACAATGCTGACCCACAGTAGAAGAAAAAGCAGTCTCAGACGTTTCAATATAAAAGACAGCAAAGCAACAGAAACATACAGTTTCCCTGTGTACATAATTTTCCATTTTGTAA
The DNA here is from genome assembly GCA_013397975.1 of Machaerirhynchus nigripectus. NCBI lineage: Eukaryota > Metazoa > Chordata > Aves > Passeriformes > Dicruridae > Machaerirhynchus > Machaerirhynchus nigripectus. The sequence continues at coordinate 945,368 of VZRQ01007810.1, read as the reverse complement.
TCTGCATTTTCAAGATTAAATGCAGCATGTACAAAAGCTAAGCAAGCCACCCAAATCACATCAGTGTTGAGCAGGGTTTTTATATGAAATGGGCCCAAGGCACTCAGTGCTGTGCAGATTATGAGAAAAGTAATACTCACTCATTTCTGCAAGCTTTTGTTGGAACTTGGACTCCTGGGGTAGGTGTTTGCTGCAGACAGAAAGCATAAGGTTAAGTTAATAAAAACAGCTTTTTACCCTCATAACCTAAACTTTAAATCAAGGGGGGTCATCATCATTCTGGCATCAAAGCATGTAACTGAGCAGCTTCATGCTTCCATCTCTCATTTGATACAGCTGCCAAAGCTCACAAATTAACACAAGATAGGATATTAGGAAGATGTTAGGATGAAGACCCTGGGAACCAAATACATGCAAGATCTCTGAAAAGCCCAGGACAATCTCTCACCTTCCATCTGCCTCGTCCTGCCCCTCTATATCGAAGCGCAGCCTCTTCAGTGGCTTTGGGGCAGCAGCACCTGCTTCTGCACTGCGCTTCAGCTGGCACTCACTGTTGCACAACATCTGGTTTATTTTTTGAAACTTTTCAGAAGTCTGAAGTGACAAGAAAATAGGGAAAGAATTGCCAATAAATCCTAAAACCACTCCAACTTCCAGATCATCCACAAAAAACTAGGAGTTCTAAAACTCTGGAGTTTTAAGAACTCTTTTCTTGTGCCAAAGCAACTACAATAAAATGCAACACATTTTAAAAGTGAAGTCTGGATATTTGAAAGGAGTTAACAGAACTTCCCTATAAGTTCCTTCCCTTTACTATATTAAATCAGACACACTCACTGGCCGGCTCTAGAGATGTGAGCAGGCTATCCCATTCCTCCAAAAGTTATATGCATTTAAAACCAGACATTAAAAATGTTAAAACTCACCCCAAATGATTCTCCAATTGACACCAAAATTCTGCCAAACGAAGAAGAGAAGTTTAAGCTACATTTAACAATGACAGAAGCATCCACTAATTTGCACAGGTTAGCACAAGGCATTAACAAGGTCTCTTGCTCTTTCTCTCTGCATTAGCAGTGCACATCCCTACTGTGCTTTACCGCGTTGAGACATTTCTCATTGAGCCAGTGCATGCTGAATCACCAGATGAGCTGAATCACACAGATAGAAATGAAATTGTGGCTTGAAAGAATCAGAGGCCCCCATAGTCAGTCCTGTATCAGCAGGAAGACCCTTCAGTGCTGGGTGCCCAGACAATCATCCTCTCATCTTTACCTTTACGTGTTTGCTAATCACCCTAAAATACCCAGTAACATTTAAACTGTGGTGCACAGTGGGACTCGCTTGATCCTAGCCTGAAAAGCCGCTGGAAACTGGTACATTCGCTGTCATCCTCATCTCCTAAGAGCTAGTAACCAATAGTTTGAAATGTTCTGTTCAGCTAGCTAAATAAACACTTTGTTGCAAAAAAGTATTTTCCCTTTAAACAAGCTGACAAAGCTCCTATGTGTTTTTCAGGAGTGTGATGCAGGGTCAAAGCCAGCAACATTTAAGCAACCAGGTCAGGAAACTCCTCATCNAAGAAAAAAAAAAAAAAAAAGAAAAAAAAAAAAGAAAAAACAACCAACAAAAAAATTCCCTGAGCACAACAGAAAAGCGCTGAATGATGAATAAAGATTCCAAATACAGGACAAAAACTATTAACCAGAAATTATGAGATAGCCACAGACTACTGACAAACTAGACTGTGCGGTTTTCCGATTTGCTTCCACTAAAATCCCTCAAATACCTTAAATTTAGTCAAAGAAATGCTTGTCAACAACCTACCTAGACCTTGGAGTCATCTTTGTGGGGGACTGAAACCCATCAGAGAATTTGTATGGGCTCTTCAGAGGTGAGATGTAGATGTTACTGCCAGCGGGAACACGCCGAGGAGAGTTGGAAAACTGGTAAGGACTGCGAGGAATGTGTGGGATAGGTGACAGAGTGGGAGGCTATAAAAATAATGAAATAATCATAAGGCTTTATTGCCTATGTATTTCTAGTCTATTGAATAATGAACAGAGCTAATGGCTTACCCTGCTGGAAGCATACTGCAAAATGTTTGTTTTCAGCTTCTGCATAAACACTAAGTTGTAAAAGACTATGATGGAGTCATATTGTTCTTCCCGGATAAGAACACGTTTGAAAGTCTACACAGGGTGAGAAAATCATACACAGATTAAAAAAAAAGAGAAAGGGAATGAAAATTTCACATTTGACAAACTCATAAAGTCACTCAAAGTCTGTGTTAGATTAAGAGCTAGGATAGCACATGAGTTGTATGCAAGCCATTGTAACTTCTCTGAACTGCTGGGGACTTTTCCAAACACGTATGAGCACCAGTACAAGCACCTACTTCATCAGATGGCACAGCCCCTTGGTGTGAACACAGTTCTAACATTTTCCAAATTTAAGAACAATTTGCTTTCCCACACACACACGCGTCAAGAAGTCTAGACTACTGTGCATGCCTTGGAAGGCTAAAAAACTCGTTACTGACCTGACAGGGATAAAATTGTTCTATAGGCTTGGAGACAATATCTGGAGTTTAGCCAAGATCCACAAATACACTATGAGAAATTCTGCTACTGAAAGGATGCTACAGTTCCATGAACTGGTGAGGGTTTTTCTATTGATTTCATTACTGCGCTGTGCAAAAATTTCAGTACATTAAAGCTCCTGTGAAGAAAGGAACTTCTTCATGTTAGAATTAAGCCTGCAACTTTAATACATACACAGCTGTTTGATATATAGCCATACATCTCTGTTTGGTATCAAACCATGTTTCTGTTGAAAGCTTCTGCAGAAAGTCATCTGCTTCTCTTCCCTTAATGCTCCATGGAAGTTAACTCATAAAGGAACTTGGGTTGCTTTTGAAAGTCCTATTAGCTCTAGACAGAAACTTTTTATCTAGACTCCAAATAGAATCATAAACCATTATTTAGTATCTTTCAAAAGATGGAAAGAAGTTTGTTTTCTGAGGAGAGTTACCAAACTATTTATGTAAGATGTTTAAAAGAGATACTTAGTATTAGAGTCAGTTTTCTCCTCCACAAAATGGAGATGCGGTGCAGCAGAGGTTTTCTTGGTAACGTTCAAGTGTAGTTTGTTTTGATTTCAGAGGAAAATAATTATTTTGTAAGATTTTTATGGAGGAGTAACATTTAAGAACTTCCATACCTCTTGATTTGTGTTGCAAAGCTCCTTGTATGCTGAAACTATTATTTTAAATCGAAGATCTACATTCTTCACTTTGCATATGCCATACATGGAACACATCATGATCTATTAAAGAAACAAGACAAGACAACGGAAAATGCAGAAAATTAATTCAGCTTCTTCATTTCAAGTTAAGAAATAAGCATTACTGATTGTAAACTAGCAGGCAACTCAACTTCATAAAAACTTCCAGAACATAAGTCAACTACTGCTACCTCCATTTCTGTGTGACAAACAACTAACTGGAGCTGACAGTATCTTCTCAAACTCATACCACATGCTGCAGTTTTAGGGTAGAATAACAAAATATTTATCAGCCACACATGTTGTCTTCCCAAAGAAAATCACTATATTTTTATGTAAATTATTAGAAATTGTGGTCTCTCTTTATTATTTTGAAAATAGCTGAAAATGGTGTTTGAAGGTGCCATATTAAGTAACTGCCAGTGCTTAAAAAACTGAGATGACAGATTTCAGTCTGAATTAAGTCCTCCTTTCAGTGATCAATAAGACTAATAGAAACTCAGTGTACAATTTCTAATGGCTAAAGAACATACAAGGAACATTTTGTTCAGGAGAGTCTTTTTAAACTTTCTTGTTCGTGTTACCTGGTCCAGGTGCCTGTCTCTCATGAGCTCATACTCATTTTGCAGTGTGTGCTGGAAGAGGGTCCAGATCAAGGGTTCCAGGTCAGGGTGTTCGGAGAGAAGGTGAAGGAACAGGGTATGGAGTCGACGATAAGCCAGTAGATACACTTCAGAAACAAAGGAAAACTGAAATTGTTGTAACAGGAGTATACAAAATGAAAGGAACGCAGTGGAGGAGGAACAGCACTGGACTGTTCACCGTCTCCAACAAAAAAAACTACCACACATCAAGGGAAGGTGGTAGAAGCCAGGTTCCAAATAAATGGAAAAGGTTTTCACACGAGAGAGAGTGGACACACGGAAGGCCACGCCAAACAATGCTGCACACGAGTGTCTATGCCAATTCAAAAAGAGTCTGAAAAGCACCTGGAACATCAGTCTGCTGAGAGTTACTAAGCAGACACAGCCACAAAACGTTCAAAACCCACCCCAGTTGGACAAAGTCAAAGCTTGGGAAAGCATTCAGGGGAAGCACCATCCACGTCTGCCCAGTTGTTCAGCTTCACGTGACATCTCTTTATGGTCACTGCTGGGAAAAGGACGCTACGGCACAAGAACCCTCTGAGCCCATATGGACATTCTCTCAGCCAGCACAGGTAAGTTTCAGTTCAAACTCAGTGTGCAGAGTGCACACAGGAACCACCTGCTGGCACCATTCTGCCCTTGCTTCCAGAGGTTTGCACGGTGTTCACTACAGATTCTACAATGAACTTTTCAGAAATGCTGAGTGCCAAAACCCAAAAAAGGATAAAAAGCAAGAGAGAACTCTGCAACATCGGCACGTGCAGAAGGAACAAACCTTTCTTGTAGAACAGAGAGAGGGAGGTAGATTTCTGTGGTTTCTGCGTTTGGGGGGTCACAGCAGGTTGACCATCTGGAGTGGAAGTAGCACTTGGAGGAGGTCCAGATGCTTTCTTCTTAGGAGATTTCACAGGAGAAAGATAGCTGGAGGTTCAACATATATTAAGCACTTAACATCACAGGATAAAGGAACAATTCTACATGAGTACTTGCAGGAACTCTTCCTTCTTCCCCATTAGAAGGAATAAATTGCTATTGTGACCTGTTATCCCCAACATCTGATGCAGGGACTTACTAATTCCTAGGCAAGTAACGTAACAGCTTACAATTACAAGTTTGATAGGGCTGGGGAAAAAATATTTCAGCATTTGATTCAAATTTTTATGTATAATAAACACCCGCAAATACAATGGTTTAACAAATCTTAAGTACCAAGCCTAACAAGTAGGAAAACAGAATACAGGTGGATTTGAATATTAAGGGTGGTATCGAACTTCACATTTTCCTAGACCTCAGGCATTCACTTACAGGTCTGCAGCAGTGTGGTAATGCTGGAGAGGCACATTGAGAGTAGAAGCGGGTTCAGGCTGATCAGTTTGGCCTTCTCGCTCTTTTGACTGCTTGATAAGGTCAAACAGAGGCGACCCCTAGAAAAATTACAGGAATCCTGCATTACACTAAGAATAGACAACCACTCTGAATGATTTTTGCTGCTTCTCCAAAACCAACCTCCAAAATGTGAACCTCAACAGAAAATTAAACCTTTGAAGTACTTAAGAACACTCAGACTTTTTTGCAAGGTAAATTTTAACTATTTAACTTTGAGCTATTAAATACTTTAACCACTTTTTTTTCCCTGTTTCAACAGCAGTCTGTTAGATACAGGTTAACTGCAGATTTGAGACAGTTGTATTAGTTGTATTCTAGAGCACTTAGTACTTCCTATTGAAGTAATTTCTGAAAATAAATTACCACAAAAAAACACATAAAAGGACACATTTCAAAAAGCACAAAACAACAGAAACAAAAACTCTTCCCAAATATCAAAAAACCCCCAAACCAAACCAACCAAGTAAAAACCCCACCAAAAACCAGCTAAAGGAAACCTCAACCCATTGGTGACTGAAAGTTACTGCTGTACCTACTGTCAATCCATTTCTGCTACAACATGTACCCAATATTTTACATTTGATAATATATAAACCACAGCCACTTGACTGCACTGAGGACTATTTAGTCTCTGCAGCATCATGTTCCAGAGCCACCTCTGGAAAGAGTTAGGGTGACTCTGGATACATTAAGTCTCTGCCCTCATGGCCTAAAGCAAACCCTGCTTTGATTTGAGGCTAACTATCAGTACTTTAACCAAGTCCTTTGGAATACATCTGAAACTAAAAGCTCAAGGTAGGAGGCCATGCAGAGAGAATGCAAGTGGGATGGAGAAGGTTCTGGCTGAAACCACATCAGCCCATCTGCTGATATTAGTAATAAACAGCAGTCTTGCAGAAACAAAATCTCAGCCTGCTTGCGTGTAACACACAGAGTAAGATTATGCTGAGACAGAAAAACTGCATTGGAAAATATTTTGGCACCATATTTCTAAATAAATTTGAAAGCACAGGGTTGATGGCTTCTGTTTGTTTTACTTTCTTTAAACAGGAGACTCCTCCTTGAGTACAATGTTGCATCTCAACAGGGCTGCATCAGAACTCCTAAAGCAACAGAGGAACATTTGAGTAGCAAATATGTGCCTTCTTGAGAGTGGAAAGTGGGGGAGGCAGTGTCCCTAAGATTCAGGATGAAGTGGGCAAAACTAGGCATGCAGCATTTACCTCAAATGATCTCCCCAAAAGACAGCAGTAAAATCTGTCAGCTCATTGCTTTGTGCACAATGCACTGTCTGATGGTTCGTGGTCTGTTTGATCCTTCAAATGCACATTTTTAGTATTAAAATGCACTGGCACAGATGACAAATCTGTAGCTATGAACAGGAGCACAGCATGCATGTAAAGCATGCAGCATCACCTGGCTAAGGCAATAAGAAATGGCCTATTAAAACTAGACTAGATTTACTAGAATTAAAACTAGCATTAAGACATTCCTTATTTAGACTCATTTCTAGAAAAAGAACACTTTTCTTTTGAAATGCATCAAATAAAAATTCAGAGTAACAAGATGACAGTGATGAGATTTACAATTTTTCACACTGCAATTTTTAAATTGTGATTCTGGCAATACTGGAGCTGCTTCATCCACAGCAGAAAAAACATCAGTTACTGATTCATAACCACATAGATATTTATTTCTCCATCATTTTTAATGAGTTCAGCTCTTGGGCTGGTTTGGAGCACTTGTGTCTCTCAGTGCTGCCCTTGCCAGAAATGCAGGCACGTGACCTTTTCCACTTCTCATTCTTCTGGCTACTTGGCCTCTTCCTTTTTTATTATTCCCACCACCACCGCTTCACTTTGCTCTGAAGAATCCAAATTTCTTTCCCAGAGCAATCATTGCTGAGATATCTTGTCTGAGAGTGCACCCTGCTTCATTAATTTCACATTTTAGCGATTAATGACTAGAAAAATATTGGTTTTAATGAAGGAGGAAAAGGAGTTGATAAAAGGGAAATGAGAGGTCTAGAAAAAGCTACTATTCTTGAGTTGTCTCTTGAGACCAGCAGTTCCAGGTCCTCTCTCGCTCCTGCTCCAATTCTGCTCACACTATTCCGAGTGTGATTCCATTAGATAAGGTATGGGGACACAGCAGTTTGCTCCACACAGAAGCAATCTGCCTACTTCTGCATCATTTCCACTCCTCTTCTACCTGCCAGCCTCGATAATCAGTCAACCTCCACGTAAGTCAACCAAACTATCCCTGTGCTCTTTCCCCAGGGACCCCTACCACTCTCACGGGTACCTTTCCAAATGCATGGCCATGTAGTTGGAGAAGTAGGTGCTGCACTGACAAGGCTGATACCTCACAAAATAATCCTGTGTGCCACAACGCAGAAACACAAAGAGATGGGTTTTCTCAAGTGCCATGCTGCAAAACCGAAGGGTGTAATTACAGCCGTGTCTCCTTTCTTTATACTTAAACATGAAAAACACTTCTATGCTGTGAATTCAAAGCACATTCTGCAGCTTGCAGGGCGTTTTCAAGCTTATCAGGGCAAACTTCAGCTTCAGTCCCACTATTTGATATTCAGCTCTCATATGAGAGAAATACACCACCATTAACCACGCAATTACCAGTCCTCTAAGTAACAGTCACAAAAGAACTTTAACCCCCAGGTCCAGCTTAATCGAACAGGAATGTTTATCAGGAACTCGTTTATAAAGCGATGCTACTCTATCTTTTACTAATTTCATATTGCTTTTTAAAGCTTTTAAGCAGCACTTAAGGTGAACAGGTCACCTCCAATGCATTCCTTTAACATGAAAGGAGATTTGCAGTTTTTACTTTAATGTGATGCTCAGTAAGTGATTAATGTTACTAGATGCAGCCACAGAATAAATTTCACTAATTAAGCGAAATGTTGCTTTTCGTTTGAGACTTCCCTGTGATGGCTACAGAAACCCCATTTTATTAGTGCAAAAAGCGAGAAGACTTACAGTCTCTCAGGGTCAAAAGGCCACTGGCATCAGAACGAAGAATAAGAGTAAAATTTGACTCAGTTCCCTCTCACAGTACCCAGGGCTAACTAACTCTCCAAGGCTAAACTCTGTGAATCAAGTGGGGCTTTGTTACGAGTGGCTTTGCAGGATGCTTCCCTGCAGCAATGCCTCCATCACAAGCATCTGCAGTGATTTTTCCCCATCTGAAAGCTCCGTTTATGGACAAAACAGGCAGAATTTCTTATTTGCTACTCTTTATTCGGCTACGGTGAAACTACAGGACACACAGGTGCTTCCCGGCTTCCCAATCTTTGTATTGGCTCTATCCCAACTAGATGTTTAACTGGACTTTGGGTTCCATGAAAAGATTAAAAAAAAACCCCTAAACCGTTAAATATGGGTAAGAGCCACCCTGGGGTTTGGATGCACTCCACTGACCACAGAGGAAAAGCCCTGAGCAGCTTTACCCAAAACTGTGCTATTATTAGTTCACTAATAAAAAAGCTGCTTTCATCTTTGTTTTCGATATGATTTACATTTTTGTTCTTGGCAATTATTTCCTAATGAATTTTCATGATTTAGTTATCTGTTCACATTAAATTTTAATGCCGTGTTTAGCACTTAACTATGTATATATCTCAATGCCAAGGTCCCTCGGGTGGTTTTTTTTTTTGCCTCGGGCTTTCTTTTTTTCTTCTGCTTGTTTTCAAATTATTGAATCAGTCAATACAACACCATAATGTTAAGAAATGTTCTTCTTCATAATGTGATAAAAGATGGCAGTGATTTTGCAAGGCAAAACAAAGCCAGTTTAGAACTGACAGCTGTGGAATGGAAGTGCAAGGACTGGATCACCACAAGCTATTTCCAACCCTCTTTCCCAAGGGAGAATTGCATGCCCAGAAAGTTGGCTTTTGCTTGCAACTGTGTTTTCAGAAGTTTCACGTGACAATTAGTTACCAGAATTCGGAAATAATTCAGACCTGCTAAAACAAAGTAGACTTCACAGTCTAAATTGAAATAGTATTGATAATGAAAAAACCCAACAAAATTAAGGATCATGTCCTAATTTCACACATGAGTTGTGTTACATAAATTGTGTTCATACTGGGGCTTGTTCTTACAAAATTTATAAAGAAAAACATTAACAACTACAGTGTTAATAGTTTAATTCATATAAAAATACTGACAGATCTGTTTTTGACTGCTTACAGTGTGAGTATGTTTAATACACGTCCTATTCCTGTCCCACTCATCTCGAGCATTTAAGATCAAGTAATAGAGTTATCCAGCTTTGTGAGGCTCTCCTCTTATCTAGTGATAAAGGAGTTCAAATCTCTCCAAAGAAGGAAAGCCAGGCTGCCACAGCCTGAATATACATCTTAAACTTGTGTTGCTTTAAACGATGCTGCAAATCCATTCTCCTCACAGCTCTGCAGTTACCTGCTTTTCCTCAGAAAGTCTCTGGAGCGACCTGGCAAATCTTGTTAAAAATTGGACATTATTTCAGAATCATCAATACCATAGTTTTCAGCCTCTCCACTCCTGAAATTACTCTTCACCAAAGGAAGACCAATTAACCAATAATCTATGTTTTAGAGCATCTCTTAGCAGAGGTCCATGGGACCCATACCTCACTGTAGAAGAGCATCATCAAAATACCCTTCCTAGCAATGCAGAAGTAATTCTGTGAAAATATTTTTTAGCCATAAAGACGATAGACCTTCTGTGTCAACAGTGACTGAAACTATTGGTTACGTTCAAAAATATTACACAGACCAGTGATAATGCTTGGCAAACTGGGAAACCCCTGACACAGTTACTGGTTTGTGGCTCTGCAAGCAATCACCAGTTGAATACTGAAGGGAAAAAACAAACCCTGGTCATTAGAACGGATCCTGTTTGCCAGGCCTGTGAGACTAACTTTTTAAGAATCACTTTGAAAGGAGTTTTGAAAGACAATCTACAAGCAGAACTGCACTTTTATACAACTGTTTTGTTTAAACTGCTCAGGATGACCTGGGCAGGCTGCACTACAGGGTTTGCACCTCTTGCACCACTTCCTTCAGCAGTTTTCCTGCTCAACTCACACAACTTCACATGCAGGTACACAAAGCACTACAAAACACAATAACCCTTGCTATTTTTTGCTGAACATTATCCAAGAAAATATCATTTTAGGCTCATCTGCCGCAGGTGCTTTTCCCCCAAGCAATTGCTATGAGCGTCTTCCAGAGGGATCTGTGTTCTGCACTGGCAGTGCTGCTGCAGAAACAATCTGTATCTGAAGCAATTAGCAAGTTTATTACCTACCCCCGCAGGGCAGCCAGGCTTCAGTACAACTAATTCTTGGACAAATCTCAAGATTTTTAGGCAACAGCCAAAGGTCTCAAGGACAACTGAATCAATACCAGTTTCCCACCACTCTCCGCACCGGAAATTGTGTACAATAAACCTAAACCCACCTGACGTGAACCACTTGACTACTGGAAATGACAATATATCAACAAAAAATCTTGAGGTTGAAAATTTTTGCAACAGCTTTAAGCTGTGAAAAAACTACAGGGTGTAAAGATTTTCAGCACGGGCAGTAGAGGAGAGATGCTTTAAGGCACCATTATGTTAAGTAACATCACAGNCTTTAAGCTGTGAAAAAACTACAGTGTGTAACATCACAATATTAGAAATAACAGTTCTGTAGTTACTTCTATGCAGGAAAAAGTCTTTGGTTGGGGAGCAAAACAGCACTCAAGCACTTACCTTCTTCAGAGGAACTTTTGGGTCACAAAATGCCTATCTTGGTAAAGACAATTTATTTATGACATTACTATGGTAACAATCAAATTGTCGCAGTATCGCATCACATTTTCTATCAGTTTCATTTCTAATTGACTTACACAGTCCCAGTTCCCAGAACAACAGTTAAGAGTGGTTCTGGGAAATATTTTCACAAGTACAAGTGGAAACATGACAGTGAAGTGCCTCTGAGACTTTCGGTTAAAGCCTGTGGTTCAGTTTCAAGTCTTGTGTTCTTTCCAGTTTCTCATTAGCTGGACAAATTTAGGTACAACGTCCCACCAACAGTCCTCTTACCAACCTAAAAGAGGTTAAGTGTGCCAGGAAACTTTGTAGGCAGCAGTTTTTGAAAGAGCGAGATAATATCTTTTACCAACATAACCAAGGAGTCAAAGAATTATGAATTGAACAAAAAAAGATGTAACAGATAATCTGCAGAGGACGTGAGCGAGCTGCATGCACAGAAAGAGCCATTCCCCAGAAAAAGTAACACTAGGTAGGGGCTGGTACATGTCTTGAAACCATTAAGAGCAGACTGCTTGTGATATTTAGAAGAAAAAAATGACTGTAAACGTCTTGCAATGTACTTACTATGATCTAAAAGAGAAAAATAGCCCAGAGAAATTGGAGTTCCAAAAACAATGTGCCATGTTTTATAACAAAGCACAACAACATGAGCATGAAAACAGTTATATACAATGGATTTATCAACCAGTTTTGGAAAACATTTCAATATGAAGAAAACTACACACAACAAAGAAGAAAGGCAGACCTGAAGGTGTATCAAAACTATCCGTCTCACAACGTTTTGGAGAGAAACCCATCCTTTGAGTTCTGATGTCAGTTTAAGCCAGTACCTGTAAGGCTGGCATTAATGGGGTATCTCAAGCTCAGTTGGTCTATATCTTGGTATGAGCTTGAGGCAGACAAGACCTGGCAGTCACCCTGCTGTGCTTGGCTTTCAAAGCAGAAGCATATGCAGAGCTTCTCAGTGCTCAGTAGGCAGAATTTAAGAGGATATCTCAAATTAAGCACTTCTGCCTCAAAAGCAGTTATTTAACAATCAGTCAAAATGCAGCATAATAGAGGTGAGGAAGACTGCACTGGAAATCAAATTAACAAGAGAATGTTAGAAAAGGTCTTGGGCTATTTAGTGTTTATTAATTAATTTAGAGTTTATTTAAAAAAAAACCCAAAACATTCTTCCCAAACTGAAAAGAAATAATTAAATTTTGACATTGTGATACAGAACAGTATAAAGTTAACTAAAAACACCCCAAACTTTTCAATAAGCTGTCTTAACAGATCTGAAACAAAAACTTGGAAATCACTAGTACCTATATTTTTTTTATATTACACCTGTTTCATACTCACTTTTAAGTAATTTTATGCATCTATTATTTTATCAATTACTAAGTGTTTTTCCACTGTTTTCTCTCAAAGTATTGCAGCTAATTCTGAGGCAGACCACCGAATGAGTTGGGGTTGGAAGGGACCTTAAAGGTCACTTAGTCCAACCCCCTGCCATGGCCAGGGACACTTCCCACTAGACCAGGTTGCTCAGAGCCCCATCCAGCCTGGATCTGAACACTTCCAGGGCTGGGGCATCCACCGCTTCTCTGAGCAACCTGTGCCAGTGCCTCACCATCCTCACAGTAAAGAATTTCCTACTAGTATCTAATCTAAACCTGTTCTCTTTCAGTTTAAAGCCATTCCCCCTTGTCCTGTCACTACATGTCCTTGTTAAAAGGGGTAAAAGATACTACAGTGCTTTCTACAAAAAAA
>VZRQ01007810.1:877528-932413 GCA_013397975.1 Machaerirhynchus nigripectus | reverse complement strand
AAAAAAAAAAAAAAGGTACTGATCTCCTTACCACCCCAGCTTTTTTCTTGTCACTTCCCACCACTCTTCTCAAGGGTAATTTCACTGATCTACAGCATTACCTGGCTTCCATAACTACAAAATGTAAATTTGCTTAACCATATGAGAAACAATGCAAAAATTAGTGTATCAGCAGAATTACTAGGTCAGCATTAGCTTTGCATAGATCTGAAGCAGAGAAACAATTGTAACTAGTCTTATCAAACCTTAAGAGTATCCCTTAGTAAATGATGGGAGTCAGAAGTATCTTCCACTAAAACACGTGGAATATCCATGAAGTTATTCTAGGATCCTTAAAAAGAAGACTAAAGAAACCTTAGAACAATTTTTTTCTAAGACCAAAAATTGCAGCTGAACTAGCAAGGGCAAAATCAATAAAAAGGTGCAAACAAATCTAAACAATTTATCTAATTGAGTGTGAGGATGTGGTAAAGTTGGACCACAACTGGACCACATCAACATAATCAAAAAGTTTGAGCTCACATTTCTGCAAACTAGGCCAGTACTATTTTTCAGAAAATAATGTAAGACGTGCTATTCAGTGCATTTTCTCATGGCCATGGAATAATCTTTTATGAAGACTGATCAGTGATGGCCAGCTCAGGCTCTGGAAAAACACACTGGAAGGTGTAACATTTCCCCCTTGGATATTTAGAACAAACTCTTGTGGGATATTAGAGAGCCACAGAATGGTTAAGGTTGGAAGGGAACACAGTGGGGCATCTGGTCCAACCTCCCTGCTCAAGATGGGTGTTTAAAACCCAGTGCATTTCTATTTGGATGACTTCACAGAAATCTAGGAAAGCAACATTTATCTTCCTCAAGTTTTAAAATCTACAGCTATAAAAAGATAAAGATCACGTTTGGTTGGGTTTCTTCTGAAACACCACAAACCAGATCCACCCGCCCTGCTTCATATTTGAGTAGAACCAATGCAAAAACTTCCGTCCCCACAGGAAACCCTTGTGCTACACATCTGTGCAGTGAAGGACCCACACTCAGCATTCCATCTGCAGCCCCTTTGCCCACCCGCTGTGGAGCCTGAAGCCAGAACTTGGTTTGGAGGCTTTGTGCAAGACTCATGAGGGCAGCCTGTTGCCTCAGAGAGGCCCAACAAAAGCCATGCTGAGAAGCACACACCCAGCTGGGGACTAAAAACCAAAAGCTTGCCCAGCCAAGGCACAGGCATGTGGGCCTTTATAAAGATAATGAGGAAGCCAAGCCTCCTTTTAAAATGACAACATTTCAAAAGAAAGGATTTGAAAGATTGTCAAAATTTTTGATGCCCCTTTTTTTTTTTGGTGCTCAGATACTCCTGAGTAGGGAGTGGATGTGTGTATGAAAATCAAGGAAATTTCATGGCCTCTGCTCTCTCCTTCTTCTGTGCAACACTTGCTCCTTGTAATTATACGACCTTGGCAAATAATTAAAAACTGCACCACATACATAAAAAGTACTTATGAGACTCCCCCTGAAGCAATAAATCAATGACATTAGGCAATACATGCAGAGTACATATCAATAAAGCAGTAAAACTGACTTAGGCGACAAGGTCCATTCAATTACTAAATTATCAAAACATGTTTCCCCTGATCTCATTAAATTACAAATATCCTGCTGGAAAAACACAAATGAAAAAATGTGAAATCCTTCAATAACAATGTGCTTTTCTATTAAAGCTCTGCATTTTTATTGTGAGAACCTCTTGGTTGTTTGTAAACAGAGCAAAACCCAAGTTCAACGTTTCTGAGGCAACCACTATGCTATACATCCTAATTTGAGAAAATTCAGGTCTTTTGATCCTTAAATTTAAGGAAAGCTTAATCGGCTTCTTAAAATTTTTCTTTTACTTCAGTCAGCCTTTTTGGATTCCAGCAGAAACCCGAAATTTTGCCAATGTTTTCCAACAAAAGCATTTCAAACTCTTTCTGCTAGTACTACCAATCTGGTTGTAGCATCTCTTTTAGCAATTTCAAAACAGGAGCTCACCAAGCAGTGTTTTAAAAGGCATCATATGCTCATGTTAAATCTTGATCACGCCATGAACTGTCATTGTGCATGACTTAATCAAATATTTCACCTTTGTTTTACTGAAGTTACAAATGACCACACTGAACTTGTTACGGTTTTCTTCCCATGGGATAAGCAAATGCAGGAAGGTTGGGATGACTGGGAAGATTTCCTCTCCTGACAAGAGATTTTAAAGTGCTGGGCTTATAGAAAACCACCCAAAACATTTCCCTGTAGCTCTCAAACTCCAGAGTGTGCAAAGGTCTCACATTATGTAGACAATAATGTAATTCCAAGTTCTGTTGAATTTTACAGCTTCTCATATTTGCTCTAGGAAAAACCAAACCAGAACTGCAGCTCAGCCTTTTCTCCTAAACTTGCCTCTCACATACTTTCACATGAGATTAAAAAGTCATAACTCTCATAGATTTATGTTGCATTTTAATCAGGATAACCTGCAAGCCTCAGAAAGTATAAAGAATAAAAGGAAGACTTAAAAACACAAGCGGACCTGGAAATTTCACCACATTGCTTCTGGTAAAGAAACAAGACTATGTTCACATTGGCTTGGGTATATACACTAAGTTTTTCTGTGCATCTACATATATACTTTTGATATTCCAGAGGAAGATGGACAAAGAACTCATTAAAACAGTCATCAAATCTAAAGGAGTTACTTTGATCTGAATGCACTTTTATACTGCTATCTTTACTTTCACAGTAAGGAAAATGCTTTTTGGTTAGTGTGGGATCTGTTATGGGCAGCTCCACTCCCTGCACCACGCACGTACTGGTGTCAAACTCATGGAGAAACCAAAACGCAAAGTGTGCCCACAAGCACAGCAGAACACCAGCCAGAAGCCTTAGATATAAATGTCTTGTTAAGAAAAGCTCACACAAGGCACCTCAACTAAAATAATTCAACCCAGTATAAGTTCTGCTATGTAGACTTCTCTACTTTTTTACCTTAAGTATTTAACAGGGTCTTTGTTTGTCATTCAGTGGGCATTTTTTGTAGCAGCTCTGAAGCAGAGAAACCAGTGACTGAGCCACGGCAAAAACAAAGCGGGTTTCCCCATTTACTTCCAAGGAAATAAGAGGCTGCAAATGAATGTATCTCTGAAGTTAGACCCACAAATGACAATCTCAACCTGAATCCATCTCCCTGCTGTCTGACTCTTTATTTTGCCTATTTTAACTGCAGGTGATATGAGGTACCTGTAGCACATTGATTTGTCTGAGATTTTCTAACTCTCTAGACTAGTTGGCCTGAGACAATGAAAATGAACACCAGTATCAATAGTGAAGACAGCTGGTCCTAAGCATCCAACACCCTGAAGTCAGTAAGAAAACTTACAGCATCTTCAATGCACTCTGGATCAGATATCTACCTGGAAAGCTGTCATCCTTTATCACCCCTATCAATCTTATATAGGAAAGCATGACTATGCATACTATGTCTGTATTACTGCTCATTTTTATGCTCCTTTGTGGAAAAATCA
The DNA here is from genome assembly GCA_013397975.1 of Machaerirhynchus nigripectus. Taxonomy (NCBI): domain Eukaryota; kingdom Metazoa; phylum Chordata; class Aves; order Passeriformes; family Dicruridae; genus Machaerirhynchus; species Machaerirhynchus nigripectus. Next base: position 928,862 of record VZRQ01007810.1, on the reverse strand, counting down.
ATTAGGCATACATGGCTCTCTTTTATTACATTATAAATATCATTATTCCAAACACTTTACATGAAAAGAAATTATAAGGTAGTAGACCAGAAGCACAGATCTCACTCTTGAGCTTAGCTGAGGTTTTTAAACCTCACACAGCCAAACACGAGGCTAATGTCTGCCCAAGAGTCCAAACAATACACATTTGAAAGCCTCAAAGTTAAAAATTGCCACAACGCTTCCAGCACAGTTTCACCACCGGCTTAAATCAGTTTAAGCACTCCAGTCCTTCTCCAAATTACACATCTGCACTTTTTGCCTCATCCCTTGCTTTAGCATTACCACAGCTATGACTGGAAATTATGTACTTGTTAGGATTAGTTTTAAACCAAATAGTTGTCCACATTTGCTGAGCACATAGGTACACACAGCACACAGGAAGAAGCAGAGAGGCTTAAATGGACAGCAGTAGGATTAGTTTGAGCAACAGCCCACACTTAAACTGTTTATATCAACCATAAAAACTGTATCAGAACCCAACGAATTCAACAAGCACAGAGAAAATTAAGGTAATAATTGTAAGCAGAAGTAGGACCTTTGTGATCCTTGCATAACAACAGGTACCTCATACCTACTAAACCCACACAGACAACAGCTGAGGAAGTTTGGCAAAACCCAGAGACTCGAGTAAGGGGTGTGCAGGACAGTGTAGGCTACACAACACTACCTGGAGCTTCCTCTATCACCTCCACTGGAGGAGCAAAATACCATTGCATGGATATCTCACCAGGAACTGCAGCACAAAGCTTCTGTTCTCAATGTAGTGCCTTTCTGTGAGGCTAAATACATTATCACAGAATGACTGGGTTGAAAAGGACTTAAAAGATCATCTAGTTTCAATACCCTCACCATTGGCAGGGACATCTTTGCCTAGACCAGGTGGCTCAAAGCCCCATCCCCCCCATGGGCTTGAATACTTCCACAGATGGAGCACCTTTCTTTCAGAGGACTCACTCACTTACAGCAAAGGATGAGAATCCCTCATAACAAAAGCACTTGCTCAGGGCATGAGATGTGGGTTCCAGCCTCCCCTCTCCTGCCAGCGTCAAACCACTGTCTCCCAGACAAACATCTTGACACTTTCAGGAAGGTTATTAAAAGAGATTCAATGAAAATGGATCATCTATGTTTTGCGTTTGAGAGCATCACTCCATTTCTCCAAGGCTGCAGCAGAAAAATTTTAATTATCACACGAGAAGTATGACCTTTGTCCATCCTACAAAGCTTTGACATTTCCTATGTTCTAGGTATTAGCTGATTGCCACATTGAAAAAGAAACTACTAAATGTGGTCAACAGTGTAATAAAACGGTTCAGAATGATGCCTTAGGTTTTGACTTTTATATTTTTCAAATCCTGTACTGCCTAGTGTGTAACTCTGAAGTTTCGTGTGGCCTGTTAGCTGCTGCTCTCTCATGCTGGTTAGACGAAAAACCCTCTCTAGGTTTGCTCTCCCAGGACACTTCAATTGTCCCAGGCCCCAAAACGTGTAAACTAAAGCCTCTGAAGAGGAGGGGCAAACTTGGGGCAATTACATCATTAACTGAAGTTATAACTGGAGAATTAACCCTGATGTGCAAATGGACCAAACTTAGAAAAGTGTGAAGAACCCGTGACCCAGGGTCCATCTTGGGTGTAGCCTTTGACTGCCCAGGGTGTGCCTTTGAAGGCCCTTCAAATCAATACTACTTTTATTCTCTTATTTTTGTCTAGCCTCTGTTTTTAGGTAGCCACCTCAGCATCAATAAAGTACAGAATTAGTTCCATAAAACCTCAGGATATGGGCTGGAAGGAAAGAGCAGTTGTAAGGGAAAGTCAGCTGAAGTATTTGTAATTGCTGTTTACCAGTACTAATGATATGCTAAATAATCATTTAAGCGATCTTATCATGCAGAATTTAAAGAGGTTATTTGCTGACTTACACATTTAGAAAGTAATAGTTCTTCACATTAATCAAGCCCAAGTTCTGCTTTTTGGCAGCAGTTCTCCCCTGACAAGCATTTTCATGTCAGTATTTATCTAAACTAATTAGCTTACCAGCTTGAATAATTCTTATGAAACTTTTCTCCCCCCATTAACTTCTTATATTCCAGTTTTGTAAAGGAAAGCAAATTAATATCACAGGGTTTTGGGTTTTTTAAGCAATATGAACTCAATAAATCTTATTGAATGACTATGGCAAATTTTTTCAGTAGCTTCATAATGTTGCACTTTTTAAAAAGCAGTATAGGAATGTGACTGTGGGCTTTGTGCTGCCTCTGACAAGTAGAGGTTAAAATCCTCTGCATAAAGTCAGAGGCCTCCACTTGGCCAAAACTGAAAGAGGTTGTAAACACTGGATGCAGTATTTGCAAGTAATTCGGCATGAAAGTAGAATACACCCTCAAGAACCAGTGCAGTAACACCAGGACTCCTGACACAGAACCAGTCTACCTTAATCCTGCCCAGACACCAAATGCTGGGCAAAAACTTACACTAAAGATACGAAAAATAGTAAGCAATTGCTTTAGAACTACACGAATTACAGATGTTTTTCTACAAGTTCTGTTACCCTGACATTTCACCCCCTATGCTTGGTTTAGTTTCCAAAATAATTCATGAGGCTTCTTCTTTCCTATCATTCCTAATATTTGCTTACTGTAGCAAGTGATTTTTAATTTATTTCAGGTTTTCTTAAAACAGTCATGTTCTGCACTTGAGAAGTATTTTTGAGTAAACAATTTTAGCCATGGAACATCTGGAAAATTTCTGCCAACTCAAACTTTGAATTTCTAATCCTGGGACTTAAAAAGTACAAGCATGAGCAGAGCCAGAAGTTGCCACAGTGTTTGGGAAAGGCATTTAACTTACTTCCTGCATCTACAGCAGACAGAAATTTCAAGCATTGATGTTATTTCAATCATGTCTGCAGAGTAACTGAATAAACATTTTTTTTTCAAGTTAAAAAAAATGCAAATGAGAGTTAAGGAACTCTGGTATTTTGTTCTAGTTAAGGCATTTCTCTTCCTACCTGACATTTTAGAGATTCCTTTCATTCTATTCCTATCCACTGAAAATCATGTTGTTAAGATTATAAACTACCTTTTTTCCATTTTTCTTCCCTCTGAAGAACATCAATATCCACTTTTCAAGCTTTTAATCTCTATGATCCTTTCCTCTGCTGTTTAGTCCATCCCTTTTAAACCAATCAATCCACAGATTAAAGCTTGAAAATATTTCATGTTACCTAACCTCTACTAGCCTACCACAAGATCAACTAGACTTGCTCCATCAACCCAACAGTAGAGGGGGAAAAAGAAAAGAGTACTCTGGTAGCCTAAAAACTCATATAGAAGGAGAGAAATTGTTTCCTCTATCTACAAGTAGGAGAGGAGAAGTTGGGTCTCTTATAAAGGAAACTGAAACAGTTCTAAAAGAGAAAAGAGAATCATTTCAAACACGCAAGAAAGAAGAAGTCCGGAGTTTTATTCTGAGCTTCCTTTTCCCTTTTTAAGCAATTACACAAACAACTTTTACTTGTAATTTGTATGTATGATTTCATATGCATTAAGCTAACAAGTTTCCTGACATAGAGGAGCCTTTAACTACCTCTGCCACAGTCGCAAGGCATTAGGCTGGCTAGATAAAAATACTCTGTTCATCCTAAGTTTTAGAATGTTCATTTGAAGACTTGCCTGCCACATCAGCAGGAGGAAAAAAAGGGAATTTTCAGTGCCATAACAGCTTCGCAGTATCTCCACAGGAGGACACCATCACCATATTTTTAATACGGCAGCAAGCCACTTCTCAGAAGCAGTCTTACAGTGACTTAGGGGTGTCTGAGCAGGCAGCTCCAAAAGACAGCTGAGAAGGTCAAAATGCCCAGCCCTGCTTCCTCTATACCTACTTTTCCAGAGACTTATGGAGGTGAAACAAATGAAGTCTCTTAACTGATCCTTTTGCTTGGCTGGAATCCAATCTAAAAATACAAAATTTTAATCTCTCTATATTTTTGTCACATTCAGTATCCACTGTAATTATCTCAAGATCATATTTAATAGAGGGTTCTCCATCCAAGGGCTTCAAACTATATTCAACAATTAAGACAGCCTCACATCCCAGTGTGGAAGTGAACAAACTCTACGTGGAGGGAAACTAGAGCACAAAGCTATAGAAAACTTCACCAGGATTGGAACAGAAAATCTGTGGCACAGCCAGAAAGACTTCCTGGCTCTCAGCCCTGCTTCTCAACCATAATAAATTCCTTCCTGTACATACAGATGTTCAAAGAGAAGCTCCAGTAAATAGACAAAAAAAGCACTAAACCCCATCAAAACAACTAGATAAACAACAATACTTGGGTCAGAAAAAATATTGTCCTGCCAGGGTTTGTCTTCACTGCACCAGACAGCACAAGTTCTTCTGCATAAAACTGCTTAATCCAAGTGAGAACAAATGCCTGCACCATGACACGGGTGTGCCCCTAAAAGCAGTAACAGTAGTTACGGAATAGTGGTGTTACACAGAGCATTTTGTGCACCTGACAACCCTCATTTAACAGTGCATACTCTGGCCTTGGAAACACTGTAAGAATTTATTACAGTGCTATTGATATTGAAGTTGCTTTTTTTCCCTCTAAAGAGCTTTCAATTTTAGCATCAGCACAGACTGAATGCAGTACATTAGACAAGCGCAAATGCATTTCACCTTTGACCACAACTTCTGTTTAATTCCAGCTCTGAAGGTGAGGGTACCACCAGAGGAACATCCAACACTGGTCAGCACAACTCCAAAAGCTTGGAAAGCCTTCAAATACTTGCTTTATTTCAGTGAAATATTTTTTTACCAGTCGACTTGGACTTTTGAATTTAAGGGATCCTGCCCCCTAAGTCCTAAATGAGAGCAAGTATCCATCTCTGTGGCGTCTTGGGGAGGAAGGAGCAGTGTCCTACAGCCACCACTGCTAGGGTTATAAGCACTTTTCCTTCCGACCCCATGTGGTGGAGCAGGTTTGCCACACAAATCCAAAATCACTTAAATAGATACCTAAACTCAGAGAAGCAGAGTTACGTGGTAACTGACTGAAGCAGTGCACAAAACTTGCTTGCTGCTGAAGTGAGATGATTTCAAGCATCTCATCAGCTCCTGGCTTTAAGGAGCCTATTCTTACTCTGCCTTTGGTGCCTTTTCAAGAGCCACAGGAAGCCTGTTGATGGAAATGAGGGCTTTGCTCATCTAGCACTAGCAACAAATGACAGGTCCTAACTCATTCCCATCCCTGATGCAGAAAGGCAGACAGACTCACATACGCATTTCCCTGCAGCAACAGCATTGTTTCCTTTGGAGACAAAAAACCCCTCAGTGTACAAGGCCTGCCCTGCAGCTGGTTCCTCCTGCCTACCCCCTCCTTCCCATCCTAAAGGAAAATTGCCTGTGGTGAAGCAGTATAAGCAAGGCCTTTACCATGTCAATTCTTCCTCCATAACTGTTAAACTTCTTAAAATTTAAGGTGTTGGGGACTACTAAAATATTTTCTGAACCTGTCGGCACAAAGCCCAACATCTCAAAACATGATCCAACATCTTAAAACATGATCCAACGAAAGGAGAGAGTGAAATGAAGCTTCCCCCCGCCCATGCTGGAGCCTGGCCAGAAGGGAGGCCACTCTTGACTCCCAACTGCTCCCAGCGCACTAACGCAGGTTCTTCAGCTGGGACAAGCTCACACAAATTAAAACACTGCTTGGTAACAATCAGCTACATCTAAATTAAGAAGTGGGTATACAATTCACCTTTGCTGTTGACACTTTTACACTGAAATGACTCAGCCTGCCTACTCAGTCCTAACTCTCCTCGCTGAAACAGGAAGGGAAGGAAAAACCTGTCAATTCAGGGGGTTCACATTTTCATCTGCAGGTGGAGAAAACCCTGCAGCTGAATGGTATTTCTAGACATATACAAAGATCTCTTACGTCTTCAATTAGTGCAAAGTGCATGTACTGTACTGCACCAGGAGGGTACAGCGGCAACAGAGTCCTGAAGACAACGCAACCACACACACAATGCCCTAAAATACAGCTCTGAGTAGTGTCCACGCTTGTAACAGGAGCAACAACACAGGCCACAGCAAGGCAGGAGCTCTGACAGATGGAGCAAAGGCTGAGGATGCACCTTCACAATTGCTCTAAAGCACATCTACAGTGGTAAAATGGACCAGACATCCCACCCTGCCTCTGTGCACACACACTTTTGTCCAAATGCCAAATCAGGTCCTAATCAGTGAGATACACACTCATTGGCGCTAGTTTCTCTCTCTAAACATGAATTATTTCTTGAGCCTTTGACATATGACATCAAATTTCTGTACTTCAGGGGTTTTCGTTCCAGTAGCTGAGCCTGCCCCACAGTTTTCCTGTGCAAACAAAGTTGGAACAGTAAAGCCGAGAGCAGAGCTCCCATAGCCTGATGCAGAACTTTTGCAGAAAAAACATTCTTCCACCATGCAAGGCTGCCAGGAACAGAAACAAAATTTAGGGTGAGATGACTGCTGTTGTGAGAAAAGCCAGGAAAAGCTTTATGCTAAGGTACATGTGAAGTTGGACACATGAGAGACTCTGCCAAGCTCACATTTTCATTTCTGACTGACTTAGATGTCCAAGATGCACTATGCTTTACAGTTAAGCATGAATTTCAAGAACAGTCAAAAAGGTTTCTTGTGGTTGTAGCCTATTGAAGTTTAACTGCTTGATTTCACCTCAAAATCAAGGTGAAAATGTTTCACAGAAAACTATAAAGAAAACTTGAAATAAAATAAGCAAGACCCACTTTTGCATGTTTCTGAATTTTGTCTGACATACCTTACCTTAAGAAACGATGCCAAAATCCTGTGAAGCGCTATTATTTACTCTCCTTCATAGCAGACAAAAAAGGTTTTGCCCAGAGCCTTGCTTAGGTGCAACTGATTAAAATACAGTTCAAAAGAACCACACCACCCAGCCAGATATGAAGAGATTTGTTATTCTAAGACTTAGAAATAGACCGTGTGTGATGCCAGAAGTGAGTCTATCCAACTTGCTGTTGAATAAACGAGTCTGTCTAAACTGAGATTTATCTCATATCTGCCCCTAAAGGCAGTAAGAGCTGCTTTTTTTTTAATATTTACTTAACAATGTAATTAGTTACAACATGTTTTCGTTTCAATTATCAGTGACTAATGGGAGTATTTTGTGCATATGTGGTAACTGTCCCCCTTTAAATTACCAGAGCCAATTGCACAGTACAGTATATGCATTTTGCTGTATTAATTCTGTGCTTAAATATTCAAGAAAACGCTTTCTGCATCACAACATTTCGAAAAAACACTGGAGTCAATTTTTTTAAAAAATAACTACCTTTCTGATTAGAAATAAAGCTCAGGGCGTGCTTGCTAATACAGAACAAGTTAAAAAAATCTCTCCTCCCACTGCAACACATCTCAGTCCTGTGAATATCCAAGAGCAACCTTCTCTTTTTCAGTAATTATTTGGTGCAATTATTTAATTACCTATCAATGTACTTTGTCCCTCTTGAGGTTAGTACTGGTGTATTGGGGGGATTAAGACATAACTACTCAGCTGATTTCAACTGATTAATGTGTTCTCTATTACAAGCAAAGCTATTAACAAAAGGCATAACACTAGTTCAATCCTATATAAAATCCCACAATTACTACTATCTCCAAAGAAAGATAGGAACTTAAGGGCATGAGAGTTATTTAGACACGGCAAAGTCTTGTTATAACTGAAACGTTTCTGGACCCCAGCAACACGGACAAAGGACCTCTCGGGGAGCACGGAAAGAGTTAAGAGGCAGCTGCAGCACTCTGCAAGCTACATCTGCAAGGTCCAGCAGAGACAGGGGAAGGCAAACAAACCAAACGAGACCATTGTTTGGGCGCCCGGCCTCTTCTTCCTGTGATGTCACGCTACAAATTGCCCGGGCGCTCTGCTCTGCTCTCCAGAAGGAGCTGGGCTGGCAAGAGCTGCCGAGGGCTGCGGGCTGCAGGAACAAACACGCTCTGGAATTCGGTTTCTGCCCCGCCAAGCAGCTCCCTTCTGCTTCTGCTTCCCGCCCCACGGGGCCAGGCAGCGAGCCGAAAAACTTGTTGCACAGAAAGAAGGGAGAGGGGGAAATGCAAGTGCCGACACTTCGCAGCGTCCAGGAAAACACTTCCTAAAGCACACGCTCCCAGTAAATTCGGATGGACAAGGCTTCGCCGTCCCAGAGTAAGGCAGAAAGTCCTACAACGGCTTCATTGAATCGAGGCGGGAAATGGAACTAAGCAAGCTTTGGGGTGACCTCATCTGCCACAAATGATGCATTTTCTGACTTTTGCAGACTGGCTATGTGATTACAAATAGCACTCGGCAGAGAGGAGAGACTTCCTGGTGATTTCTGCTGGAGATGTACTCCCCTGACACAGAGTTCACCTTCCTTCCCTGAAGCTTTGCAGCCTAACAAACTCGCCAAAGCACACCGTTCAAATCCATCTGACCTGCAAGTTCTTCTGGAATTCCAAAAAAGTTGCGATAAAAATACCAGAGAAAACATCAAATCACAGGAACTTTTAACGTACCATTATAATGGTAAGCTCTAACTGTTCCACTGAGGACTCCTTTAAATATACTTTATATGGGTGTATATTTAGCATGGTGTTTGTTCTTGGCCTTATAGCAAACTGTGTAGCGATCTACATTTTCACTTGTACTTTAAAAGTGAGAAACGAGACTACAACTTACATGCTTAATTTAGCCATATCAGATCTGCTTTTTGTGTTTACATTACCCTTCAGGATTTATTACTTTGTAACCAGAAACTGGCCATTTGGAGACTTTCTCTGCAAGATTTCTGTCACCCTCTTTTACACAAATATGTATGGGAGCATTTTGTTTCTGACTTGCATCAGCGTGGATCGCTTTTTAGCCATCGTACACCCCTTCCGATCCAAGACTCTCCGGACCAAAAGGAATGCAAAGATTGTCTGTGTTGCAGTATGGATAACTGTGCTAGCAGGCAGCACACCAGCAAGCTTCTTCCAGTCCACAAACAGCTGGAACAATACGGAGCAGAGGACGTGCTTTGAAAACTTTTCAGAGGACACATGGAAAACCTACCTATCCCGGATTGTTATCTTCATTGAAACCGTTGGGTTTTTTATTCCGCTCATCCTGAACGTGACCTGCTCCACTGTGGTCCTACGGACTCTGAATAAACCGCTTACATTAAGCCGGAATAAAGTAAGCAAGAAAAAGGTACTCAAAATGATTTTCGTCCATTTGGTGATATTCTGCTTCTGCTTTGTGCCTTATAATGTTACCTTAATACTTTACTCCCTTATGAGAACACAGACCTGGGTCAATTGCTCAGTGGTGACTGCAGTCAGGACTATGTACCCCATCACTCTGTGCATCGCTGTTTCAAACTGCTGTTTTGACCCCATAGTCTATTACTTCACATCAGATACCATTCAAAATTCCATAAAAAAGAACCGGTCCACTAGACCACGGGACGTCAGATTCTCTGAAAGGCCAGTTTCAGAAAACTTCATTCAACACAGCCTTCAGACCATAAAAATGAAAATATTTGACAGTGACTCTACAATATAAACTGTAGTAAAAGACTATTGGGACTAAACTGGAATTAGAAGCCTGCACATTTATTCAGCTGTGGACATACATTCTGATATGTAAAGGTTGTGCTTCCTTCATATCTGAAAAGTTTATTACAAGGCTGTAAAAGTCTTAAGCATAATAGCACACAGAAAAAGTATTTTAAAATCTATGTCAAAGGTCTGCTCCTACAGATTGTGTGTCAGAAATGAACTTTTGGGTTTAGACTAGGTTAACCAAAGTCCAAAGACTGTTTGTCGAGTCAAACACAAATGAAAAAGCAAGTTGTTTTTCCCTCCTGAAGTTAAAACAGTTGCTCAATTTAATCATGATATCAGTTTCCAAGTTACTGAGGATGGGGGTGAAGCTACCTGCTTTACACTGCAGAAAAACTGCCCCATATTGTCATATCACTTCAGCTACTGTGTCTTCCCTAGTTTCCCTCTTGTCTCTTACTCCTCCCCCTACTGTCTTTTCCCCTGCACCTTCCTTCTTAGGGACCATTATTTTCACAGGAGGCTTCAATCAGTGGGTTACAAGAACTCTGTTTCTCCCAGGTTTATCTGATAAAAATACATGCTCTTTCCACAAGCCTGGCCCCCATAAAGCAATTAAGTCTGGTACTTTAGAGCATTTGGAAACGTCTCAGACAAACTGGTTTTCCTTCTCACCTCTCCCTCAGAAGCCTGTGTAATTAAAACAAAGTAACTTGTGATGACTGAAGTTAATGCTTTAGGTACAGCACGATTTTATTAAACTCTGTTGTGAGAAGTTCTTCAACTCAGCATGACTTTTGAGGAAAATAACATCCTCTGAATAACTTGATTCGATCTCAAAGTACAGTTTTTTAGAAAAACAAGACCTTTTCTAACTAGAAATGAAGATATGCATCAAAAGTCAATTATTTCTTCCAGGAAACTATTTGATGTCTCATAAAGAAATTCAAGATGCAGTAATTCTGGAGTGCAACTCTCAATTTTTGTGTCCTAGAAATAATTTTAACACGAGCCTTTAAAACTTCAAATGCTATTTTCTTTCAAACTTTAAAAAGTATAAAAATAAAGTACTTGGGACTATGTGCTGGCAAAATTAATCAAGGCACTTTGAAAAGCCAGTACCATGTAAAGGGAGGAATCTACATATATTACTATTACAAACAGGAATACACAGACAAAACTGCAAAACAAGATCTATATATGTTTCCCAGCTACTAGAACACTGTGTATATTTTCCGCAGAAATAATTTAACATCACTGTAAAATAAACTAAAATTTTAAAGGTAAAGTAAGTGTTGTTTTTTCCTCCCCAAAAAACAATGGAGTCAAGAATAAGAACTGAGTCTAAACAAATTTGTACTTAAGATTTAGAGCAGTCAGCTGCAACACAGATACAGCACTGAGAAATTTTTACACCAGGGCTATATACAGAGGAGTGAATCCGTGTTGAGAAAATGCATATTGAGCCATCAAACTATATGATAAGTTGTTATCTGGATGAGTTTATTTCCCTATGCAAAGCTTCTGTTTAATTGTTATAAATCAACCATACATTGCCTTCTACTTCTGGGAAACTGAGTTACTCAGTGACTGCTAGGAACCAGTGTTGATTGAATTTTAAATTCAACAGCATTTTCACTCTTTATCCACAGAACTTATGAAAGGAAAATTCAAATAGTATGGGCTTAAGCTACAAAGATAGCATAGATATAAATGTCTGCATAACATCTGAGAATAAGCAATTATCTTTGTTGTGAATCCTAAAGTCTTCTGATTCATATCCAATTTCAAAAAAATGCACAAAACTCTCAGCATGAGTAGAAATTCTGTATGTTTTCCATATGCCACTGACAAATCCGAAGTCCAAAACCAGATATGCATCTCTAAGGTCTCAATGCCTCTCTCTCTAAGGGGTCTGTTTAGTATTAGACTCCCTCCAAGAAGTGTGAGACAATAGCCCCCAACGTCACTGCTGGGCTATGTTTCCAGGGCACTACTCCCCTGAGCTTGTCAAAGCTGTTACTCAGCTGAGTGACAACTTGTTCAGCAATGCCCCTCTGCCTTACAGCAGTGAGCACCCCAGAGCCTCGCCCTGGCAAAGAGAAGCTGCTCTTTCTGCGATTAAAAAACTGTAGGGAAAAGTAAAAACCGATCACTGACTTAAAAGCAGAACAAGCAGACAAAGTCACATATATGAGCACTCCCCTTTAAACCAAACTTTCCTTGGTGTATTACCTCAAGTAGCCTGGAGAAGCCCAGACAGCAGCTCTCTCTGCTTTGCACTCACGCTCCAGGGCAGGAGTTCCTGTTTCTTGAAAGAGCACAGTGCAACACAGTGCAACAGCTTTGTGACCTGTTAATAGCTCAGTGTTCAGAAGCTACTTGAGGAAACTTTTTATTTTTTATTATTAAACATTTCTACTCTTCCGCAGAGGGGAAAAAGAAAACCCAAACCTACAAATATCCTACCAAAAAACCCCAACACAGTCAAAAAGCATCATCTGTAATGCTGAGATTCAGACCACCACTTGAAAGATTCCTGATCTGACTGATCGGGAAGAGGGGGAGTAAAAATGTACCTCCCACAACAAACTGATACAAAGACAGCGTACCAGCTATCTGGGGCCGGATGAGGTTTTCTCCACCTTTTCTGGTTCTGCAACAAGATTATTCTGGAGAGCTGTGGATGGGGCAATGTTTTCACTGGTACATTCCTCAACAGATGCACTCCCTCTTTCTGCTCTTGACTTTGATACCAACTCTTCTGTCTCTCTGGTAAGGTCTTATGCCAAAATTTAAATGTAAAATCTAGATGAGAAGTTACGTTCCTAAGTCATGCCAAGACATCTCAAATAAAAAAAGGCTTCCATTGTCAGAGCTCCTGAGGATCTGAATGTGTTGCAACCAGCACTTCCTGAAAGTGCATTATTTTTACTCACATGCCTACACAGGGAGAGTTAGAAGTTCAGTTTTAGGATCAAAACTTAGAAATTGTTCTTCATAGTGTGGTTTTTTCATCTACAGAGTGCAGAAAATGCACGCTTCCTATAAAAATAAAAGTAGGGCAAATTTAATTGATGCCAAATGTGTTTTTGATCTAAATCAAGGCAGGTAGGTATTGACAACTAGTGAATTAACAAGCAGTTTTAAAAGACAAGGAAAAAGAAAATTTACTATAAACACCTCAGATTTACCTCAGCATATCATTACTTCAAAATCAAAAGATGTCCTATTTTATAATTTCCGTATTCAGCTTTAAGTTTTAATTTCTGGCTTTCACAAGAACAGAATGCCAGGCAATTTTTTTCACCTCAGTATACAAGCCTTTTACATTTAAAGAAATACCAATATAAAGTCTAATATGTCTTTATATTTTTCATCTGAAAGTGTGTAAGAAAATCCCTACAGAAGATAGTTCAGGCAGGTAAGGAATCCTTAACTGAAATCAGCCTCCAAGCTTTTGTTTCTTGAGGAAGTAACCTCAGTCACAGAAATGCAAGAATTGGAAAAGAGCTCTTGAGACCAGGTGAAAGAATGACAGTACTGGATCAGACCCCAAACATGCAGCTAATCTACAATCCTGACTCCAACGGCAGACAAGGCTGGATGAACAAGGCTGGGGAACAAGATAACAGTAGGAGAAGCACACAAGGCTTTCTCAAGTGCTGTACCACTTAATCACTCGTATCTCAGGACTTTCTGAGTCATATATATTTGTGTGTTCAGCAAAAAATTTTCTTCTGTGAGCTTATGTCCTCCTTCAAATTTGTGTAAAGTTTTTAATGTTCACAGCAGTAAAAAGTTCACACTCTGTGTGTGTGTGTGTGCACTGGGGGAACTAAGAAACCCAAATTTCCTTTTGTTTCAAATCCACTGGTTTCATTAGTGCCCCTCTCATTTCTTTTGAAACAAGGCAGGGAGCACTAGATTGCCATTCAGTCTTTCCATGTCACTCCTGATTAGACAGTCTTCCATCATCTCTTGCAAATGAGAAAGTGATTTTCGTTTGTAATTTCAAGCACCATCATAACCAAAGATGAGAATTCTAGAATTACACAAAGAACTCAGCTAAAATTAGAGAACCCAGTGAGGCTCACTTTGAGACTAGTGATTTTGAAAATTCCACCTGAGCACAGCATCCTCTGGACTTATTTATTCTTTCAAGTTATTTTCTATGAGTTTTATCAGTGAAGAGCAATTTGTTCATACTTTTCCAGCAGTAAATGTAATATTATAAGGTTCTTGCATCTAAGCAGACCTGTAAATCCTGACAAGTTCCCTTTTTTGCTAGACTATTATAATTTAGACCTCAGGGTTTCTGGCATTTGAGCACCACTGACAAAATGAAAGAGGATACATTTCAAAAGCTAAGGCAAAATGTAAATCAGAATGATTCTAAATCTAGAAGACAGAAATGCCTGGGCTGCATTTTTATCCAATTACCAGAATGTTGAAAACACTGTATAAACACAACTATCACTGCATTAGCACATTTACAGAACGTACTCAACAGGGCTCATTTAACATGAGCCAAATTCAGAAGGCCAAGCTTGCACAGTCTAACACTTCTGCAAGAAGCTGGATGGAGAAGTTTTGCTTTGACAATTCTGGTTTGATACCGAAGCCTTTCATATTTATCACCTCACCCCCATCCAGTTCCTGTCATACAGCTGCTTATAAAGCAAGCCCAGCTCTTCCCGTAAGAAAACTGAACTTGCCACAAAAGTGAAACAAAAGGAACCCTTCACACACTTTTTTGTCTTCTATAAAACCTACTACATTGTTGGAAAACTAAAAATTCCAGAGCTGAAGATTTAGATTTTAAATAATTCTTTTTCTTCTACTTAAGAAGCAGTCTGCCCACTCTAGTTCTATCAAAACTAAAAGCTGTCCAGCAATAAGAAGGGGTAAATTTTCTATAGTTTAAACCTGAGAATCAAACCGCAAGCAATGACAAAGGAAAGTTCTAACCCTTTTATGATGAGATAAAAAGAATATTTTTGCATACACATAGCTTTAATATTTCCCCTAACTCTATCTTTTTTAAACAATGAGTTCCTGCCTTACAGAACAAAATTCTTAAATAACAGTGCTACAGGAGGCACCCAAAATTAATGCCATCATTTTGGGAATAACATTCAGTCTATCTCACATGAAAATAACTGTGGCTAGGTTAACCCTGCTTTTCAGATGAATTCTGCAAATACTGCTGCTTTATGAAAGGAAGTCAATTGGAAAAATTTATTAAGTACATAGCAAAACATTGACAAAAATGACAATATCGATGGTGAAACAAGTACCAAAATATCTGCCTTCTCAGCCTAACAAAACATATCTTTCATTATTGAAATAAAATCCGAAAACTGCTGGTCTGCTTGTATACGTGAGTAACTTCACACTTCTTACGTGTGAAAGAAAGTTTGCCGCATATACTGCATGCTGCATTTCACATGCTCCTGTCGGTAGCAAATGCAAAAAAAAAAAAAAAAAAATCAGTACCTGCTGCTGTCCAGATAAGATCTGTGAGCTCCTCACAGCTGCTGGAAGGTGCAGCAGGCACAGAGAGCGTGCCAAGCACGGGCTCTGGTCTGGGCAGGGTGACTCCCAATTGGAAAGGACAGGGCGCTGGCAGTCCTGGCATGTACCTGAGCCCAGTGCAGACCAGGCAGAGTCTACCTGGGTGAGCCTCAAGCCTCTGCTCTGGGGTTCAGGAGAACACCAGGCACGCAGCTGCAGAGGCTCCACGCTCAGGTGGGCCATGGGCACTTACCAACTTGCACCTAAGCCCATCCTGACAGGCAAACCCATCCCAAAGGAAAAGCTTCCACCAAGTCTGGAGGGATTACCTTTCTGGAGGAGGGTGAACAATATGCCTGCTCAACAGCTGCGAACAGGGGCATCGACATCCCTATCAATGGTTTTTTATTACTGGGAAGTTACTGCAAGATAGTGATACAAACACAGAACCGAAATACTACCGATTTATACAGTATGAAAGCTTACAAAAAAGCAACTCAAAACAAACCCCATGCTTCTATGCATGCAATAACTTGAAGTGCAGCAAGCAAAGAAAAAAAACCATCTTCCAAGAATATATAATTTGACAGTTTGACACGATACTGGTTTTGCCTTAAGAGCTTGAAAACTGAGCATACACCTGGGGGGAAAAAAAAAAACCCAAACCTCCACATTAGAATGTTTGTTTGGCACCCACTTTGCTTCTTAACATAAGCTAATTTTATCTTCCACAGAAAAGTTACCAAGAGAGTGAGTCAAATGACACAGCAATAAGGAAAGAAAGAGCAATAAAAGCTTGTGACAGTTATTCAGGACAGTGGATCAGATTAAATAAGCCAGGCCAAATAAAAAAAACAGACTAACCAACAACAAGAACAACAACCCAAAAACCAAACCAAAACTTCATTCTATTCATTTCACCAGTTTTGTTTCATTACAGAGATTTATAAAACTATGAAGTTGGAGAGCATAGCCCCATCCAAGGAAGGAGCACCAGGGATACAGCCACAGAACTTAAGCCAAGCTTTATTTATTTTTGTATTTAAGGAGACAGTAACATAAAATAAGCTGCAATTCACCAAGATTTTACAAAACCGAAGAACTGCAAAGATACTTCCCTTAATTCTAATACATTTTTCCCTCACGGGAACCTTTCAACACGCCTACAAAGTATTTCCAATACAAATGTAACAGTGTTGCAGGATGAAAAACTGAAGTTCAAACTACCTAGAAACATAGTAGGACTAAAATCAAATTCCTACAGCTGTGATATGACCACCAAAACATCGGACAGTATTAAAAATTTTTTAAAAAAAAATTTTAAAAACCCCAACAACTTGAAGAGCAAGGATTCTTAGAAAACTATTTCACTATTCCTCGTTACATACTATCAGGCAACCTTAAAGAAAAACAGACTTAGGAAGAGTCTATGATTTTAAGGCAGACTTATTTCTGTGACTAAATTTGTACTTGGTACTGGTGTACAGACGAGCAAGATATCTTTATGCTGCACCAGCAGAGCTCCACTGAGCACAGCCTATAAACCCCAGCTCCCTGTTACAGCTGTAAATCTATAACCAGAGAGATCCTGACACAGCCTGGGTACACGACCTCCACGTAAAAACACAGCAGTGACTACAGGCAAGATACACAGCACAAGCAGCCACCTAAAGCAAACCTAGGCACAATTACATAACCACCTCCTGCTAATCTCCCTTTCAATCTTTAAGGAAGGGGGAAATGCAGTTACGAAAAGTAGAATTAAGCATATGATTTGCTCCTACTATCCTTAACAGAAAAACACTACAATCTAGTTTAGGTTTTTCATTGAGACAGATGACAGTGGAAAGTGAATAATCCCATTGTAAAATACCTGCTTAAAATAAATAGAATGAACTGCTTCCTGAAAGTACAGCTCTGTCTCAAGTATAGAGGAAACTTAACTATTTAAGTTAGAGAAGTAGGACTCATATCCCCCTAGAGAAACTCTATACCTTAAAGCAGTAGATACAGCAGGAAAAAACTTAAAATTCTTAATCAAGAATGGCATCTAAATTTCACAGAATGAAAACTCTGCATAGTTGCTGTGTCTTAGGTAACCCCTTTAGTCGTGTTTGTACTTGAACCAAGAGCATCTTAAGGGTTGGGCTGATTTGGTATACCTGCAGCAGATAAACCTCTTAACACTGTGCTAATATAACCAAAATCCTCCAGTTCTAGTGAGTGCTTTATATACTTTGTGAGTGCCTACTAAAAAGTGAACACACTGTCAACACAGACAAAAGCAGGAAACGCAGGACCTCAGCTTTAAATGTTCTGGCTTCTCTTTCAGCCGCCTAGAGGATTTGCTCAAATGGTAACACCCAAGCATGAACAACAGCTTGAGTCATCTTCACGATAAATAGGAGTGGCAGGGAAGATTTTCAAAGTGATGGGAGAGACAGTGAAGACTATAATTCACTATTCTTCCTGGTTTTTCAATTTGCCTTCAGCTGTTAAGGCAGATGAAAGTTTCAGGCCTCAAAAAGCACAGCATGATTTTTATTAAAGGAACCTCTTCAGGAGTACTAGAAAGGCATGGGATAAACACTTTTACCTATTTTATTTAAGCATATATTAAAGAGAGTGTGTGTGTATATATAGAGCCAAAATAATAAAAAGCATATAAACATTAATATATTCATATATTCATATTACACTGTCATATATTCACAAATACAAAAAAAAGCAATCATCTTACAGACTCCTAAAAATGTGCCCTGTACGATAAAGGCAAAAATCACAGAAGGCTCTCCAGCCACAGCTGTGACAACTGAAATGTTATAACCTTAAAAAAAATTTAAAAAGCACATGCAGCAGAAGCAGTATGAGCCTTTAGCACTATCACGCCGAGGAGCAGTGGTGGTCGTGACCTCTCTCATCCCACATGCTTCTGGAACACACTCATGATGCAAGCAGAAATATATTTAGTATGTACAGACAGAAAACCTCAAATATGTTCTCAGTTCCTTTTTGAAGGTTAAAGCTGCATACCCCTAATGTAACTTTGTCAAAAGGAGCATGGTGAGCACATGACAAGCCATCGTTTGGTGACCCTTAGCATGTTTTGTTCCCTGCAAGAAAAACACTAGAAAATTCCGTATTACAAATCGCTGCCCATTGCAACTTCCAAGCTGAGACTAGGTGCCTAAAATCCAGAAGCCCACAAGACATGAGTGATGTCTTGAGCAATCTGATGCCTGCAATTCCTGAGGTGCCTGTCTTTACACCAGTGAAGCTCCCTCAGGTAGATTGCATCCTGACAGTGAGCATGCTTGCAGATGTTGTCATTCTGGATATGCTCAGCACTTTTTTTGTGCCTAAGGCTGTCCCCCGTTCACAAATCAGGTATTCCTATATATGAGGAAAGGCAAAATTTAGCATGCATGAAAGGAGTATGCCTGACTTTCCCAAGAGAAGCAAGGTGCTGTGCAGAAACGCTCAGGAGTCCAGCAGCCCAGAAGAAAGACAGCACAGGAATGCGTGACTCATTTGCCAGCACTGAAGTCACTCGTGGTTGAACCCACGACTACATCTGTGGTTGGTAACTCAACGAGCCACAGCCTGTCCTGGGGCCTCGAGGGCAAGTGGCAAAGGAGAGCTTGCATCCACATAACTACACACTCTCCACTGCTAATCCATACCAGCAGCTGAAAATAGTCTCTGAGCTGCACCATGCCCCACATCTTGCCCAGGCATTGTCCAAAGGAGAGCTGACAAATGCCAGAACAGGCCAGGGAACACGTTACCAATGAAATGCCCTTGATGACTGTGGGGCAATATTTAAGCCCAAACTATTGTCCCCTTGAGGCCAGTAGCACAAACTCAGCTCCAAATACCCAGCCCTTGCTGCCTGGCCTTGCTCGGCTGCCTATCAAGAAGATATTAGATTCATTCTTTTAACACAGCAGTAAACCACTTATCCAGTTACCTAATGTAGCAAACGTTAATGGTGTGACCATTCCTACTTCCTCCTGATTTAAAAGGAATCACTTAGGATGTCAAAACCAAAGAGGACTTTAAACTGCATGTAGACACCTACCTTCAGAGGAGCTGTAGGACTTGAGACACACCTAACAGAAATCCCTACTGAGAAGGATAAAAACCACAAGAAAATATATTAACTCCCCTTTCTAGATGCTCAATTCCTCCTTACAAAGAGCAAAGACACCTAATTTGAAATTGTACACTGCACCCAAGGAAACAGGCACTAAGCACTCGAGTACAGTGAGCTCCACAGTAAGTCTGTCCTTGTACAGTCGAAGGCCAGGAGGCTGCATAGCTAAGCCATGTGCTATTCCAAAGTACTAAGGAGCACTTGCTGACCTGTAACTGCTCACAGGTTTTACCGCGGCCTGGATTTGTCTAACGCTTTTTACGCAGATCTTAAACGTACCTATTTAATATTTTCCTCCTTAATGCATGATCAAAGTAGGTCTGCTGTTATTCCAGCTCAGCAAGTTTGTCATACTAATGCAATAATATATTCTTTGGGAATACATGGTTTTGAGCACGAAGGCACTTCTGCCGCAATGAGCTGCATAATTTAAAACCAACAGAAGTCTTTGGTGTGGGATGAGGTATTTAAGTATAAACACTGACTATATAGCTCGTTGACAAGTACTTATTGCAAACATCAAGTTATGATGCGTGATAAAACAATACTGCAGATTTCACTGCAAACGTTGAATTGACAATAGAAACCACAGAAAAGAAGAAGCTAAAAAAGGAGAAACATTATGGAGCACAGTTTAAGCAATACTACATGAAAGAAGTTATAAATAAAGCAAAGCTCACTTGTCTACTTCTAATCATACTTTAACCATTAAGAGAAGGAACTTCCGTGAAGCCATCTTTATCTTTCATCGGTCATTAAAACTCCAAAACATACTACAACTCCAAATCACAACACATATCAATCCTGGTATTCCTTCCTCCTCTGAAAAATACAAACACTAATTAGGACAGCGTGTATTAAAGAGCAATACAGCCAAAGAAGGCTACAATGTCAACAGCTGCAGTGCAATGCACTGCTTTGGTTTCACATCTGTTTGTTACTTGCACAAAAACAAACACGCAAACCACAGCTGAAGTTACCAGACCAAATCAGGCTGTGAATGAACTCCCTTTAGCCTGCCACAATGAACCTTCGCATCCTGTTCTGAGCTGTTGGCGGGTTGCAGGTGGTGATGCAGCTGACCCTCATCCCTATTAACAGCAAGAGCTACCACATACCTTTTAAAACTGCAGTCCTAGAAGAAATACCCCATGGAATACTCCTAGTGCTCACATGGATCAGTTAACAAGTTAACAACAGAACACTACGGTCTGCAGAGCTAACCAGGAAAGTGTGGAGTGCTTCTGTCTCCAATGTGCTTTATCTTCAGATAAGGCTGAGGTTGGCCTGCAATTCCAGTGCAGAAGAACAAGACCCTTTCGCTACCCCAATACTGTACCTGTGAAAGGGCATTTGCAAGAAGCACTTTCTCTAAGCAGCAGCATGAAAAACAGCACCTTGCTTGTACCTCCCCATTCACAGCTTGTGAGCAGAAAGGAAGCTGAGAGGCAGGGAAATACAGCTGGATTGCTTTGCAGGTACACATAACAAAGATACTCCATAAGCATTTACTTCCTTGAATGGCATAGCAAAACAAAAAAAACCCCACAGGTATTTCACTCAAAATAGACTGAAAACTGACAGACTTTGTGTTTGATTTGCTTGCACTGAAAACCTGCCCTTCCTTGTTTATTCCTAACAAACTGCAGCAAACAGCAACAACACTTCAGTCAAAGATGTGACATGGCAGTTGACAGGGATTTCTCTATGGAAAATTCAGATATTCTGGAATTTGTTCACATAACCTTCATTTGAGATATTCAAAACAATGGCTTTTTTGGGTGGCCACAATTGATAGAACTATAGAAAAGGCTAAGCATGAACTCCCAGGCTGGCAGGTAACAAGCTATCCCCTTTCATAGGAAACAGATTTTAACTATGGAAGGGTTTAAATCATATTTCTATAAGTAAGATAAAAATGAAGCAAAGGCTATTCAGCATCTGAGTCTAAAGTAACTTCAGTTCCCTTTAAAGTTACGAAATCAAAACAGTGCTCAAAATACTGTGAGCACAAACTCAAAGTAAAGACAGAATACTGTACAGTGTACTTCTATTTTGCAAATAAAAATTACACAGCATTATTAACATATTCTAAGATGATCTCCACATAATCTTCATCTGGAAGCATCATAACCTCACTGGTAAATATTTGAGTGGTTAAATGGGACTTCTCCTTTCAGGGCTCAATAAGGAATTAAGAAAAAGGAAGTACTTTTCACATGATTCAGTCAGTATGTACTTGCCCCTTTTTAAAATCAAGAATTATTGAGAAGAACCTTCGACTGGTTTCCACCCTTTACTTTGTCTAGCTATGCTTTTTTTTTTTGTTAAAAGAAAGGATGACCTAGAAAAGTTTCATTTCCTTCCTAAAACACAGACAACTAAATCAGCTAGCTATGCAATAGCAATAAACATATCGACAATGAGTAGCTAAGGAGTAATATATTCTCTTCAGAAACCAGTAAAAACCAGAATCTTTTACATTCACTTGATACAGCTTCCAAAGCCAGGTAAAGGTCAGATGCACTTGAGACTTTTTTTTCAGAGAAATTATACAAGGCATTTTTCCTCACAAAAGCTCTGTGACAAGTAAAACTACAATAAATTCAAGCTATTCTGTATTGAATTGCTCAATCCTTTTAAACCTCTCATTGAAATCCTGCTTTTTAAAGCAGTCAGGAGAATGAGCAAAGACTGAAGCAGACAAGCCTTGTAATGAAATGCACTACCTGGGAGGGTGGAGGACGCAAGAACTAAACAAAAATACATAGCAAGTAAGTGGGGAAATCAAAGTTGCATTATACAAATATTTCTAAATAAATATTTTTCAGAAGTTTCTATTCTTATTTACTAAGCTAGGTGTTTTGGGGGTTTTTTTGCATTTACTCATTCCATGCTTTTCTTCTTAATTTTAACACATTTTGGGCAAAAAAAAAAAAACCCCAACAACCAAAACCACTCTCTAACCCTATGAGGACACTTGCACTTCCTTGAGATTCCATCTCTCTTGGACTGTTTAAAATTAACCCGAAGCAACTACTTATGGAGAGACATTCTTTATGAGTAAGAAGGCGGCATTTGGCTTTTCTCTCCTCCTTTATCAAGTGTTTGGAGGTTCAGAGGTATTTACTGGTATGAACTACACTTCTCTAATTGCCTGCCCATTCTTGAGGGAATTGCTAATTAAGCAAACACTTGCAAACCTTGTACACCATTGCATGGAGACATTACCCAAATAAGGAACTGCAGAAGAATACAGTAAACCATTATTTTGTTCACTAGCTGAGCCTTTCTGGGATACCTCAACAGCCTCCTGAGTCAGCCATGTAAGCATTTTCTCCTGTTTCTAATAAATTAAACTTCAGGCAAAACCGGCCAATATTCAGATGTGAGGAAAGGATAGATTTTGCACACTAGAGGACTCATGGTTTTAACATTTCTATGTGGGGCTTCAGGTCCATTGCTGCAGTGACCCAAAGACTCAGCAAGACATTTTGGCAGAGAAAACGTTTCAGTACTCCTCCTCCTCTCCTGAGAACTCTGCTATTTACAACTCACAGCCCTTCCTCCCCTTGTGGGCAGCCAGAGGAGGCAATGGAGGCCAGCACAGGATCTTGGGATGCCTGTCCTGGCTGCCACAGCTGCCCTCAGCTTTTGGGGGAAACCTGCTGTGCCCTCTGGTGCCAAGTCCCCAACAACAGGAGACACTCACTGTCTGGAGCCTGGGAAGACCCAGACCAGGTGATATGGAGGTCAACGAAGCAGCAGGGCCCTTGGACACATGCCATGCACATTTCTTTTCATCCCCTCCACTGGGCTCCACTCCACATATTTCTCTGGCACCAGGTGATCTTTTTTTTTAAGCCCCTTCCAACTGAACTATTCCATGCTATTAAAACTCAAATCAGCCATCCCCAAAATAGTACCAAACGTGTCCCTCTAGAAACTCAAAAAGAGAGAGTCAAAACATTAAAATACATTCAAGCAGAGCACTCAAAAAAACTGAAATAATTGTTGATAGCATTATAATTTGTTTCACAAAACCCTGAAATGCCTGTAATTTTTGAAAACACAACTCTTTGGATTTTCCAATCTGAAAGCCCAGGTCTAAATAAGATTATCTTGCATGCCTTGTTTGAGTTATTGGGTAGAAACTGGTGGATATGGCATATTGCTGATCAGTAAGCTGGCTTCAAGCTGGTTTGTAGAAGGTAGCAGGAGTCACTTCTTGCTCAGAGAGAGTCAAACCCTGGTATCTGTACCTCTATCTTTCATCCTCTGAAGGTTACAATTCCAAACACCTTTTACATGACTGCAAGTTTCCTAAAATAGCGTCTGCCTCTTAAAATACCCCTTCCTCCCCAGAACTAAAAGATATGGGATGGGTTCTTAAACAGTTGCTTTATGTCTCACTGGTCAAAATTAGCAGTCTCTATAGTTTCCTGCTTTGTGGCATAAATAGCATATTTCTGGTTTATAAGGAACAAACAATGAAAAGAAACAATGTTTGATTTACTGAAATACCACCTAAAAAAACAACCCAACCTTCCAGCATTTTATTCAAATGGCATCCAAAATCACCTAAGTGACTGAAATGCAAAGGACAATGTAAAACAATATTTTAAGCACTATCAGCAAACATATCAGACACCCTGAACTGAGGTGCTATTGCCAAGTTTGAATAGCAACTGGATGTAAATTAACTTTCAAATAAAAGCATAGAATTTATTGCTGACTTTGGTACCAAAACACAGTTAAGAGTATTACCCTGACGATTTGTGCCAGACTAGTTGGTTTACAATCACATAAATCAGCACAGCTATGTTGACTTCTTCCTCTGATATCCTCCTTTTTTCTACAACCAGAAGACATGCCAAAACTAATCCTGTTTTGCTCTTGTAATTTATTTTTCTAGAACTAAATCTCAGCAAGACCACAACTTATTTTATAGAGTTGGGTATGACTTCTTTTTTTTCTAGGTAAGCACGTTATGCAAGGGCAAATACTACTTTAAAGTGTTACTTACAGATTGCCAAGCGAGAGACTCCATAATTCGATGTTCACAGTGTTCCAGATGCTTTATCATTTCCCGCGTTAGGCTGGGCTCTGCTCTAATAAAGCTTTCGATCACCTTGTAGAAGTCAAAAGCTTTTAAATCAAACACATTGAGAATCCATGGGAAAGACAAGTCTGTTTCAGCACTGGTACTGTCACTTTGTGAAGCATTTCCTGAAGGGAAAACAGACTAAAATTATCACAAATTCTACATTCTTCCCCTTTTAATCTTTTTTCCTTTTTGTATTTATTGAATCATTGCTAGCTCAGGCATTTCAGTGAGTTGCTTTTTGCATTTTGGGCAGTTTTTTTGCTATTCACTCTATTTTATATATTAGAATAGATGGTAATAATTATCACTAAGTACCAGACTTTAGATTTAACTTACTGCCATATGTAGCCATGACAACCTCAACAGCACACGCCAGAAGAGATGTGTGGAAGATGTTACCATTCAGAAGTTTGCTGAAGAGAAAGGAAGTTATTAGTACTTGTCCCAAGACTTAAAACAGCAGACTTTAATAACAAGTTAGGAGCAAGTACCTGAAATTCTGCACTGAGAGGCGCTCTTCCTCCTGAAATAAATAAATCAGACCAAATGTGTGAATATTTTTAGTATTTCTAGATGTACTGCCAGTACTAGGATAGCAGTGCTGAACTTACCGACTTCAGCATGGACTCCATTACTCTGTAGTAGAGACGCACTCCGAGCTTGTACCTCTGTTAGAATGAGAAATTCAGGAATATTACAGGAAGTTTTAACAGACTACAACAGGCAGACTCTCGTGTTTTAACAATCCAGAACATTCCAGTTTTTGACAGAGCCACTATAAAGAAGTTACTGTCCCCAGTTCCACTTGCCAGTAACATTGGAGAGGCCTCAAGGCCTACTAAGGTGTGTGACCAACCACGTGAAGGTTTAACCAAGTGTAAGAACAAGAACTGTGTGCACGCTGGTTCACGCTAACAGGATAAAAAGCGGGGCTGACAGACAGGAAGGAGACTGTCGAGTACAAACTTGGTTGGATTTATTTTCCAAAATCCGTGTTGAAAGCACAGCTGCCCTCCTGATTTTATAAGGAAGTGAGTCACCTTTTGCAGTTTTAGGCCAAGTTAGCTTAATGAATGCAAATATATGGTTCACTTAATGTATTTTAGCCAGCAATTTTCCCATTCTTCAGTAAAGTACTTCCAACATCTTTCCACCCAGTTCCTATTGCTTCTTATATATTAAGAATTTGTTAAACACTATCTTTACAGTGCTTCCTCAATTTGAAAAGAATACTGTTCTTTTTACCTTTACTGATCTGCATTGAATAAGGATGGTCAGTAAGTCAGGTCTCACTTTAGCTAGTGCTAACTAACAGTTCAAATGAGTGATATTCAACCCAAATACCTACCTGTGAGCCAATTTCAGCCCATCCCTGTCCAACTGCTTCAGCGAATTTCTTTTTGAAGATGTGGTCAAAACTTTCCACTCTTTTCAGGATACTATCCTTAGGGTTCACTGTGCAATTCTAATAAAGTACAGGAAGCAAATTAGGGGAAGGAAAGGCAAAGAAAAGATATTTTACTTCAAAAACATTTTAATCATTTAAATGAATAGAAGTCCTGCTACCCTTTGTAACACCTCTCAATAAGGTCATCAGCATAAATAAAAATGGAGTATTTAAAAGAGTGCAGTACATCTTTTTCTCTTTTTTGTTTCCCCTTTATACCCCCTGTTTTCCCATTCAATACATACATAAAAGAATTTTAATATTTAGCTCAGTAACTAAAGTATTTAAGCACTTAAAAGGTTCCAGTACACAACAGTTAGAGAGAAGTGCTTTCTAAAAATGAGTGATTACATTTAAACCAACCCAATAAAAATTTACTCCTTCAAAAACATGTGCATCAGACCTACAGGTGTATAATTTGCTGGAGTGATAATTCCAAGAATCTTACACAAATCTGTGTAGTCACTTACATTGAAATACATGATGAGAGTATCTGATGGTTTATCAGTTGCTGAGTTTAAAATCATAAACAACTGCTGAATGTTATTCATTGCCGCTCTGGAAAGACACAGTAAAATGCGTAATAAGCATTAAGGTTGGCTTTGCAGCTTCCAGAAACTGAACAGCAAATCCCCACACAATAAAAATTATTATTTCAGTTCTCACCCCAGTTATTAAAGAAACTGTTGGGAAAATCTATTGCACTGTGCTAACTATTATGAATTCTAACAATGCAATTTATCTAATTATTTACATAGAGATTGTGATAATTTTAATAACCAAAAGAATGGCTCCACACCTAAGAAACAGTTTGATTCTTCTGTGGTATCATTACTTCCTGAATTTTTCATTGTGTTTTTTGCTTTTTGGTAGAATTTTGTGCATTTTGTCTGTTTTAAATTTCTGTATCGTTTAACATCAATTTGGCTCATATCACCAGTGAAACAAGCACAAAACCAAGAAAAATTTGTTCAATCATTACAACTGTAGCAGTGCAAAGATGCTACTTTTCATCTACTTTTTACAAAGTATTGGTAAAATCACTTCTGCCAGAACTCTACTAATAATAAGGAAAAGCATAAGAACACTGGAAAAACGTAAAATGAAAACATACAACCCATTCTCATTACACTCTGAATTAGTACTTACACCCCTTTTATATACTAATTTCTATGTATATGACCAGATACAAATCCACTGATAAAAATGATTAGATTCTCTCAGTTTCAGTGGGTTTTAAAGCACATTGTATGAGTCTAAGTTCAGAAATACGACACTGTAAGGCAGTTCAAAGCAATAGCCATGGTGCTTTCAGCATATCCTGTACAGGGTTCTGCTTAATCAGGGAGATAAGGATACACTTTCCACTCTAAGCTGGTGATCAAAACTGTGCTGCCATCTACTGACACTTCTGTGGCTTCATGAAAAACAGTCACTACAGCCCAAAATCAGTGCTGGTGAAGAGGCCTTCACATGAATTGCCTTAAATAGCATCAGTTTTGGAAAATTCAGAGCAAAGCCCAACTGCAAATGGAGAGAATATAAATAACACTACACTCTCTCTCAAGATGAAAGCTGGTTTTAGCACACTTAGAATTTTTAGCAATGAAGAAATTTTGTACTCCTGGACTTTCTTAACGTCAAGAACTTCAAGGAAGCATCTTTGCCACTGTTAAGAAGGCTTTATATCTACTACAAATAAAAGTGTCAGTGATCAGAACTACAGTATGGTTTATGGAAAAATAAACAACAAAACCAAGCCCACAGTTCCTTAAAAATTAAAAAAGACTACTCTAAAGCTGAGTATTTCTAGCTGCAATATTAAACAAAAGAACACATTTAAGAGGAAAACTCATACCGAACAGGAGTCTGTGGAAGTATAACATTGATTTCCTCATCTGGATTGTTTTTTAGTGGTGTCCTCTCCAACTGTGAGCTACAGAAATGGAAAACAAACTTATGAAGAACTAATGCAATTCAAAAGACAATGTTTTCTATAAAGACTTACTAATCTGAAGAGAAAAATGTGTAACAGATTTTTAGATGATCTAGATGTCCAAACACTCCAGTTGTTTAAATTCCCAAGCAGATCTGCTTTGAGCAGGACACTGGACTAGACAACCTCTAAAGTCTCCTTCCAAACTTTTTCTTTTCTAGAATTCTACTTACAAACAGATTAATTTGTATGTAGAGATGGTATTAGTTCCATTTTAATCCAATTTTAAATTAGTGTATTTTCACAGCATAGTTAAATTCAGACTCACATGGTAAGCTCACATTAAGTTATGGAAATGCTGAATTGTCAGAAATCGCTAGCATTTAAGTGTAAGACTGAAAAAAAAAAGATAAAATCAATCATAGAATGGTCTGGGTTGGAAGGAACCTTTGAAGGCCATCTAGTCCCATCCACCTACAATGAGCAGGGGCAGCTTAAACTAAATGGGGTTTCTCAGAGCCCTGTCCAGCCTAACCTGGAATGTTTCCAGGATTAGGGCATCCACCACCCAAGCCATTCAGTGCCAGCTGGCTTCAGAGCCGTAACACAACCTCTGGCACATCTAATCAGCTAGTACGACATGCCTCCTCCTCATGATTCCTCAGCTTTTCCCTGGGCCTTGCACAGAGTAGGAGTTAGAGCAGAGCTTCCAAATCATTTTAGGCAGAGTCACAGTCACATGATCTCTAATTATTTAAGTGATTATATAAAGCAAGGCTGGAGATGCCAGAAATACCTTAGCTGAACTATAAAGCTAGTAGGCCAACAGGATACAGAGATCTCCATTTATAACACAAGGGGGCAGAGAGCAACACAAGTACGCTTTTTTTATTATAGAATGAGAGCAGTAAATGGAAGTATTACCATGCTATGACGTCAGGCTGCAGGGTTTCATCGTGGTTCAGAAATAGTCTGGCATCTATATCTTTATTTTTGAGATAGAGCTCGTCATACTGTTTCAAGATAACTTCAACCTCAAAAAGACATTGAAAAAAACTCAAATTTATTTTACAGTAATGAGTTTGACAATTTACTGAATAATGTTAAGTTACTCCTACCTCATGATTACAATGCTGAAATGCTAAAAGAATGACCTTGAAGCTCACAAAGTTACTTCTTGTACAACAGCTGAAACATACCCAGAGGAAAATTACTGTATATAAGAGAAAACAATCCAAAAGCATAATAATTTTTTGAAGAAATGTAGGTCTTGACACTGGAAAAATAGCTAGAGAAGGAAACAGACCTGCAAATCAAACTAACATTTCCACGCTTTTAAATCTCTCCTTCCGGAAAAAGGGGTGTCTCCAAGAGCAGGAAATGTAAAACGCTTGATTTTAGAACAGCTGTGGGCCAATTTGCTCAGTCCCTGTCTTTGCTGGTTTGGACAACAAGACCTAAACCCAAACCTTTCTTTTTCTCAGTGGAAGTTTCCTCATTTTATATTAATATATTTGCACTGGAGTAGCTCTTAAGAGAAATGCCTATTGCTACAAAAATAGACTTGTTATTTCATACCCACACAGTTGTTTTTTAGTAACTGTTAGAAGTTTCTTAATTGACTAAATCCCAGATTGATATGACTTCACTTTGCATGGAAAAGTTTACTGGATTTTTTAAAATTTTTTTTTCATTGCTTAGTTTTATTTTTACTTTGAGTGACTAACATTAACTGGAAGTCTGCGATGTTTTTATCTGGGCCTCCGAATCTGCTGCTGTGCTCATGCAGAAGTAGGCAGCCACTTCAATTATCTGCTCCCTCAGCCCTTAAATATTAAATGATGCTGTGCTCTGGCAAACTCCTGCTAGAAAAACGGGCAACAGCACATATGAACTCAAATTAGTCCACTCTCAGTCCCAAGAGAGAGAAAGTTACAAATACCTCCTACACAGCTTTGCTCCTTACCCTCTTCTTAACCTTTGTCAGATGGATTTGCTCCAAACTGATCTCACAGTTAAAACTCTGAGATTAGGTCTATTAAACCAAAGATTATATTTCAGTTCTGATTATCACTATTCTTTTTATTTAAAAACTTAATTATCTTTTCATTTTTCATTACCTTCTTAATGGCTCATGCATTCTTTTCATCTAAAACATTTTAGTATTTTGTAGATTTCTCAAAAAACCAGCAGCTCTCAGACAAGATGGCTGTACTGCGCTAACATGGAAGAAACCTTCAGTCAAAAATAAGAGTTCTGTATCTATCTATTCATCAGTGCATAAAGCCTGACCAGCAAACACATGGTAAAGACAAGCAAAATACCAACGTTAAGCCTCGAAAGTCTTTCTTGCTTTGGAAGGAACATAAATATCTTTCAAAAGCTCAGTGTTTTTTTACGAAAAAAGTCAATTTAAATGTGCCGCATTACTAGCTATTGTACTGATGATCTCATCCATGATTATTGGTTAGTTTATTACATGTATGAACCAACTACCTCTGAAATACAGCTCTAATCTTCTGCTCTGGCACTCAGGGTTAAGGAACAAAGATCATGTGACTCTATTTTTCTTCAAATGCATCATTTTGTAAAATTTTCACCAGCAAGTCCTTAGGCTAATAATTTTGATACTGTGCTTAAGTTGAGCAGCCTTGGATGAAAACCCTCTGATTCAAGAACAAGCTGTGTAATGACCTTTGCCTGGAAGTTCATATAGGGTTTCCCAACTATACATACACAGATATAAATTTAAAAGTCTTAACAGGCTACTGATACCCTGAAATTAATTTAGGAAGAGATTAAGATCTTCAGTGAGTCCTGTACTTTGTTCCCCGCCCAACACGCTATGAAACGGAACAGAAGATATACTTCAGACTCATTGCTCTGATCAGCTTCAGAGCTGCTTATTATCAGGTTACCACATCTACTGGTGACACACAGCTAAACTTACTCTTTTAAGAATGATGAATGTAAACACACTGCAAGAAGTTACCCATTAAAATGCACTTTGGATGCAATTGCATAGAGGTAGTCTGCTGCACCCAGGCTGCAGCTCAGCAAGATGAAAGCAATTCTGCACAGACACAGCAGTCCAAACTCTGCCAAGTTGTGAAACTGAGACTAATCTTTTGGATATCTTTCCAACAACACTACAGTAACATCTCTCATTTATATTTAAATTAAGGTGTGTAATTTAAGACTTCAATCATTTATTGAGTGACTTCAGAGACCTAATATTGTAATAGTTGTATTTTAGATGAATGGCCTTACCAAAGTCATGGATATACAACTCTTATGTTTTGCTTTGAGCAAAAGCTTTTTGCTTTGAGCAAAGCTTGGTTTAGCCTCGGGAGATTCATTTATTAAATTCAGATGTATAAGCTAAATATACTTTATGAATACTGGAATCCCTGCTAACCCACATGCCTGAAAAACAGTTCATTTTGCTAGATGATTTCAGAAGAACCTATCAGAACTCCATCAATGGGTAAAGGGCATCTTAAGAAATTAATTTGGCATGAAGTAGAACACTGTTGCTGAACTGTCTGTATTGTGTTTGCATGGCAAGGTTTTGGTAGCCGGGGGAGCTACGGGGGTGGCTTCTGTGAGTAGCTCCCAGAAGCTTCCCCCATGTCCAGCAGAGTCAATGCCAGCTGGCTCCTGGGCAGACCCTCTGCTGACCAAGGCTGGGCCAGGCAGAATGATAGTAATGCCTCTGTGATAACATATTTAAGACGGGAATAAAGTTATTACACAGAAGCAATTGCTGTCTGAGAAAAGAGGTGTAAGAGTACATGAGAGCAGCAACTCTGCAGACACCACGGTCAGTGGAGAAGTAGGGACAGGAGGTGCTCCAGGTGCCAGAGCTGAAATTCCCCTATAGCCCATGGTAAAGACCATGGTGGGGCAGCTGTGCCCCTGCAGCCCATGGAGGACCACGGGGATGCAGAGATCCATCTGCAGCCTGTGGAGGAAACCCACAATGGAGCAGGTAGATGCCTGAGAGGAGGCTGCAACCCCATGGAGCAGGGTCCTGGCAGGGAGCTGCAGACCCATGGATAGAGGAGCCCACGCTGGAGCAGATTTCCTGGTAGGACTTGTGAGCCTGTGGGGGACCCATACTGGAGCACGCTGTGCCTGAAGGACTGCACGCTGTGGAAAAGTGACCCACACTGGAGCAGTTCATGAACTGTTTCCTGTGGAATGGACTCATGTTGGAGAAGTTCATGGAGGACAGTCTCCTGTAGGAAGGACCCCCCCCACTGGAACAGGGGAAGGACTCCCCTCCCTGTGCAGTGGCAGGAACATATGATAAACTGACTCCCCATCTCTTGGCACTGCTGATGGGGAGGAGGTAGAGCCTGGGAAAGAAGAAGGGGTGGGGCAAAGGTGTTTTTAACATTTATTTTACTTCTCATTATCCTCCTCTGATTTTGATGGCAATAAATTCAATTAACATCCCTAAGCTGAGTCTGTTTTGCCAGTGGTGGTATTTGGTGAGCAATCTCTCTCCCACCCTTTCTAAACTCAGGAATCTTTGGTTATATTTTCTCTTCCCATCCAGTTGCAGAGGGGAGTAAAAGAGTGGCTTTGGTGGGTGCCTGGCACCCAGCCAGGGTATACACACCACACTGTCTTAAATTCCTCCACTTACTTCTGGTAGTCCATTTGAAGCTACAATACCAGCAGAATTCAAGAAAGGAATGAAGCTTGTAAAATACACATTTTTGACCTAAAAAAAAAAACAAACAACACATTAGCAAGGTAAAGACTGCTTTTGCATCTTTAAATCACGAAACTGAGACTTTTCCGTAATGCACTGTGGTTTGTTTTCAATAAAGCAAGAATGAAACTTGTTATATATCCAAAACACAGTGATATGTAAGCATGCAAATGCAATCCTTTGCTAGAATATTAAGTGAATAAACTGGAAAAGAGCTGCACTCTTTTCAGCCCTCTCATATTTCTGCTTCCATCATCCATCTGGATACTCAAAAATCAGTCCTTTCTACACAGAAACAGATTTAACAGCAGAGAAAAAGGCGAATTGGGTCTTTTAAGATCTCCCACAGAAGCAATGTGCTTTTTGCATACGTTTTCTCATCATGGGATACAGCTGTGAAACCCCATCAGAGCAGCCCTGCATCCATATGCTACATGCTGTGATCAGCCTGTTACTTCATATTTGTATTCTTCACAATTCAGTTACCCTGGCAAAATTATCACCCACACCACAGAGCTTGTTTTGGGTGGTTTGTTTTTTAAACTACTGACTAGAGAAACTATAGAATGGTACAATACCTTCACCACTGAAGGTAACTACTTGACAGAAGAGTTAGTCTGGCACAAATAATGACATTTTTAAAAAAGACCATTTAAATAAATACATATTCCAGATGGAGCCTAGCAGCAAGATCTATCAGACTTTAAAGCACAGGCATTACCTCATCGAAATTACAATCATGCTCTTTGCACAGGATTTCGATAATTTTTGTATCGGTATCAAGCTGCTTTGCAGTACGTGAACTCCTGTTCTGGCCTCTTCTTGGAGTGCGAGCTGAACCATTTACAGTCACTGCAGACACAGAAGACTCTGGAAAGATATTCAGAGTCATCACAAGGTTAGAGCCATCTTAAGAAAGAAGAAATTTAAGTTTTTAAACCCAGAAGATTCTATTTCGTATACCCTTTTTCAGGTCTTCCCCTTTAAATATGTTTTCATCTGTTTAGCTAGGTGAGAAACCTTCATTACAGAAAACCTATACAAAAAGAAAGTTAATTTTTAAGTTCCTCTATCAGTATTTGTACATTTTGTTTTTAAAAAGCTACTCTACACGGAATGTAACAGCACTTTCTGCAAGTAGCTTTAAATGAGAACTGGTTTTGCAAAGCTAGGAAGGCCTTATCTTTTCACAGATGAGTTACCATTTTTTCTATTTTTACAGAAGTATAAAACAAGAAGCTGAAGGACAATAAATCAGCGCAGGATTTAAGTGCTGGTGGGAACCTGGAATATGGTCCTGGAGGGAATTCCTCCTTTCCCCAAATAGCCACAGACACACAAGCAGAAACAAACAAGTCCACCTCAAAGAAGATATCAAAAAACCTTAATACAGCAAGGTAAAAATATTTCATTTTGGTTAACTCAAAATAGATGGCATCAGTGGCTGAAAGATGCGAATTATATTAATAACATACATTAATATGATTAAATATTGCTGGTTTAAACCTGACACTGCAATCAGCGTGCTGTTCTCACCCGTAACTTCATTTGCATTTGACAACTGTTCTGAGAAACTCTGACAAACTACACTGCAGGAGTGGTTGCATCTTAATCCCCTCAGCCTTAGATCATAAAGCTTGACATCATTTATCACAACACAAAACCTCTTGGTCACGAGGGTTTGAACAATACATTGTGTTATTGTCCCAAAGAATGCAGAGCTGTTTGACGGTTCATACCCAGCTTCACGTTAGAAACTCAGTGCTTTGCACTTAGGACAGTGATACCCAGATCAGCAATTTAGTCTCAAGTGGCAGCATTTTTTTTCCAAGATATGATGCACAGAACCAAACTGCTTCTAATAATGTGCTCCTAATACTGCATGGTTTCACTACGAAAAAATAAATCAGCATGAACACAGAATTAAAAAACGGGTAGCTTCAGTTCAGTGGTTTGTGAAAAGGATCGCTTTATAACACCTGAAATAAGCAGCAGAATATATGCCTGTCTTACTAGGAAGGACAAACTTAAATTCAAAATAAGTACTGGAGGAAAGCAGGGATCTGCTTGTCCTAAGTCCACCCTTTCCCACAATTTATTCACATTCTAATAAAAGCAAGGTTATTTGTTCTTACCTGCAACAAATAATCACTACGTCAGATAAATATCCTCCAAAACATGTAATTTAAAGAATATAGTAGTGAATACCTTATCTATTCTATGACATTACAACCTAGGTGGATGTTTAGTTGCCAAAGAAATAAAGCAAATAGATTCAGGCTAAGTATACTAGGGTTGCATCTTAACGCAGCAGAGGATAAACTAATAATTAAAAAAAAAAGTGAGTCACATCCTGTAGCTCCAAATATTTCAGTATATTAATTTCATAGCTTGATGAAGAAAAAATAGTTAAATAAAATTCTATCTTTAAAAGTTGCTATAAATATTTACTTTCTTGACCTTTTTAGTGAGGTTTTCCAAGCTTTATGTATAAAATCTTAACGGATAAAAACTTACTGCTGAATAGAAGATTTTTATAGAGGAGACCCATTATATTTTTACTTAAAATAGTGACACTTCCAATAACAAACAGGATGTAATAAAAGCAAAGCTCTCTACATTTTACCTCTACTCTTGTATTTTGAGCCGCTATCCACTGTTTTATCCATTTGTTTTAAGTATCTGTACAGTTCAGTATCTTGTACATTTCTGCTGTTGTCATACTCTTATACATCAATGAAATAAGAGTCATGGCACATTTTCCTTTTGTAACTCACGACTAACCTAAATAACAGTTCTCAGTTATAATCTACCCAGATCCTGAACTCTTTTACCAAATTAAACCTGCTGTCTTAACAAGTCCCTAAACAACTTGTAGCAGCAGAGGATATAGCAAAAATTATATTAAATATATTGCCACATTCAGGTAATTGAATTCAAGTTCACTACCATCTAAATTGAACTAAAACAGAAAAAATGCATTTTAATAAGCTTAAGAAGCTTTGTTATGTTAATTATGAATGTTAGCATGATTAATAGAGATTTAATAAATTTACTTTCTACTTCAATGAACAAAAACCAAAAAAAATTCTTACTGTATGGTTCCTTGAGCATAGCAGGAGGTGACAGTTTGATAAAATAATCTAAGACACACAGCAACAACTGGAAAGAAATCACCAGGTCATCTTCCACTTGCAACACTTTACCTGCAAATATTTAAAAGGGTAAAGAAAACCTTTTTGAGATGTTTGACTTAATTTTAGAAGTAAT
Source organism: Machaerirhynchus nigripectus (assembly GCA_013397975.1). NCBI lineage: Eukaryota > Metazoa > Chordata > Aves > Passeriformes > Dicruridae > Machaerirhynchus > Machaerirhynchus nigripectus. Next base: position 893,044 of record VZRQ01007810.1, on the reverse strand, counting down.
TTTGAAAAACAAAGCTTTGGAAGTTCATATAGTAAAATAGCACCACTAGAATTCAGGAAGCATCCTACAAGATGCCAGTGTTTTTTAAAGGCTATTATTTTAAAACTTATGGCTCTTAAGAAGTTTGTGGCTTTAGAGATAGCATACATACAAATAAAGTTTCTGTGTACAAAATCCTGCCCTCAGTGCTCAGTCCTGACTTCTTTTTCTTTTCACTGTAAAGGAATAACCTCTTACTTCTGTGTAATTCCTCCCTGCTATCAAAACATGCTGCCACACTGTATGCTCAGCCTGTCAAACGTATATGAAATTACTTAAAAGTCACACAAGTAATAGCATGAGGAGCACTTTTAGAGCTGCACTATTAGTTTTTCCCAAATTATGATTCATATGCCAGAGAAGATCTACAGGGCCATCCCAAGACAGCATGCATTGCCATGAAAAATTTAGCAAGTTGATAGTGATTTTGAACAGCTACAGATCACTACCTGTGCTCCACTTACATGTGCAATTTTTGTATTTATTCTCAATCAGAAGTAGCAAGCATCACTCAGGCTCTTCTGAAGTTCCAACCATTTTCTAGTAAATTTTAGCTTTCTTTGTTCTCAAGAAAAGGCAGGCTACAAAAACTTTAATAGGTTGTGCTTTATGCTTATGCTTGGAGAATTCTAGTGACAAAGCTCCATGAAACTCAGCTGATCCAAGTCTGAGTTTGATATCAGGGATGCGTACACTTCACTGATAACACACACCTGCAGTAAGCAGCACTTGAGACACATGATTCATTCCTTTTAGTAGGAGCAGTACAATGAGGAGGATCTCCATGAACTACTACAAATGTTTCATCACTCAACGTTAACTGTAACTGATGCCTTTTCAAGAAAGGTTCATAACATTCAAAGGACATGCTTTCAGGGACTTACTAAAATACCTTATTATTAAATTTGTTTTATAAAACGATGCATGTTTATAATATATATAAGTCTATTTAAAAATATGCTAGGTTATTATTTTTTAATAACTGTTAAACCATTTTTTAAGGTAATTATCCATTATCAAAATGCTGTCAGACTACAAAGCGCCTCAGAATAGACTTAAATACAGAATGGAAACCTTTAAAGTAAAAGAAAAAAGAAATCATAGAAGTTTTAGAAAGTTTAAATATATGTTTATACACAGAAAGTAATATCAGTGAAAAAAACCAGCCAAACTGAATATAAAGAAATATTACCGAGTAGTTACAAAAGCCAGGCAATCAAAACATTCTGGGTCTGTACAATACTCACTTGTAATAAGGATACTAGTCTCATGTTGGACATTGGTAAAACAAAGTCACTTCAAAAATATTCATCAAGATTACTGTGTTTTAATCAAAACTCACCTTTTGCCAGCAAAAAAGTAATCCAGTAATTCTTTAGGACTAATACAGAACTGAGTTCAGCAGAAATCCTGTAGGGAAACAAAAATACTTGCATTGATAGCTCTGTAATAATTTAAACTACAATGCTGGAAAACATGCTTCAGTCTATGGAACTATTTAACAACATGCAACATTTCCCATATAGTTAAGTTTACTGAAAATCTCATTCCATTCCCTTTGTAATTACGACTACACATTTGAAAAACCTAAGTCCCTGTAAAGCCATTCAAGAATCAGGAAATATTTGTATCATCCTCAGAAAAGAAAGTGAATGTAGACAATTCACTGAACTGCTATGAGCTGTTTTCTCTTGTGCCTCTGACTAATGCCCTATTCTCCAGCCACAGCACGAACTCAAGCTCATTTGGGAGTTGCTAAGGCATCTTTTAGTACACACATTTGTTGCTGTGATTAGGAAGCTCGCTCTCCATCCAAATGTTCATTTCCATCATGCCGAGACATATGCCACTGGGTGGCAATACTTCGTGGAGGAGAGATAGATATCTAAAAATATACTTTTATATAACTACAATATAATATATAGATATACTTTATTATACATATATACTTCTTTGTGTATATATACTATATATTTTTTATTAAAATATACTTACATAATATATATAACATATGCACAGCTCACATATATAGAGATAGATAGATAGGTATGTAACATATATAATTTCTGCATCTCTCATAATCTTGTCGAAATTCAAAGTCCACACTACATCTAAAGTAAACACATGACACTCTACGACTTAGGTCAGTCCTGAAGGGTTAAAAGATAAAATGCCATCACATTTTACATCTTATCCTGAAAACACAATTTAGGAAAATCAAACTTACTCACTACTAGGTTGCTCCAGATAAATAAGGCCACAAGTCCTACAAAATCAAAATAAATTCTTATTTTTGAACATGCTTCTGCAAGCAAACTGTGCAATATCTTTGACTTCAATGTAGTTAAAAAATACACCAGTTCACAAAACATTTCTCTAACTTCTTTAAAAAAAAAAAAGCGGACTCAAAGAACAGATTAACAACAGATCAACGATGGCCCTGCCAAGCCTGAAATAATGTTGTTGTTTGCATGTTTATGTCAAAGCTTAGACAGCAAAACAATTTTAACTTGGTATAATAAAACTGCTTTCTTCCAGAAAGACAAGATTTGTACATAGTTACTCAGTGTTCTCTACAACACAGCAAAGTGTGCTGCAGCTGCAATAAACACTCTATAAAAGGGCATTTAAAAATCTTTAGTATTTCTTCAGTCTTACTGCAAGCCTTGTGGTGTAATGTTGCTTTCCAATTATTCTATGTACATATCATTTCAAGAAAAAAATTCAGTTTATGCAGAAACAAACTAGGATATGCCTTCGTTCTATAAACTACCAAAGGGTGATCTCCTACCGTCAAAGGTTATTTAAGAGATATTTGAGAGTCTTTTGTGATTCGGAAGGCAAAATGTTAAATAAAAACAAATATTAGATAGTAAACCAATCCTCTCTATATCTGTAAAAAGCTTAACAAAGTGAGTAGCAATCACTTGTCATGCTACTCTTACTACTGTTTGTACTGCAACAAGGAGATTGTTTAACAAAGCATTGTGATAGTTATGGAGTAAAATATAAGGTGCTTATTTAATGCATGTAAACAGCTCAGTTTCACTGTTCTGCAAATATTAGCACACACAGTTTAAACGGGCTCCCATAATACACAGTTTGAAAAATTCAAATACTTAAATGTTGACAGACTAAGAAATCAATTTCAAAATGAAAAAACACACGCTACCTTTCAAACTTGTGGTATAGTGCAAATAATACATCATATTTCTTTTTCAGCCTTGATACAGTGCTATCAACTTTAGTGCTTACAGTATCCATGTTAACATCCACCTCTTTCAGAAACTGAAAAAATGTGCATACACTGAAAAAAGAAAAAAAAGAAAGATGATACATTATCATAACTCGTGAAAACAAGTATTCTGAACTAGCTCTTAAAAAAGAGAAAATAAAAACACACCTCCATGAAAACCCATTGCCTTACTTCACTAGACTCCAGAATGGTCTTACTATTATTACCAGTGACTGAACCCTTGCCTTGGGAAACCTTACTTGTTTACCTTGAACCCCACCTTTACATTTTCCAGACGCAGGAATACTGTTCAACCTGGCAGCAGAAGTATCTCACGATACAGGCTCTACTACAGAAGGAAAATTTTCTTGCCTAGCACAGATATTATCTCTGGAAGTCAGAATTTGCTAACTAGACACACCTTTGTTCTTGCTCTGCTGGTAATACCACAAATATCCAACACACACCTCTCAGCTCTCCTGTTCTACTATAGAAATGCTCCTGCTACTCTGAGAACATGAACCTTGGCTCCATCCACGCTAAATATAGACGTAGGAATGAAAACTGAGATGAATGCATTGAATTATATGGAATTTCAAGTCTTTCAACAGGTATTGGGGCAAAGACATCTCCACCGTTTGGAAATACTATTACGCATGGGATCAAAGCTCTCCCTACTCATCCATGTAATACTATAGCCATCAAGGAAGCATTTTGTTATGCTCATAACTAAAATGAGCAGATTGCTAAAAAGTAAAAAGGAGAAAGCTATCAAATATATTCCACTGTTTCAACTGTATCAAATATATTTTGATTCTTTACCAGAATATTCTGAGAGATTTTTTGATCTTTGTCAGATTAAAGAAACAAGACACAAAACCAGTCAGAAGCTCATTTAAGAACTCTTATCATGGAATAAAAGATCTTTCCAATATATCTGAAGGCTCTAGAGGATAAGTTGACTAGTAGAAATCTCTGCCAGTTTGATCTTACAGCTGACTAAAAGCCCAGGGCTAACAGGCAATTGAGTATTGCTAAAATCATGATCAGCAGAGTAACAGCTTACTCTCTGAAACCCTAAGGGAAGAAGTCTCTCAGTTTTCAGCACAAGTTGGCCTGTGGAACTTGGGTGGAACACGCTGAATGTCGCTGCACAAATGCAATTGGCTTTCAGACATGCGGTTCCAAGCCAGTCAACACTGAGGAGATTGAGTCAAAACATTGGACCTGACCCTGCTCTGGGAGATGATGCAAGGTAGAAGGGGGCATAGAGAAGTCTAATCATAACAGATGACTTCAAGGAAAAGGATATTCTGGCCCAAGCCTGAGGTTATTGCCAGGACTTAGCCTCCTGCTCTAGAGCATCGAGAGGCTCTGTTCCTGCGTATGCTTTGCACACAGAGCACAGTTACCAGGCAGATGGCACTGGAATTCTTTCCCTTTGCTGAATCTAACACAAGCTATGCCTATTGCTTTCGCCACCTAAATTTACCTTAAAAGCAGATACTATAATCTTGATTTCTGTATTACGAACTTAGTTAATATACAATATAACAGTATCACTCCCCTAGCAAAAGCATGTATGAAAGTATAAAGTTTAGACTGGCATTAAAATGTTTGAGGAAGAGCAGCATGCTGGCAAACTGCTTGAAGAGTAATATTTTTTTCCCCCCACTTCTTGATTTAGCCTAAGCCTAATGCTGGGGAAAAGGTTTTATGGAAAATCTTCATACAGGGAAAGAAAGAAATATTTTAAGTGCAATTTGCACCAACCTAAACTGATGAATACTTTAGGGAGAGCAAGAACAAGAATGACCTGAGTGATACAGCCAAAGCCAGCCACAGATGAATCAAACAAGTACCACTGCTCCCTCAACTAAAATATGATAGTAAGACTTATAGTTTACCAATATATTCAGAATTTCTGTAAGTAACCTTCATTGTAAAATCAACTAGTCTGATATGCACACTCACCATGCTTTAAAGACATTCTCTTTATAAAAGTGTTGATGAGTTAATTGTTGAAATCTAAATTCACATACTTAAACTCACTTACCTTAGGTTTATACTTTTCAAAAGCTCAGTGAAAGTAAATGTCACTTCATCCAGATCAATTGCTACAATAAAGATACAGACTCCCCATGTTTCCTTTTTCTTTTTGTTACAAGCCTTTTAGAAAAAAGAGAGGAAAGAGTTTTTATTATTAAATAGAAATGGGTAATACATGGAAAGCATTAATTTGTCCAAACATTATTAGAAATAGTTAAACAAAACATCCTCAAACAAACATTTGACTATGATAGCCAATTATGTGATAACAGAAAACCATTCCAGGTTTTACAATACAGGTGAGAGACCAAGCACTTCAACTCTTATTCCTACAGTACAAGATCAGTTTTACCCATACAACTCAGCAAAGCTTTGAAATACAACCTTTGGTTCCGTGGAACATTTATGAAAAGCAGAAGTCACGAGTCCTGTTTTTTTTCCCTAAATTTCCCATAACAAGACACTGAAGGTTAAAGAATAAGAAGCCAAGCCATAAAAAAATAATTAAAATCTTTACAATGACAGGCAATAAACACTCATCAGTGAGTACAGTTGTGTCAACCACTCCTCACTGCCGGACCACAAACTATCTCTGCTTAGTAAAGCGTGACAGTAACAAGCACTTCCAGCCATTTTCCTACCATACCTCTACATTTAGGGTCTGCCTTCTGCTACTTAGAAGGAGCAAGCTATAACCAAACATCCTTCATTGAAAGAAGCCAACCCACAATGACAGACATGGCATCCACATGGAGTAGAACTCCTGATGACGGTTCACAAGCCACTCACTTATAGCCAGACAGGCATCACTTAAGATTCCAACACCCTTCCACCAAAACAGCATCACAGTGGAAAACCTCTGGAGAAAAATGATTTGCAAAAGCATGGGAAAAAAAACCCTTAAGCAGGTATAATCCAGGTTTTGGAAACAAAGCTATTGTGAAGACAGAACAAGATGTGTGTGTGCAGCCCTGCAAAACTCCAGAAACAGCAAACTTGTAAAATACTTTTCGGACATCCAGCATCCTTGTGAATAAAACCCCAACACCACCCAGGCCCACAGCAAAGGAGCAGGACCTGAGTGCATTTCTCTACAGCTCTAGGTCGGACATGACATCTGCTGGAGGACAGAGGTGAAACGGAGCACCAGGAGCAAGTGAATGGAAACAATGAATTCCTGCTCTTCTACACTGCTTAGCTTTGGCCCACTTTTTTATCCTTTCCCTGATCACTTCACCTAGCTGCCTCCTAAACAACACCGATGCAAGTCGCAGGGGCCTGTTCACTCCAAAAAATGGTCCTCAAAGGCAACAAGAGTAAGACTGCACCAGACCTAGCTTACTCCATCTTACGTGGTCTTTCAAACCTGCTCCGAAATCCTCTGCACCCTCAGCATCCACTCATGTCCTTGCTTAGTCAGCAGTGTAACCATGACCAATAACCTGCTGTGCCATAAATGATACAATTTCACTCATAATGCCAACAATTTTTTTTTTTTTTTGCAATTGTTCTGTGTCTTTCTTGGGAACAGTATTTATACGTCAGGGAAGACTGGCTGGGGGCCTTCTCCAAAGAACAAAAAGTTTCACAGGCTTGTGCAATTGTTAAGAGTTATAGAACAGGCTTCAATGCAAAAATAATTAGCCACCCTCAGCAACATGGTAACTGACAATTATTTAAGTCACCGCTTTCTTCCTGCATTCCTATTTGAGTATTTCCACAAATCATGACTCCTTGCACAAGAGAAAATCATTTTGAAATAAGCTTTTAACAGGCTGAGATGCATTTGTTGATACTTAAAGGGACGTAAAAAACTGTGAAGGTTTGTGCTAGCTAGTGAACTACCAAGAAGAAGGATGACTACTCAGACTGAGCACACCACTGCCCCTGGAGTCAGCTGATGTTGTTTAATAAATAAGTTCCCTTCACTCCATGCTCCTGCAAACTCAGACCACGATGTTGTACTGTAAATACAACACCTTGTAGGGCAGGAAGACTGAGTGCTACCAAGCGGTGAAATTGTTCCTGGTTTGCTGCCTATCCAAACAAGCCTAGCTTTCCTGGGCACCCTAGCTCAACTCTGGCAGGATGAATGTCAGAAGGCTATAGCAATGGTTTATTTGATAGGAGTGAGGTCTGGTTTTGCCAGAATGACCTTTAAACTCCTTGTCCAGTATGGTTTGGGGTAACAATTCATTTGTTTCCATCATTAAACAAGAAGGCAGTCTCAGAGGCAGCCTAGCAATCCACGAGATTCAAACCATTACATTGAGTTAAACTCTGGTATCAGGACTACTCCCACACCCACTGCTGATGGTACAGGATTCTTTGGACACCTTCTCCTCAACACAAGATGTTGGATGACTGCTGGCCTGACAGGAAAAATTACACACAACCTGAGATAAATAGATTATGGGCTGGGTTGGTTTTTTTCTAGTAGCAAAGAAAAAGTGAGCAGCACTTGAGTATGCCTTCCTTACAGCTGAGAGAGGAAGGAGAGGAAAACATGAAAGAACACCAGACTGGGACTATCCCACCAGATACTGCTGGCTAAAACAAACAAAGACACAGGTAAACTGCCGTTTTCTCAGAAAATAAGGTATCTGCTATAGCCATGCATGAAGATTTCAGTGATTTTAATACATAAATATTGCCGTGGTTTGACCCCAGCTAGCAACTAAGTACCATGCAGCTGCTTGCTTCCTGTCCTCGCAGTGGGGAGGAGAACCAGAAACCAGCCACCATGGGTTGAAAAAAGAATAGTTTAATAACTGGAACAAAATAAAAAGGAACAATAATAACAACAACATAAATAATAATTGCAATGGAAACGAAACAGAGAGAAGCATAAAACCCAATAGAAACAAGTGATGCTCAATAAATTTGCTCACCACACACTGACCAATGCCCAGCCCATTCCCAAGCAGCAATCAGCAGCTTCCAGTAAAACTCCAGCAGTTTATATACTGGGCATGACATTCTGTGGTATGGAATATCCCTTTGGCCACTTCAGGACACCTGTCCTGGCCATGCTCCCTCCAGATCTTTGTGTGCATGCCCACTGGCAGAGCATGGGAACCTGAAAAGTCCTTGACTTAGAGCAAGTACTACTTAGCAACTCTTAAAACACCAGTGTTACCAACATTCTCCTACTAAATCCAAAACACAGCACTATACCATCTACTGGGAACAAAATCAGCTTTTTTCCAGCTGAAACCTGGAACAAATATAAACATCATGGGGTAGGAGAAGAGATAAGGAGATGTCTTCCTGGCAAGTCACACTCGTAAGCACTCTCCTCTTTACACCCCTTCCCTCCACAGGTTCATTTCTTTCCTACACAAACGAGTTAAAGTTGACTGCTGAACAAAAACACAGCAGCATCACTCCTTCCAACTATTTTGCTTTGTTTACAGCCAAAGCAGATGATTCATCTCAGATGGACTTGAATGCATGGGAATGAAATGAAGACAAACTCACAGCCAGAAATAAATTTCTGCGGCTTTTCTTCTTCACCAGTCTGATTCAAGATTTTTGTTGCTACAGCATCACTACAGAAAATGACAACAGCTCAACATCTGTCCTTAGCTGTCCTTCAGTTTCAGTAAGATGACTTCCAGTGACCTTAATTCCACTCATCATGAGGCAAAGCCTACCTACCAATCACTAGTAGTCTACACAGATTTCTTTCTCTTTTCATCATCTTTTATTTAGGATTCCGAGGAACCAATACTATAACTTTGGGCAATGTAGGTCAGTTCTGTTGAATCAATATAGTCTTCTGTAGGAAAAGATCTAAAACTTTTACAAAATCTTTCAAAATATTTCTCATTCTGGACCTACCATTACTTTTATTTGATCTGGTTTTTTACCAGATGACTAGTCTACTTAAATCTAGCGAAAACAACCTGGGAGGAGTCACTGGCTTAAAATGCTCATCCAGCATTAACTACTGTGAAATGGGATTCTTGCTTCTTTTCTTTCCAGATGTAGCTGCAAGGTGTTAAAGGCACTAGCAGAAATAACTTCTGTTGTCTGCCTCAAGAGATTCTCCAGTGCTAAACCAGTCCCAAGGAGGAGATGGTCACAGGAAGTCTCAGCTCCAGTATGCAGTTAGAGATGTTTACTCTTCTGCCAGCACTGATAACGATTTTGATGACAGCCTTCAAAAGTGATCCAGAAATAGAAACTTCAAATGATGTTTTGTAAAAGAAGGTAAAGGGAAATGTACATGAGAAACATGCAAACACAGATGGATACTTGAATCACATTGGATATAGGATGTCTCACTGTAAATACCAAGCACCTGATTTTTGAAGAGGAAGATGTGGAACTTGGCTTACTAAAATCTCAGTTACTACATTCCAATCAATATAGAGAACTAGTCTGACGGTACAAAAAAACATTCACAGACATTTGTTAGAGAGAGTCCAAAGGAGGCTACAGAGATGATCAGAGGGCTGGAGAGAGTTGGGGTTGTTCAGCCCAGAGCAGAGGACGCTTCAGGGTGATCTTACAGCACTTTCCAGTACCTAAAGGGAAGAGAGCTGGAGAGGGACTTTTTACAAGGGCATGTAGTGATAGGACAAGGGGGAATGGCTTCAAACTGAAAGAGAGCAGGTTTAGATCAGATATTAGGAAAAAATTATTTTCCTTACTGTGAGGGTGGTGAGGCACTGGCACAGGTTGCCCAGAGAAGCTGTGGATGCCCCATCCCTGGCAGTGTTCAAGGCCAGGTTGGATGGGGCCCTGAGCAACCTGGCCTAGTGGAAGGTGTCCCTGCCCATGGCAGGGGGTTTGGAATGGGACGACCTTTAAAGGTCCCTTCCAACCCAAACCATTCTAACTTTACATTTTTATGATTACAGTGGGTAGAAGATGACTGGAGAATAGACTCAAGAAACTCTCACAGTAGAAAACTGTTCAGAATAAAAACCTGCAGGAAAAATATCCCAGGGGAAAGAAAACATCTGATAGCGACCATTATACCCCCTGTCTACATATAAGAAGTTCTGCGTAAAGACAATTAGATCCTCCATTTTTCAGCAATACCAGTTTTAAATTTTCTATTGAACATTGTCTGGGATGGAAGATTATTATCAGCTCTCAATGGATGAGATCAAATTCAAATATAATACCAGCTAAAAGTAATGAAGTCAATGGAAAGTATTGAAGTAGAGGAAATAGTTCATCTGATACGCAAAGTTCCTATTACACTTTTGCATGTAGCAAGATGGGAGGAGTCATCAATCTTTCCCCAGGATAGGCAGAAAATGAGTAAAAAAAGAAACTCTATACCAGTTGCCTGAGCTTCTGAAGTCCAAGGGCACATACAAGCAATGCATCTGCTGCTAAGATACTGAATATCATCAGCAAGAGGCCATGGTGATAATTTGTTTGTTTTGGGACTTTCAGTAGCTCTTTGTTTTATAATAACAGAGGATCCTAAAATATCTGTAATTTTGCTCATCCATCCAAAGCGTCAGTGGATTCAGGTTCAGTTCAGCTGCAGTTCTATAAATTAGAGACAAAGTCTAGACAGAAAATACTTTATTAGCTCATATGTGTTTCATGCTTTTGCCAAAAGCAAGAGGCCTCTTTGTCTTTTAACGTGAGGATGAGATGGCTTACCAATTCAAATGTTCTCCTTTTAATAAGAAACCACAACCAAAAGGAACTGATTTAATTTAAATATGATATTTTATGGATTGGGGACACTTGGCCTGCTGAACACAAACTCTTCGGTCTATACAGACCAACCTTCCATATTTAAGTTGTCATTATTTCACTCCTCAACTTAAGCTACAGTTTACCTTGTACATTTTCTTCACTAAGCAGTTCAACTCTTGCACAAATCAAGTGCTCTGCAGCATCTGCATACCAGTGTAAGTCACCAGTTGGAGCGAATTTCAGGATGTAAGATAAGTAGTAAGAAACAAGAAAAAAAGCCTAAAACATCTTCAGATGCTAGAGACTTTCTGAGGGAAAAGAAAAGGCAGTAATAGTACATTTCTCATGGGGTACAGATTTGGTTGGTACAGAATTTTACACCACAGGCTTGAATTACAACAGAAACAAAGTAATACAGCACTTGGGGGAAAAAATACATGGGCAAAGAAAGCTACACCAGGAAAAACTAACTATGCAGACTGCAGATCTTTCACCATGACAATTTTTTAATAGCAGGTTAGACAAATACTTGATAAAAATGGTCCAGGAATTCTTGAGTCTGAACAGCTGAGCTGCAGCAGGAGAACAGTGAGCCATGTTTCCCAAACAGTGCTATGAATGGCCAACAAAAAATGGAGCTCCTACCCACCCACCACATATTATGGCCAACTAAGCTGATGAGCTTGAAGAATACCAGACCCTGTGCCTGAAGGTCCTTGACAGACTCCAATTTCTATCAATTTCCTAAACCACTTGTTTTCTTTTGAGAAGTTTGGTTCCAATTTAGTAACCATGTCATCTGTTCCTCACACAGGTCCTTTCCAATATATTCAGCAACAATTCGGTCAAGCTTTTTTTTTCCTGCTTATATCACCCCATATTCTCCTTCAGATTCTCATTTTGTTGTTCTCTACCCCCAACAAACAGTAGCAGAACATAACAAATGCCCTGAGCTTTTTCATAGCAGTATTATTAGTATGGCTTCCTGGACCACTTCTACTATCTCTTACACCAACAATCACATGCTGCTCACCAAAGGACATCAGTAATTCCACTAAATCTATGCACTCCATCTAGAATTTACAGGCACTATTGGTTCATAGTATGGATTTCAGGAGAGTTACAAAAATTTAAGAGTACAAGAGAAGCAAGCACCAGAGCCAACTGTTAAGCCAACAACAATCAGTGTGTAAGAGTGTTGAAATTGAGACAATAAAACTACAACTCTAAAACATTCTGTTTACCTAGGTAGTCTGGTTTAGTAAAGAGAAATAACAGAGATGACAAAAATATTTGTATGACCCTAACGCAAAAGCTCTCTTTACAGTAAGCTTGTGTGGGAGTTCACCAGATATCAAAAGAATTTAAAAAGAAAACATCTTCCTGATCACACATCTCACACATCAGACACCTTCCTTCACACCACACACCAAGAGCACTGACTCAGTACATCATCTTTGGAACCAGAGTTTGGGGTTCTGGCTAAGAGATTTGGAGTTACCACTTTATTGTAGGAGAGTGACATTGAACTGTGGCTGTCACAGAGGAAAGTTGTAATGTTCTCCCACCATGAAGGAAAACACCACCATATTTAACAGGCAGCTGTAGTGTTTTTTAACAATCCCTCTCTGCAGATCTAGTTTTTACAACTACAGATCAGCCACATTTTCCAGAAAAACTCTCTCTACCATCTCTCTCGTCACCTTTCTCCTCCTCCACACCTCTCAAAGAGGTTCAGCAGTTTCAAGGACTCGAGGCCCAGCTGCAATAGGGTGCAGCTGTATATCCTGGACTCACATGCTGTGGAAACAGATAACTTGAGAGCACTGCAAGGAAAGCTACAGTGCACAAAAAGAAAGTTCAAGATAAGAAAGCTGACATTTCAGAGAGAAGTATCATCACTAGTAGCTCAAATGCTCAAAAGAGAAAATACCAATGTGGAAAGGTGTGACATCCTGAAGGAAAAAAACCAGCGGCTCCAGCGGACATTGGCATTCATTCCATGGAGCAGCAGATGACAAGTTCTCTCCTCCTGGCTGATGCCTGCCTGGCCAGTGAAGTGTCTTGCTGAAGCACAGGCACAATTAGGCTGATAGGTCACTATATTCTAGCAATTTTTTTGTACATGCCTGCCAAAAAAAATTGCTTTATACTTTTAGGCCACACATGCCTGGCTTGCAGTGTCTCTGCACATGCACCCTAAGTGACTCCAAAAGGACAGTACTACAAGATTTTCACTTCAAGTCACTAAATAATCATTGAGCAAGGATACAGCAGATGTTCAGACTACATCCAAACCACATCTGCCCCCTGAATATCTGCCAGTTACCACAGTAACTAAAGTCTGGGCCACACTGCTTCCTACTTAGCACTACAAGTGCCCTTCACATCCGCAGAGATTTGGCAGGCACGATTCCAATATCAACCATAAAGAACAAGGCCAGCAAGCCAAGAAAGGTAGGGTTTCAATTCTTTGTACTTTGTAAGTGGCTTGAGAGGGGGATTCTTAGATGCTACCTCTATTTCCATCAGTGGCTTGATAACTTAAGCTTCCTTGAGTCAAACCAACTATGCTGTTAAGCAGAAGTGTTCTGTTAAGTATTTGTCTCAACTGCTGGCCTGCTGTTTCCCTTTTTGCTTGAAAACAGAAACTACACAGCTTCTGTTCCACTTCAGAACTGAACAGGTTAGTACTGAACCTCACTGACTAAAACATATGCAGCTGGTGCTTGCAGGACAAACCCTCCGACAGCCCCTTCAACACAATACCTTTACCAGAGGGGAGAAAAGAGCAGCCTCCTCCTGAATCCCTTACAACTTGAACTAGAGAGTAACCCTGAGAAGCCAAGCTCACCAGGAGAACAGCTTGACTTGGGAAAAGAAGCAGCAATTAGCCAGGCTTAACTTCAGAGTCAGGTGAAGCCTGCTCTCAGCTAGAAGTAGCAACTCCAGTGCCTTCCAGGTCCCCATGGAGGCACACAACTGTCAGCTTACTAATTTCAACACCCTGCAGATACATCTGTAAGTTTTAGGAAAGGGCCTTGGATTGAAACACAACGTAATGCAGATTTTTTTTCCTGTTAATTGAAAGGCTCCCAGCAATCAGTTTTAATTGCAAGACAACAGATATTAGCTATGTATCACAACGAAGGTCTGGTTCTGAATAGGTAAAGGAGGTGATCTTCAGATGCCAAAAGGTTTCAAACACTGTGTATCTTACCTGGCCATTGCTAAGTAATGATCGGTGAAAACAAATCTTTACCTGTAAATGAAATTTGAAGGATTATACTGAAACCTGCCTTGTTTTTTTCAGTCAAAGGAACTGACTAGTCCTGTTTTCATTCATATAGGACAACTCAACTATGCTTTTAGGTAAATGCTTCCCATGAACATCCATGACCAGAAATTGTATCTGTTACCGAAAGAGCTGTGCAAAGTCTCCCTCCCAAGCTATTATAACACTGTGATGGGAATGCATCAAGAGCTGCTATATCCACACTGCAGTTTAAAAAACACATATAACAAACTATTGGTAGTGACAGCATAGGTGTGGCAGGTCAGCTCAAGTTGCAGAAGGGTAAGCAGAAGTCTCAACATGTACATCAATGCAAGTCCACACAGTGAGAATAATACCCCAGCTAGGTATTGCAGAACCACATATGGACTCTATAACAAAGCTTCTGCCCTGATTTAGTTCTATTATAGCTGTTCTCTGAGTCAGCTAGTTGACACAGCAGTCATACTGAGGAGAAGGAAAAGCAAAAATCAGGAAAGGGCCTAACATTTTATTAATATGTTTACACATGCCCAATGACTAACTTTGAACGGAAATGCCTCAATGATATGCACAGGTTAACATTATGCAATAGAAAAAAAAAGTTTAACATACAGATGTTCCTGTCTCTGCAACAGTCTTCTCCATACCCTTTCTGCAGCCTCATAAAAGAGGCAGAGGGAAAAAATACACAGAAACACACAATGAGACGAGCTGTATAAAGCTGACTAAGACATATTTGAAATAACTTGCACTTCGAAGAATTAGCTAATCGCATGGTGCTGTTTTCTACTGTCATTTGTTAGTTATCTAAAAGGATTCCTGAGCACGTACCTTTATCGCAAAACTTTAACAAAAAAGGGCAATCTACAGAAGCCAGTTTACACGGACGTGAACACGGCAACATCCCACTTCAGTCTACTTTCACTTTGAAGAAGCTAAGTCACACTGTGCGAGCTTTGGCTGCGGGACCCTCGGCCGCCGCTGCCGCAAAGTTACGGCTCAGTATCTGAGCAGGAGCACAGGACAGCCACCACCGCGGAGCGATGCTACGAGCAGCAGCTACTCACCAGAGCTCCATCCGCTGCCGACAAGCTCTCGTACGTCTTCCACGCTTTCTCCCTCACGCTCTCTGACACCTTCAGCGCATCACAGAGCACGACGAAGTCCGTTTCGCCGACCTCGAGCCTAGGAAAAACATCACACATCGCCAGCGGGGTCACCGGAGCGCGGGGCGGCCAGGAGAACC
>VZRQ01007810.1:843278-877343 GCA_013397975.1 Machaerirhynchus nigripectus | reverse complement strand
CGAGCGGCAGAGCCGGCGCGGCCGCGCACAGCCGGCACCGCCGCCCGCCCTCAGAGACCCGCCCGGCCCCTCGGCCGCCGCAGGGACGGCAGTCCAGCCGTGCCGGACACTCCAGGTACTCAGCAAGCCCCGGCAGCCGCTACAGCTTGTCCGTGAGATGGGAAGAAACGCAGACCTGTGTATAAGGATAGCTGTACAGGTGCAGAGCAGGGCAGGAGCTGCAGATCCTCGAGGAGCGTTGGTTCAGCCAGACCAAGTGCCGGGTCATGCACATTGGCCACAGCAACCCCAGGCAGCGCTACAGGCTGGGGGAGGAGTGGCTGGGAAGTAGTAGCCCACGGGAAAAGGAGCTTGGGCTGCTGGTTGACAGTGGCTGAACATGAGCCAGCTGTGCCCAGGTGGCCAGGAAGGCCAATGGCATCCTGGCCTGTATCAGCAATAGTGTGGCCAGCAGGACCAGGGCAGTGATTGTCCCCTTGTGCTCAGCACTGGTGGAGTTACATCTCAAGTCCTGTGTCCAGTTCCTCACTACAAGAAAGTCCAAAGAAAGGCAGTGGAGCTGGTGAAGGGTCTGGACCACAAGTCCTGTGAGGAGCAGCTGAGGGAGCTGGGAGTGCTTAACATGGGAAAAGGAGGCTTGGGACACCTTACTGCTCTCTACAGCTACCTGAGCAAAGGCTGTAGTGAGGTGGAGGTTGGCGTCTTCTCTCAGGTAACAAGTGACAAGACAAGAAGACATGGCCTCAGACTGCACCAGGGGAGGTTTAGGTTGGACATCAAGAGAATTTCATCGTGGAGAGGGTTGTTAAACATTGGAATGGGCTGCCCCGTGGGCAGTGGTGAAGTCACCATCCCAGGAGGTGTTCAAGAAACAACCAGACACGATGGCATTTGGTGCCATGGTCTAATTGACAAGGTGCTGGGTGGCCAGTCAAAGGTTGGACTCAGTGATCTCAGAGGTCTTTTCCAACCTAAATGATTCAGTGATTTGGTGATGTCCTAATCTGACATTCATCCAAGTCCTAACTGAAATGTTACTTTTAACACTGTGCAGTAAAATTACACTTCATATAAGAAGTTCAGGCTGTGGGCATCTCCTGGATTTTAAGTCAATGAGATTCAAGTCCCCAGTGCTCTGATTCAAAGATCTTAAAAATCTGCTTTGTTGTCTGCGACTGCATACTCACAGTTAGAAGGCCGATCTCTGCTGCAAACAAGCACATTTATTTTCAGACCTACATGATGACAACTTCTTGGAAAAGGAAAAATACTTGTTTGTAGGGATTCTTACTACCCGCACATATTTATCGTTCACCTGTAAAACAACTACTTTTAGTGAGACTGCTGTAAAAAACTCTGGATTTAAGAAAAACCCAAACAAAAATCATCATGAGCATTAGGATGTTATACAATCAAAATTCACAAGTATTTTTACATTCATGCATTTTAGTAATTTGTTCAGGCTTTTACTTTATATTCTTTAACTTATACCAGGAGAACAGTGCCTGGCTTTCTGCTTTATGATTAGAATTAAACCAATTTCAGGAAAGTGAATACAGAACAAATCAAAGTACATAAACTCCAAATTATAAGTTTGAGTTGTAGACTGTAATGGGATTTAGAAGTTCCTTATTATGATTCTAGTAAACTGTGGTAGTAACTTTACTCTGCTTCTAAGCACATTTAAATACTTCTTTTATTCAGATGATACCAGATGCTATGGAAGGTTTGGAGTTTAGGACTGTCTGTCATCTACAGTTGAACCACAGGCAAGTTGAGAGACCTACCAGCTTGGGAAAGTAAGCTAAACCCCTAAACCACAGCTGAGTCCATTGCCTTCTCCTCACAACTGGCTTTAAGAGCACAAAAGAATTTAAAATGAGACCAAAGCATTTCAGAAAACTTGGTCATAGCCAGTGGAGACCATGGCAGCTGTCAGCAAGAAGGAAACACACCCTCCTGGGTGGCTTCCCTCACAGCTGCTTTAACATGCTGTTAGAGCCAGGCCCTGCATCGTTCAGATGGCAGGCAAAGAATTTGTTTCGTGGCCCTCTGTGCATTGTGAACTCTTTTAAAGAGTTCACAAACCAGCCTCAGTGTAAATAGTAATTTTTTAAAATTGCTAGTGTGCCAAGTGCCTTCTCAAGTCAAATTTTATGCACTTTTTCATCAAGCAGGGCTCTTAGGAGTCCCCTCCATAAACAGGGAAAACTAAAATATAATCTCAGAATGCTTCAGGTTACAGCTGGAGGGAGATGAAGGGAGGCAGCAGATGAATCAAGCAACAATAACCTTTAATCATCCATCCCGAAGCCTTGGATATAGTAACTACATCTAAAATGCAGTAAGAAGAGTTAACATGTATGTACGTACTTCCAAAGAAAGCCACATCCTTGTGTAAAACCATATTTAAATTGCTGCACTTTTTTTCCCCTTCTCCTTTTTGGATGTACTGATTTGAATGTTTTAATCCTGTATTCTAAAACATCTTCTAAATGAAGCCTTTAGACTTTTCAAATAAATTACAAAGGAGAGAAAAAAATCAGCTCCTACTGGGGGAAAAATAAAAGAAACAAAGGAAACACTGCAAGGTCAAATAAAGTATTAATGATTATTTTCACAACTGACCTTACAAAATCTTTATTCTAAACATCTTTCTACAACTGCTTTTAGAGTATAGGTCATAGACATATGGGAAACATTGTCCAGTCAGACAGTCCTGACTCATTGTTTCCAGCTGCTACGCAACCTTAGGTAATTATATTATCCTAATTTTTTCACTTAAAACTGTTGCTATAGTTTTGTGGTAATTGCCAGTGGGAATAAAAGCCATGATTTCAATTATAGTAAAATCAGTTTTTCTGAGGTTGCATGACTGAAATGTATGCATTTAAAAACCCACTAAGTTTTTTTTAAGGGAGCTTCTGGATATTAGTCTGAATACTAAATATTGGCAGAATTTTTGCTTGAATAAAGCCCATGGGCTATAAAACTCACGGATTATAGAGATGTCTGCCTGGATCACACCCATTTCCCTGCATGTAACAGGCAGAATTAACCAGCGAGGGGACATAGCCTCTCCTGGCCAGGCTTTTCCGTGCATTCACATTCCCTGCAGTGTGTAGCGGCCCCCAGCCCCTTGCCATCAGTGTCACCTGGAGCCCAGCTGTCCCTCTCAAGCCCCAGCACAAGTGCTAACAGGAGCAAGGAGGTGACAGACCTGCCAGGCCAACTTTTCACCAGCTGCTGCCCTACAGGCCCCAGGCCTTAAGGAGAACCTCTGGAGAAGCAGCTGGCGCAGCAGACAGACCCAAGTGACAGTCTGTCTGCAGGAGTGCCTCAGGGACACTCAGGCCACGGCTTGAACAGGCCCTTCCCACTCCCCAGCATCACCTCCCCTGGTAACGCTGGGATTGCACTGGCATCAGCTCTGCCTTTGAAGCCTGAAAGGGTTTACTGGGGTGACAGGATGAAGCTGGCTGGTTGTGCCCCTTGGTGGTGGTGAGCCTGACCCCTATGTCATTGTTTTCTGCACAAGTACACAGCTTGAAATATGAAGAATGAAAACCATTTCTGTAAGTGAATATCTCTACAGTGATGTAAAATCCATAGGGACCACAGCAAACCTGAACCTGTTTCTCTTTAAGCTGAGAGGTATTTGTCAGATGTTGCCTCTTCTAACAGTTCAAAGCCTCTCTCTATACAGTGATATTATTAATAAAAGGAGTATTTTTCACTCCACAGTTATACAAATCTGTGGCTTGCTCTTCTCAGAGCACTACACAGGGCACTGCTGGACTCTTAGTACTGCAGCAATGAGTTTAAGGGAGGAATCTCTATCAATAAAGCATTTGACCAAACTGCCCGTGGGATCTGAAAGGACACCGTGACTGCTGTTACTGAACGGGGAAATGGCTGCACGTAAATGATGCCTATATGCAGAACCTCAACCCTTCAGAGATACTTCTAGTTCTCTTGCTTGGGCATCAGATAGGTTTTGCATTGAAGAAAGTTTTTAGACTTGAGTCTCACTTTTTACTCTTTTTACTTAGATAGTTGTATTTATCTATTCATAGAAGAATCATAACTACTTATAAGGACCTTCCACATTTCTTGTTCTCTGTGAGAATGGCTGTCAGAGCTGCGTCTGTTACAGGTTTGCACTAGTGCTAAGAACCAGGGCACTCGGAAAAAAAAATCCCTGACTGATACAATTTATCAGATTAAGCCCTAGTTACAGTGCAGTTACATCAGAAAAAAATTATCATTCCTGGTATGGTTTCTGGACATTAGTATAAATCATGCCCTTGCATGCACAGCTGCATCACACCCTGTGCTTTGTCACACAGGTATCACCCTGTGTCCCTGGCAGGCAAAGCGCTTCAAACCCTGGGTGCATTCTGCCCTATGAGGGTGCAGGGCATCCTGCATCCCCTCTGCAGGGCAGTTCATTTCAGCTGGTACTGCCAATTGGCAATGAAATAAAGATCAGCGAGCAAACCACAGCCCTCTTGTTGCTTGCAATTACACAGCCACATTAATGACCCTGTTGCAATCCCTCCCTTCCCATCCTTCTGAGTCCCAAGTGCTGCTTCCTCTCACCACATGATAAAGTGGGCTCTGGCACAGGCAACACCCTGTCCTGCTGCTGGCCACCTCCCCAGCAAGGATGTTTCCCATGCCTCCACTTCCAAGATTTCCTAAGCCCACATGAAGCAGGATGCACTCTCCTGGAAAGTAGTTCTCAGGAATCAATCTTAACCAATGACCTGAAAACCAACTGAAAATTAGCAACCATAGCCTGTAGTGAGCGAGCACAGGCATTTCTCTGAACTAAACCAACCCATGATTTTGTTTCTTTTTGTTATGAGTGGGTCTAAGAGAAAGACATTTTTTACTAAGCCATGGCAGTGAAATACGCCAATTAGGTGAGAACGTTTGTGTATAGCATTCCAGAAAAACTCCTGGTGTGACAACAGTGCTATAGGCTCTTCTGTGTTGCTTCCTCTGTAGCAATAAAATCTCCTCCTACCACTAGAACAACCCGTGTCAGTCAGAGTGCAGCTCTGCTGATGTCTCTAAACCACAAGCTTTTGCTAACGCTGATGTGTCAGATCTCCATCCTCCCACCCAGCCCATATGCACAAAAGCACGTACGCACCTTGACAGGCGTCAGGTAACCAAACCTCCTGCATTTTCAGTCTTGCACGCCCATAGGATTTTCTTCATGCCAAAACTTGCCCTGTGCCTCTTTACTAAAGCTACAAGACTTCAGCTGGAGGAGGGAGGCCTTGGAGCTTTTATTGTGCTTTGCAAGCCCAGATCACATCGATCACATGGACTGGTCACAACAACTTTACACATGCAAAGACCGGCTGAACATCAGAGGCTGTTTGGGACCCTAAGAGAGCAACGCAGCCCCCTCCACCAACTAAACATGGTGGCACAGGATACTGATTTTGCTGCTTCAGTAACAAAGTATGTCTCAACATTAGGACTGATTTTGTTTCTTATGAGGAGTTTTAAAACTATTTGCAAAGATAATTGTCCAGTAAGGTAATTTTTATACTTTTTCCAAAATTCACTGGGCTAGAAATGTGGTTTCTTCAGTGCAGCACAGCTATCCTTGTTTATTAGACTCTTAACTGTTATTATACTTGTATTTATTCCACTTTTATTATTTAAAAAGGAAAAAGCTCAAGCATCTCCAAGAGCTAGTTCTTTCCATGGATTTGTGTCCCATGCTTCATTGACGTGGTGTAAGAAGGCAGAAGTTCCAACACGAGATTTCACTGCACTCTGGGTGTTTAAGGTTGTCTTCCTACACAAATTGCCGGGCATTTAATAAGACATGAGCACATGCTGGGAGCTTTTCCTCAGTGCACAAGAGTTTCTCCCTCCTTCCCCACACTTATTTTCACGCTACTGATTGAAGTAAATTTCCTTCCAACGGGCTCAAAAGCTATTAGGGACATGAGCATGCAGCATGACCATAGGAACTGCCCATCTGTAAGAACAAATCTAGTTCTCCCCCTGCTCCACCACCCCTTCAGCAGCCTCATTTTCTGGTGTCTCTGTTAAAGGGCACACCACAGATCACCAAGTTTGGCTACTGAGTTTTTATTTTGAAAACAAGTTAAAAGACCATACGAAGTTTGCTTACAAATTAACAGGTTTCATATTTAACTTAGGGAAAATAGGCACAGAACACTCATGAAAAGGTAGGAAACATTCTTAGAAGTACTTCAGCGTGAATCTTGTGTCGTACAGGGCTCCAAAGAACGCACCAGCAACCTTGTGCTGACATACACTTGACCTTTGTTGCAAGCACACAATTGCAACATCCTGTATGTCTGTAGCTAAAGTTTTCCCAGCAGGTTTTCCAGCTTGCTTGCAGATATACTCAAGTGCAGCTATGTAAATATAATTTGTACATGAATATCTAGCCTGTATGCATGTAAGCCCTTGTTTGATGTTCATGATTGCCATGGACAATCAAAAACGGATTAAAGAAGTCCAGCTTTGGAATATAGCAGTTATACTTTTCATTTTACATATGATGCACTTACACCAGGATTAATCTGTAAATTTGACTACATGCAGATGAAAAAAAAAAAAGCATTGTGTATTTAGGACACTTCCTTTAAAACAAATTATTTTATCTCAATCCAAACATTCACAATAGCAGGAAGCTGGATCATAGCATGTTTACAATTGTATAATAGCTCCAAAACCAGTAAAGCATCCTCCCACTGTGTTAAGAAAAGATCCTTTAGAAGATAAAAAATAAGATTAGTACAAAGCTCCTTGGCTGAATTAACCTAAGACAAATGATTTGGACACCTATGGTGCGTATTATTTAAAAATATGCAGGTGGGTTTTTTTTTCAAATATGCAATTTTTCTATAAACATTCCTACTTTTCTGATTAATTAATGCTCAAGATTTGGCCAGAAGAGTCAGTTCCTATGTCATGGAAGCTCTCAAGTGGATCTGGGGGGAGATTTCCCAGTCTTGCTTTTTTCAATGTTACTCCCTTTTTTTTCTGTCCTGTATTTTTTCTTGTGAACAGCTTCAAAACAGCAGGTGCTACGATACATCTTATTCTGCGCTCTCCCCTAAAAAAGTTGGCATTACAAAGATGCAAATCATATTAGAAAAAATAAAATCAATCTTGCTTTAAGAATAGCAGTTTTAAGTGTAAATGGCACGATACAGAATGGCACCGGTGGTAATTGAGCAAGCCCCGGATTAACTGGCAACGCTCAGTGGCACAGGCTGGCAGGAACACCACGATGGGGAACAAAGGGAATGGCAAAGTCCTGCAGGTAGTGAACACTGCTGGCTCTCAGCTGGGTCAGCCTGACTCACAGCACATGCTGGATGATGCCCATCATTTGACAAATGCTTAGGAGAGGAATTTCAGACATTAACAACGTGTTAGACCAGCTTTGGGTCTCTACTCTGATCATATGTATTATGGAAATACCCATTCAGAATTTAAGCAAGCAGCACAATATTACCTTTAAATGAAAAGGTACAGAAAAGCATTCTTCTGTGTTCATATTTCATTTCTCAGCCATCTAATCTGTCTTTACAAACAGCACTTCAAGTAAAATGCATTAATTTTAACTGTAGTCTCCTCCTCTTAAAAATAATCCAGTAGTAGCAGAAGAAAACACAAGACTTTTAGACAAACAGGTTTATAAGGTTTATTTTCCATTGCACATACATGGATTATATACAAGTTAGTAACATAAGTTACTTCTTAATTTTCTAAAAGATTGTTACAGCAAACACTTGCCATTTTAAAACATCAAGTCAGAAATCAATCTCAAAAAGGTAAATATGACAACATTTTAAAAACAAACAAATTGCACTTGGTTAGGAGAGTCAAATACAGGTTTGTCTATATGCTGTAACAAACTATATAGCAGGTAATATTACAGTTAGAAGTAGCTCTTGCAGTCCATTTGTACATTAATAATTTTTTTCAATTTTACTTATTTAAAAATTGGTGGATATTTCAAAGACTTCCTCTTCTTCCTAGTATTTGAGATTCATCACGTGAAATGCACTAGCAACTAAGTCTTTATACAACTGCTATTCAAATATAAGAAGAACACCACACCTGAAAATAAGGAGAAAATTAAAACGTATTGATTTTACATGTATCATGAGATGAGAAGTATGGAAGGTGTTCAGCAAGAAAGCCCTGTCCACTACTTACATGAAGAAAATTTTAAAAAATAATCACTGCACACAATACAAAGGGTGGGGTCATACTGTACTTTTTAAGTCTCCTGTAACAGTACTATTCCTCATTACTGTTCACAGATGAGTGTTTCCATAGCAAACTTGTTCTCAAAGTGTCGAATCTTCCGGCAGTTGATGGCTTCACGCTTCTGAATTCCTGTTGTATTGGTAAAGAACAACAGAGTGTCAAGAGGAGAAGTGCTGAGGTACATCAGAGACACGAGTTTATGTTTGCTATGGTAAGATGCTGCCAGAAATCAGAACTTCCCCTCTCCAACCCTCCCATCCAAGGAAACACACAGGCACACATTCAGACATAAAAAATCAATAAGCAGGGAACGATCCTGAAAGTGTGGTGAACCAAATACCAGTACTGGTTTAGTGAAAGCCAACCTGCCAAAACCCCCCACTGGCTAGTTTTTAACCCAGATCAGTTCCCAATCTCCCTCTCTGTGCGTCTGTAAAAATGCTTGTGGTGATGTGAGAGAGGGAACAGCAACAGAATTAACTGCTATACATAAAAAAGCATACTTGTAGTATTTAAACATTATCTTGGAATCAGAGAAAGACAGACTTTAACCAAATTTTAGGCAAACTTATGCTCACTGCCAACCTATACTCATCATTTATTACTACAGGATAAACATACTGAATTTTTAAATGGATTTTGCCATTAAGATCTTTAATTTTCAAACATCATTCTAAATTGCTTTCATAAAATGTATTTCTTCTCTTTGTTTTCCCAAGCAGTCAGGTCTAGCAATACAACAGAAGCAATTAAACTGCTTTGGTGTGCAACAACAACAAATCAAACAACCAAAAAGCAAATCTGAGTAACATTTGAATGGAAATTTTAAGGCAGTATTTAGTAACTTTTCAAGACTCTTCCAAATAATGTTTTTCAACCATTTTTCCATGAAAAACTACCAGGCACTACAATTTTCCTGTGAAGACAGCTCTTACTCACATTTCACTGACACAAATAGGAAGACGTGGAACAACATATAGATGGCTTTAATGACAAGAAGAACCTGCAATTCTGTACTTGGACTACAAGGCTAAAGCTTCTCCTGTATTAAAGATCTTTCTTTGGTTTGGGGTGGGGTGGGTGGTTTAGGGTTCAAGATTGAAGAAGAGCATCACTGAAAGCCCGAGCTCCAGAAAACACACCCATGCACACCCACACATCTTGGCACTTGTAGCTCACTGGGGCCTCGAGCACTTTTGCACCGTGACATGACTTATTTCCATACCTACACAAGAAAATATCAAGACACACTGAGGCCCATAGAGCCGGTTACTGCAATAAGCAACCCCTGCTTTAATTAGAGTCTTTTCTTTGAACACACTCAGGCATCACTGAGGTTTTTGCCAACACACAAGACCACGGGAGGAGCATTTACCTTTCATGGCTTCTTTGCGCTGTAGTTTGTAGGTTTCCTTGCCACGGCAGAGGCGGTAGATAAAGAATCCCAGCTGATCCACATTTTCAATGCGATCAGTAACAATCATCTGCTCATGAATCAAATAGGACTGAGGCAAGTATGTTCCAGCCTGTTGAACAAAAATGCAACAGCTCTGTCAAAAGCTGTCTCTTCATGGTCTTCGTACACAAGAAACACTTCGCAATGTTTTTCTTCAACGTATCTTCGAATTATTTCAAAATATGTGTTATCCACAGACTTTTATTCTAAATGTGCAAACTTCACTACAGTACAGAAACATGTAACAGTTATATTCAAAAAGGTCACAGAACTCCCACTGATGCTAACACCCACTGCCCCCTTGCTACAGTAACATCAGTCTTCAGCAGGTTTTTTTTCTAGGGGCACCCACTGCCACGGGTCACTTCTGCACTTATCATCCAGAGTTTTCACTCAGTTAATAACAACCCACCAGACCTCAGTGGGAACAACTCCCAAGCAGGAATTGGCGGAAGCACAATCTACGTGGAGATACTCCTGCTGCTGAAGCAGGCCAGCTGCAGCATAGTCTGGCTGCAGTCCATGGAGTTGGGAAGCCTTGAACTTATTCACAGCATGGGTCACTGCTCTCAAACCAAAGCCAAGACGAGATCATCCATCCCTGCAAGTTATTATGGCAACTCACACAATTGTTTATGTGGAAAGGTATTACAAAGCCATGGTGGGACATCAGGTGTTTCAAGGCAACACACTGAAAAAGGGGAGAGCCACAATGACATGCAAAGGCTTCCCAAGCCCTCTCTAGTCCCTCCAGTATTATTTTGCCACAGATGAAATGATGAAGGAATCTGTCTCTGTGCACACCTCACTGTACAGAGCTGAAGATGCACAGACTTAGCTGCCAGCCAGTTTTCTAATACAACCACTATTAAATAATCATCAGTTTCTAAAAATATTAAGAAATCCTGTTAAGAGTTGTTCTAATTTATAGCAGTATAAAAGGTGCTCCTTGCTTTCTAAAAATAAAATGATCGCTTCTTGTGAAAACAAATTCAGCTTCTGTTGTGAAAGATCTCTCTATTTTTTAGTGACAATAAACAACTTGAAATTTCCACTGCAAAACAAGATCATCTTTTCAGCTCCAGTGACATGCTGAGAAGCTGATTAAATGCTATTCTTCTCAGTAAAGAAAGGACTGTATAAAATTCACTTTAAATTTTGCATGAATGAATAAACTATGAATATTTTCTTCAATATATACTATGAGGAAAGCAACAGCAATTTTTTTTTCCTTAAGTAACAGCTTAGCAAACATCACTCTCCCAAATTATCCCACTCATTATTTTGTAATTAAATCTCTGTAAATTACTGTATCTCAACTCCTGGTCTCTCGAATCTCAGGAGGGAGCCCCAAGGGAGTGCCAGAGCATAGCAGCAGCGCAGGGCACTGGCAGGGTGGGTAGCAGTGCTGAGGACTTGGGGGGCAGCTTGCAAGGACACTCCTGGGCTTAGGCCCTCCAAACCATAGGACCTCCTGGACAACCCCGGGACCCAGCCTTCTCAGCCCTCCCTGGGTGGGACAGGAGGAGAGGAAACTCAGTGCAGGGATCTCCTCTGCCGAGTTGCTGCAGGAGCAATTATCCAGCTCTGGGATCCAGCACAGCCACAAATATCATCATCTTTGAGACATCCTGTGCACTGTGTACAGTTAAAAGTAGCCAGTTGGCTCAGCAGCGGGAACAAGGTGGATGAGTAAATATATCTGGGTTTCAGTCTTGCTTCCCAAAGAAACAAAGGAGGCCTTTCATGTCTGCACATTGAAGCAAACTGTATCAATATATAGAAATGTGGTTCTTTAGGCTAAAATTACAGTGTTTCTTAAACACCAGAACAGCCCAGAGCTCCTCCATTTTCATAAAATGCCCTTTGCATGTATTCAGAGCTCATTTTAATGAAACTAGCACATCAGTTTCATACATTTTTTTGCTGGTGCAACCAGTGTGACTGCAGGACAGTATTTACTCTCTTTGTGTATCTGCAGCATAGCTTTCCAAATTCCAGTTACAAATGTTTAGCCTGATTTTCTGCAACATCAAATGCCCACAGCTTTTTGTTAATACAATGAGAATTAAACAGATGTCTCATAAAATTAGGGCACCCACTGTTGGGGACAATGATCAAAACTGTTTGCTTTTGCACAGATTTTCAGTTAAATGCGTGATGCCTGGTTATCCTCTTAGTTGTAAACCAAGCATTTTTCATTCAATACTAATGACAAACTAGGAAATTAACAGATTTAGTAGTGAAATTTGTGTGATCTAGAAATGGAAAGAAAATAGCATAGACAAAGTTAAAAAAAAAAAAGGAGGGGGTCACTGAGTTTTACAGACACCACATCATCCTTATGTACAGGAAATGAAAGTGTGGTTAAATAGCCAGTCTCAAAATAAGAAGCAAAAAAGCAGCACAGGACTTACTTGTGGTAACTTTTCATATGAAACTTATTTATGTATACAAACCATTCAGAAACGGCTAAAATCGATCCTGGAGTCCTGATTCTAAAGCCTTTTTTTGAAAGATGCAAACCCAAAGATGATGTAACAGTTCTGAAGTTACAAAAGCCCAGTAAAATATTAAAACATTCTCCCCAAATCTTAAGACACATTTCATCAGCTCTCTTCCCCACCTGGACTGTTTTGCTGTTCTGTGAAGAAACCAGAAGGCCAAAAAGCAAGGTAAATACTATTTACATCTGCATTAAAAGCATGCATTATGTAAAGTGCACAGCAGATCCAGCACCCTCAAGCCACTGGATCGAAGTGGGGGCCAACCCTAGGGACCGATGCTTTAGACAATGCCCCTGTTAGAAAGATTTCCCAGTCTTATCTACTTCATGCCTCTCAGCTAACCAGTCTTAGTCCAGTGCACACATGCTTTGTAGAAACTTTAGTCACAATGGATTATAAATTAAAAAAACACACAGACTACTATCAAATAGTCCAGCTACACCACATTTACATGATTTTGTCAACCAAATTTACAGCACTGAAGAAAATCAGGGTTTTTTGCCCTCCTTTGAATTAATAATTCCTTCATGATTGTAGATCATTAACTAAGGAGGTTACAGACTTCTTTTTCTCTTTGCAAAGACCTCTACCAATCATGTGCCTTGTGTGAATGTCAGAGTTCTGCAGAAGCGGGAAAAAAAAAGAAAAGAAAAACTTCTACTTTTTTCCTGTCTTAAAAACAAATTACTTGTGATTTAATCATACCTTGATATTGATGAGCAGCTCCAGGAAATTTTTTGGTGGCATAACAACTGAAGTGTTCAGAGGAATCACATAGCACTTATCCAGGCTAAGGTCAAGATACGCAGTGAGTCTCTGTTGAGAAAACATTTATTTTAATCAAAATAACAAGAACATCAGAAAATTGACAGACGTTACTGAACTGCTATTGCCTCGCGTGCTGTTCTTCAAATTATTCTTTTGTTCACTGTAAAGTCTGTCCAACAAATTCCAATCTTAGGGCAGGGAAATGGACAAAGAAAGGGCAGCCATGATGACAGTTTATATCTATGACAGGGATTTGGGCAAGGCAGCAGGTGATGAGTAGCTCAAATGCACTAAGCAAGGAAACTACAAAGGTGCATCTGAGCTGTTATGGAAACAAGTACAGCGTTCATTTATGCCTAGTGCCTGCATTTTGAAACAACAGGGCAAAAAACTGGTTGTAATCTTCATGCTTTTATATTTTGTTATAGTCTAAAGAGGATACGCTGCTCTAAGAACAAAACGCAGAGGGAAAAAAATATTGCTACAGATAATGCAACAAAAGTAGCTTTAGTTTCAACAATACTACTGACTTGCAAGGTTAATGATTATTCATAGTTGAATAATTATCTTTATACATTACCTGAACTGCAATATTTGCCATTATTTGATAAAAAGCTCAGGGAATTATCCTGATGAATCCTGTAGCTCTGTTCACTGAGCTGTGTTTTACTGCACCTGTTCTTGCTAAAGAAGACATTAGCTCTAGCTGCTGAAAGCTCTGAGGCTGCACACGTATATAAAATACCAACTACCAGGAGCCCAGCAGTCAAAATAATGCCAGGACAGCAATCACCAGTGCAGATAATCTCATTACATGGAGCAAGTGCTGTACCTATGGCAAATGACCCTCGCACTGGCCTTTAGAGCAAAGCCTTTAACTTATTAAATCATAAAGTAAATTTCTAATATTATATTGTTCTTGCTTCTTAGATGCTTTCCTTTTTTCATTTTCCAGTTTTCCCTCTTTAGAGTCTTTATTCTAATTCTTAACAGAAGCTCCCTAAATATATGCTGAAATATTATTTAAATTACATAGCTTGAGCAAGCAATGTTTTCCTCCAAATCTGGCTATGAATATTTGAGAGATAGCACTTTAAACTCTGAAGTTTGCATAAAAAGATAGGATACTTCCCTATTCTTTTTCAGTTTTGCTTAAAAAAAGCTGTTCAGTGAAGTCTTCAAATGTTCACAGAGATTTAGCTTCCTGAAAACCAGCTGTACAACATTTCATTGCCATCAGACAGCTCCAACCATGCTGATACAGAAAAGGAAGGCTTCTAATTGTTTTACAGCTGCTCTTAACACTGAGAGCTGTAGGCCTGACAACCGCCTTAACAGAAATTTATTACCATGATTCCTATCAATCAAGGTTATTTCTCAAAAAAGGAAGCCACTGCTTTGAACCCCTAGTTCAGTGCCTCCAGGAATTGCAGTACCCTGTGGTGCACAAAGAAATTAAACTTTGGCTTCCTGTGGCATCTGGAAAATGAGCTGTCTTCCACGGTCCTTCCCGTTCTGCTGCTGCTTTGGGGGTTTTGAGTCATGCTAGGAGAGCACCTCTGGGGGTGCTGGAACACACCCAGTGACACCAGATGCAATCAGCCCCTCCAAGCTGATGTCAAAGCTATGACAGCCCTTTCCAAATTTCCCTTGGCACCATAGCAGTTGGTCAAATTCTGGCCCAGTGGACTCAGCAGAACAAGAAGAATATTCTCTTTAGTTCCTCATACTAAGGGAAGTAAATAGGTCTAAGATTTTTTCCTTTCCAAAAACAGAACTATATTTGCAAATGGTGGTTTACACGCTACCTGATGATGACTGTATCGTGCTGTATTTTATGCCTGGTTAATAACTGCTTGCAGCCTGCTGCTGATCAAAACACTTCAGCTGCCTCCTCCACCCTTCTACTTTCTCCCACCATAATAAATAAGGAGTATATTTATCAGGATGAATGAGGGGGAACATTTTTCAAGTTTTAAATGCTTTCAACTTCTTCAGACATATTTCTTACCCGGTGGAAGTCATGGACGATATCAGCAGGATCACTATCAGCAAATTCAGGGACTGGCACGCTGATAAACTCAACATCTTCCTCCTCCAGGATCTGAATATTTTGCTCAATTGTGTGGTAGCGAGCACTCTGAGCCTCTGCCCCAGGCTCAGGTAAACTTAATCCATCTTCAATGTACTTTATTCCACAGAAATACACGCCACCCTGCTAAAAACAGTAAACAACCCAGCAACAAAAAGATCAGTAATGTAGAAGTTTAAAAGTAATATTCTCAGAGCAATGAAGAGAAGAAACACTTGCCAGACTAAATGAAAGTTTTTGCCTTTAACTTGATTCATACACCAAAGTAGGAGCCACTATATCTACAACAGGACCATGGCTAAAACCTCAATTACACCCATCCCAGAGGGAGTTCTTCCTTTGAATTCAAGGAAAACAGGGTCCAATAAGCAGGTTCTTAAAATCCAGTCTTACATGTATTTCTAGAAAAACAATGAAGTTTCTACACCTATATGCATGCATATTATTATTAATAAAATATGATCTAACTGTAGTCAAAATGACCATTAAAAACATTGAAACTGGTCATCCATATCACCTTTAAAAAGCAAGTCTAACACTAAATTTGGTTCTGCCTGCAGCAGAGGGTTTGACTAGGTGACTTCAAAACTTTCCTTCCAAACTCCATTATTCTGTGAAGTTGCTTAGTTTTACAAGACTTCAAGAGTCTGGAAAGTAAATTTCTAAAATAATTTTTAAACAGTTTTAAAAGACAAAATGTAGAAAGAGAAATTAGAACAACGAATTTGTGTCCTTTTGCCACAGCACACATGGCAGGCTACCTGAGTGAAGTGTAAAACACAGTTTTGAGTCTCAGGAAGTCACATACCAATTTTACAGGCCAGATAGTTTTAGAAATATAGAACTTTATGCATATGCACATGCCATCAGTTTTAAATTTTACACTGAAAACGTGTCTTCAGTGCAATGCTAGCTCAATTCCTGAATGTTTCCTTTAACGCAGACCTGACGCATGAACAGGTAGCACAGGTTTGAATTAAATGGCACTTTCAGTTCCATCTCACTGGCAGGTGAAAGGTGGAGCACCCAGTGCTAAGCAGGGGTGAAATGTGCATTAGAAATGCAGCCAGCCTTCAGCTCCTCAGCTCATTAATCCACCGGGATAAGCTGTGCTGTTTAAGCATCATCATTTGCAACACTACTGCTTCCCTGTAAATTTGGTTAATGTAATAGCCAAAGAGACTACAAACTGCAAGTTCAGCTAGAATTTCTCAAGTTTAATTACTTGGCTTTCCACATTAGCAGCTACTAAAATGGGGGAAAAGCAACAGTCCTGCTATCAGGGACAAGAACATGAATTTTTACCTTATAATTAGGTACACTAACCAGTGGGCTAGAGAGATTCACGTTTTGCTTATCCTCTCCCTTTCTGGCTCTGTGATCTCGCAACCCCAGCAGTTTCTGCAGCAGGGAGGGCGTGCTTGCACCACTTGGGCAACAGCCCAGCACATCCAGCGCTGCCCAGTGACAACTCCCCCCAAGGGAGACAATATTTAACTCAGATCTCCCATGTTTCAGGTAAATGCTCCATTTCCCTGGCACTGCTGCCTTCACAGAGCTCCTCTTGCAGCACTGCCATTTGTTAAAAGACTGAGAATACATTTTGTTAGAGGTCTGATCTTGTCAGGGTGGATTAGACTTGACAGAGCATGTTTAAACCACAGTGACTGTGCTTTTCCCAAGTGCCCTGCAGGGCCCATATTTCTTATCCTTGTGGAGGCTGAGGAAGAGGAGAGTCACTGTGTTGCTTTGACAAACAGTCCATTTCCTGTGCATTAGCAGTGCCACCTGCGTTAGGAAACCTGGGATCAAACAAGGAGGCTTTCAAGGGGTTAATCCACCTCCAGTATTTGGCACTGCAAAAGAGAAAAGAGAGCAGATAAAAATCTGGGACACCACTGGGGTTCCTAAACCCAAGTCCTATTTAGATACAATCTTTTCTCTGCAAAGTGAGGTTTTCAAAAGTGTTGTTCCCTTTTATTTGCCAGCTTCACTTCTGCCCTCCTCTGCTGACAGGTTAACTTCAGAGAGGGCCAGACTCTGGCTTTTAGAAAACCTGAGGTTTGGAAAGAAAAAATAGTTTACTTCCTTTGGTTTAGTCTGTTGCTCCTTTTCTAAATGTAACACAAAAAAACCAGTCTGTTGCTCCTCTTCCCACAGAGAAAAACATCCCTCTCATAACAAGTATGTGACTTACCTGGAATGCAAAATATTTGTACAGATAGGCACCACCCAGGAACACACCAGCCAGCATAAAGGCCAATCCAAAGCACATGCACCAGCACCAGGCCCTTCTCTGTCCAACAGGCACAGCATCCTCAGGGTCCTGCAAGGCATCAGAGGGACCTTCAACACACTGTTCCCAAGGCAGGTTAAGAGAGCAGACACTTCAGGCCCAGCAAATACAAACACTGCATCCACCAGAAAAGGCTGTATGCACTTCAGCACAAGAGTTTAGAAATTTACTTTATTTGGTAAAATTTAAAACAAGTCTATTTAAAGATTTAAGTTGAGGTTTAGTAAAACTTGTACTATCAGTCACTTTTAAAGTCGTAATCACTGACTACACCAGCAGACTTAAGAGAAAAATATAACAGAATCTCCTGAGATACCTAATAATACACAGTGAGCCACTTCACAGGTCGCAGGGAGAAAAATATCCATTCTCAGGCAACCTCCATGCAACAACAGCAGAGCAAGGAAGTCAACTCAGAAAGGTCAGATTCTTTTTTACCTTAGTATATGCAATATAAGCGAACCTGAAGAACCAACAAAAGATCAAAGGTAGTAAGAGCAGCAAAATATAGCCTTTCCTATGTTGTTCCATCAGAATGAAACAGCCTTTACCACAACTTGGCTGGCAGAACAGCAAGAGTGGGAATGAAAAGAAGATGCTTTGTTTTTAAGGAAGCTTTCTGCTCTAAGACAGCATTTGCCATGCTTCTATCTGCTGTTCGTGTAATACTAAAGGAATGACGGATGTTTCCCCTTTAGGGCACTAGTCTGCATAACCATGCAGTCCCCACAGGCATCCTAAGCAATAAACTGCTGCTTGCAAAATCTTTCCTCTATCAGCCACATTACCACACTCTTTCCTCCCCCAAGTGTTTGCATAACTCATATCCAAAGAAAAAAAGAAAACAGTAACAAATAAATAAATAAATAAATGGATGGATAACTAAAAATCCGACTTTGAGCTACCCTGTTCCAAGCCAGGTTTTCCTGGGAAAACATCTGAATTTGAATAAATGCAAAGACATTAATTACCCTTTTGCAAACACAAAACAGTAACAGTAGAATGACAACCAGGGCAAAATCATTATGACCTAACCAACGAAAAAACACCAAACCAGAAAGCTGAGGAAGAGCAGGAGGGAAGCTCTTGAAAGGCTTTAACAGCTATAGTTGTTAGTCAATGTTCTGCTTGATGTGTTGGGTCTTTCTGCTGTATTTGCTAATTAAGATGATACCCCACTTGAACAAAGTTGTGGGTGTAGTCCCCAGCTGCCTTGGCCCAGTTGGGAAGGAATCCCCCTTATCTGGCTGAAGCCATCTAAGCAAGTCTGACACCAAATGGAAAGGGGACCCTCCCTGTAAATGGTGGGAGAAAGTGGCACTTCCTGGGAATGACTCAGCCATCCTAGAGAGGGATAAGTAGCATTTTGGAGGGACTTACTTCTTTTCACTGATTATAGAGGGAAATTCCTTGGTTAACAAAGTAGGTACCTAATTCATATGCAGCTAAAATTAAGTGATGTGAAATCCACCTTTGCATTACACTGCAATTATCTTTCATACAGAAGTGGCAATGCAGCTTCTTTGCCAGGTAACAGCTGCCAAAATCTGATTCAGAAATATTTAGAGTCAAACTGAAGATATTTCACACATTTTATTTCACTTTACCTTGCTAAATACCACAGTAAATCAGATTGTGAAATCTCCATCTTTGGAGGTTTTCAAGACTCAACTAGAGAAAGCCATGGCTAATCTTGCTTTGGCAACCATCCTGTTTCTAAAGGGAGGCTGCAGCAGATGACTTCCAGAGGCCCCTTCAAACCAACATTTCTGGGATACATTACAAGGCAAAGTGGAATCAGCAAAAAACATTCACAGTGAACTGAAAAGGCAGAATATAAAGACAAGAAATAACTTCTAAACACTTACAGAATACTAATTATTTGAGGAATTCAGTGTAAAAAATTACAGGATTACTAGTTGCCCGATTTTTAACCTGGCTCTTTGCAAAGACTGAGAATAGGACATAATACCCATGCTAATCTAATTAACTCTCAGGTCAGGTTGAGAGTCACTGTGGATTCTTCTATAAACCATCTCAATTATAAATCTAAACCAGGTAAACCAGGGATTTTTATTTTTATGTTGCCCTGTATCATTAGGTAACTATTTCCCTAGATATTTCAAAGCATACAGGACACCCGACTGAAACTTTTTAATAATAGCTGTCATTTGAACAGTTTCAATTTAACATCAGAAAAAGGGATAGCAAACTGCCTTTGGGATACAATATCAAAATATTCCCTAGTGAAGACTATAAAGAGTATCTTTATTCTTTCCTAGTGCTGCTTTTACCCCCCACACCTTTTTAACTTCAACCAAGATTAACCATTAGTAGACTGCCTCTTCCATTTTTTTCATTATTTTCTAAGTTCAGAAAGACTAAGAAAACATGCATCTGGGAAATGGTGCAGAAGGCATACAGAGTATGAACACCTACCTGGAAATGGGGGTTAATGTCAGATCAATTTTCCATAGGCCACAAAAATAATCAGAAAAAAGAGAAAGTAACTTTTACACTTTTACCATGCTAGGAGGAGCCTGAAGGACAAGTTTATCAGTATTCCACCTTAAATAATTTTGCTTTGGTATATGAGATGACAGATGTAAACAACAGGTTTAATACAACCCTTTTATCCTTTACCACCAGCTAAAGGCTATAATTATTATTTCTGAAGGTGTCCCTAGTGGTGGCACGTTAAGCGATTTTGTATTTGTAGTTGCCTATTGCATTGATTTCTCCCCAGCCTACCAAAACCAGCCCACCAAATTTAGAGCAAGAGTTCACGCCCAGTTTAGGCTCTGGCTTTGGACAATGAATGAAAGCACGGCATGTCAGCACAGGCAGAACCTGAAACTGACAACACTGAAAAGATTTTATGCTATTGAATGACAACACAGAATTTATTTCCTAGTCTGAAAACTAAGTATATTATCAAGCAATTTAAAACCAGCCTAAATTAAAATATTATAAATAACTTACTGAAGCCAAATTATACTCATATTTGTAGCTGACCCATGGTTAAGCTCTCTTAAGCTTTTGTATTGTTGCCATGACAGCTTAGTTTGGGCTGTATTGACCCAAAAGAATAATTTTCCCTTGCTATATAAATCTGACCCTCCGCACTGCAAGAGAAGAAAGCGCAATGGATGCTCACCCTCCTTCCAGGTGACTCATGTCCTGATAAAAAAACCATTAAGTGAAAGCAGATCCCCACTAAGAGGGACAGTGCTGAATTAGCGCTTCTCCCCACATGGTTACAACTGCACTTTGTTCCCAGGCAGCAGCGCTGGCTTCTGAAGCCAGGGCACAACATGAGACTGCAGCCTCAGTGACTAATTTTTCTCTAGGCCAGCTTTCCACTGCCAGAGGTATCTCACAAAAGAAAGCATCATGTACTTGAGGTGAAGACTGACCTCTAAAAATATGCCTCTCTACTTCCGTGAGCAGTAATAATTAATCATTACTGTCCTGGTCCCTTTCTTTCCTCTCTTCTGCTTCATCCCTGCCCCATGTACTTTCAACTCCCTTGTAAATCCTCAGCCTTAAGTTGATGCCACAAAGCTCATCTCTGATGCGAAATGCCTTAGGAGGAACTGGATGCAAGCCCAAAACTGGCTTGTTTCCTTTGATGAGCTGATTGTTCTAATTGGAAAACATTTGATTAGCCTATTTCCCATGGATAAGACATGAAACAGAAGCATCTCTCTGCCATTGGTACACTAAATCCTACAGTGTTGAAATTAAATGGTTCAGAACTTCCCAACCTGAATAGCTTCAAGCTCTGCAGTAATGATTTTCCTTTCAGACAGAAAACAAGTATTAAATTCTCTATCATTTGAGACTAGCAAGATTCAAATCTAGAGTCTTCTCACAAAGAAGTGACAAGATGACTGCAGTTTTCAGTACAGGTCCCTTCATCAGTGACCACAGCAGCGAATGTGAAGCTGCTCGCTGTCTCCTTACTAAAACCATGAAACACTTCTGAGACGGGCACACAATACTGCAAACTGTTTACCAGAACACCTCTCAGCTACGGAGAGATCTTCACAAGAACATCTTTATGACAATTAGCATTAACTGTTCTGCAGTAGATAAAAAAAAAAAAAGTTAATAACCCCTTAAACCTGCAAACACTAGCAGTTATTAATGGCTAGTGGCCATATATTCTCTTGCTCTTTTCAGTTCAATTTTAATGCTACTTTTGTTTTTTCTTTAAATAAATGCTGAATTTTAGAATGGCCAAATCCATGTTTGGGGTAATATCACAAATGTATTCTAAGAAGCTCCAATACTGAGCCACAAATGTGTATAATTAGACTTGGTAATTACCTAGATTTTCCCCTTGTGGCTTTCTGTACATAGTGGAATATAATTGCTTTAACATTATAAAAGTAAAGCAGTCTGTAAACTTACAAGGCATATGTCTAGTTCATATTAAAATGAGTCAGAAGATTATCAGAGCTTGTTCCTTTGCAGAAATTAAGGACACATCTACCTAAACCACTTATGATGGACAACATGCTGTGAGAAGTCCAGAATACTGCATGACTGCTGGACAGCTATGCAAAAGACAATGTCCCAAATTTAAAAATAGATATTATAGCAATAAAAATAATTTTGGGAGGGGGAAATGTCTTTCAGAATGAACAGTCTTTCATCCACAGAGAAACCAGATGCAGTGCATTACTGAGTATTACAAGTATTCCTAAAAACGTCTGCAGCATAATACACAAAATGTCTGCAATTATGCATGTGAGAATAATATCTAATACATATACACAAACACATGTATAAAAGCTTACAGTTAATCTGGGTAGAACTGGCTGGAAGCTGTTCAGCACAGTTTTCCTCCAAGGTCCTCTGCATGTCACTTAGCTCACATGGATGGACAGAACACAGTGGGACAGACTGAGCTTCCTGAAGGCAAATATTGACCAACTGCAGCTTTAATTAGTAGAATGGGAAGAAGGGAAGTTAATGATGACTCCCTAGAAGTGCTTTTTAATGAGAGAGGCTAAAAAGTCTTTCAATAAAATACTGACCAATGGCTGCATAAACTGAATTCTGTTGGTCAGGCTCGCCTGATTTGTAAATCTGACATCTGTAGAAAATCCTCACAAAAGAAAGTCAATTTAAAATGAACTTAATTTAGAAAGAGCTCTGCATTCCTTCGATGGTATTCTTGCCTGAAGACTCCTCCAAGGCTGGTATTCTATTTATTACTTGTTACAGATGGGAAATTAAGGCAGGCTTTTGCAAGACTCCTCACTTGGCAGATGCTGCGTATCTGGAAGGTGATCATACTGATCTGCCTCTAAAACGGCAATTTTATGCTTACTAATAAAAAGAAATTTAAATTTTAAGTACAATCATCTTTTAACTTGCTAGTTGAAAAAAACCAGTCTATATACAATAGATGCTTCAGAGATTTCTTGCTTGTCTGGAAAACAAGCTATGGCTGTTTATGTGCAGTTGATAACTGAACATTACAACCCTTCAGTGCCAGCACTGCCAGTTCTGTCACAATGGACAGGGACCTGTCCATCTGACCAAAGGCTCTCTGCCTAAAGAACAACATGAAAACACGACCTTAGTTATGCTGCTGTTTGCTGAAGTCATGTAGCCTGAATAACCAAGGAGATTAATCAATTAGAATTATCTATTAAGCAGTTGGTACTATTAACCTCTTCTTCTATTTCTCATATCTGTATATGGTCTTTGAAATAGTACTGTAAATACAAAATCTTTTAGACAGCACTAGGAAACCCGGAAGTAAGAAGAAACTACATTCCAAGAGCTTTACAAGTTCAAAGTCCAAGGTCATTTTAAATAGTTGAATGTTACCTTTCATGAAATAATGGGGGAGTTTTATTAAAACATAAGGTGTCTGTCAAATGACTCATTTCATTGTTCAAACATTGTAACTATACCAGAATAAAAACATTAGTATAAGCAGCCAGCTCAAGATCATCTTAGAAGGGGAATGAGAGCTGGTGGGTAGGAAGGTAGCTGCAGCTGCTTGTATTGGGAGAGACAGAGGTAAAGAGAGAACAAAAACTGGAAAACAGGCAAGAGTAGGGGAGCAGGAAATAAAACTTAAAGAGAGAAACATGTTGGAACATGAAGAGTTAAAATTTTCTGCAGGAAGTAAAGCAAAATTACAACTGTAAAGTAAATGTTAAGGACATGAATCAGCAGTTCATCCAAAGCTACAGGATAGAGGGACAACAAAAGAAGTGTGTCCTGAAGAGTAATCCAGCGACTCCTAACCAACATGAGTAACACTGATTTACCTAAACACTGCCTTCATTTCTGAGATAAGAGACTGCAAAACCTGATGGCAGTCAACAATTAAAGAGGATGGGTAAAGAAGGTAAAAGCCAGTAACTATTCAAATTGCTGCTTTGGTTAAATTTTGGGGTAGCATTAAGATAGTCATTGTTAGCTTTGGTCTTACATGGACTAGAAAGTGACAGGGTACTTAAATGGCCTGAAAATTGTATTTGTACACCAAGCAAAGACTTCTTTTCAGGTGATTCACATGCACTTTTGGCTATATCCTTGTCCCAGGCTGTCTACAGCAAGTGTACAAATAACCACACACTGTATTTGACTGTTTTCTTCTAGCTGTGTTCCCCAGATTGTTCTTCTTCTCTGTCCAATTCCAAGATCTTCCAACTTCCTTCTCCGGCCACTTATCCTGTGTCTGTGCCCCCTGTATCTTTCTCCACCCCAAAGCAGAGTTCTCTGGTACCTCCCACGCGCAGGGTAACTGGGCACAACTTATTTCCATTTCCTGCCCTCATCGTTGCCCAAGGTAACCCATTCACCACTATGCTCTGGTAAAGAGGAGCTGGGCCACGGACACAGAACTGCTCCGTACTTTGGCCTGCCACATCAACCAGCACTGCACTCCTGTGCCTCTTGGCCTGCATTTTCACTGTCAACACTCAGGGCAAGGACTGCCCTCCTGGGTCTTCTTCTGTACAGATATTAGCACCACAGGCTCTCAGTACCATCTTATACTCCTACTGAACATGAAGAAACACTTCTTTTACTGTATGACCCCAAACACTGGCGCAGCTCGCCCAGGGAGGTTGTGGAGTCTTCCATCCTTGGAGATCCTCAGAGGCTGACTGGAGGTGGCCTCAGGCAACCAGCTGCAGGTGGTCCTGCTAGAGCAGGGGAGTTGGCCCAGATAACATCCAGTGCCAGCCATTCTGTGATACACATCTACAGTTTTTAAGTAACACTAATACTATACAGTGAGGATTGACAAATAACTCTAACCACTTGCTTCATTAAAGAAAAAAACTCCAAACTTCCAGGAGTGCTGGGTCTGTGCTAGACAAGTAATAAAGCTCCACATGTCCTTTATTTCCTTTGCTTTGGAGTTTTATGATTCTTCTGCCTTCTCCCCACTCCCCACCACAAAAACTTCAATAAAAAGTACATTTGGAAAATGTCTTGCCCCTAAATGTCTGGACGCTCGTGGTGGAAATCAGGTTTATTTATAAAATATATTATGTTGCTGAATTTATCTATACATTTTCATAAATTAGAGTGATGGAAATTTGTTCTGCATTCCATACTTAGTTTTCTCACATATTTACAGAAGAGGGAAGTGTTCTGGTGCGAGTTTGCAAGTCATAGACCAAAACATGCAGGTAGAAAGCTTGCAGAGATATCTGGCAATAGGGATTTTTTTTTTTTTAAACAAAACCCCTCAAACCTAAGAAGTCATATGGGATATTCTTCAGAATGCACTTTGCTTTCAGAAAACAAAATCACCGCACCCTTTATAGTTACAGCATACCAAATACAGCATTTCATTAAACTGTCCAATTTTGAAAAATGTTGCATTTTTAAACATTGCCACAATAAACCCTTTACCCACTTGCATTCTTTGACTTACAACTGACTTACATTCTACCATACTTACAAAAACTATACTAAATCAATCTATAACTTTAATGCAGTATTTCTCTCATCTTTATCCTGAACTAGATCAGTGTTTGAAAACAGGAACTTAGAAGGTTCCTATTCCACTTAAAATGGATCAATACTAAATTATCTCTTTGACCTTGATTGTTCCAGCTCCTGTCTCTTCCTTACCGTGCTCACTTCTTATATCTGAAATTTCTTTTTTCCTATGACTGCCTGATTCTCAGACATCAGTATGACAGAACGCTATGTGAATTTAACCTAGATTTCTCTCAAGGCTATTTTCCCAAGCGGCGTTGGCTCTTTCACCCAAGAGATCTCATTAGCATGCACATATGCACCACTGAGCCTCGGAATTTAATAACTCTATTCCCAGTTCAGCTACAGATGGTATGTCATCTCAAGCAAGTTACAAAGGCTGTGTCTCAGTTTCTCTCAAAAGTAGAATCCAGCATCACAAAATCCACTTGTAAGGTCTGCCGTCCTGCTTTAAAGGAGGGTGGACTCTGAAGCCTGTCTAGGTTGCTCGGGGCTCCTGACCAGTCAAGGTTTGAAAACCACTAAGACTGACACTTCAAAGCTTCTCTGCGCAACTTCCTCAGCAGCATTCAATTCTCGTCAAGACTGAAAAATATTTTGCTTCTATCAGTTAGAAGCTCTCCTTTTAAATTTATGACCACTGTCTTTTCAGTCACCTCCCCAGGTACTGGGAGGCTGCTGTGAAGTCCTCCCTGCAGC
Source organism: Machaerirhynchus nigripectus (assembly GCA_013397975.1). Lineage (NCBI taxonomy): Eukaryota > Metazoa > Chordata > Aves > Passeriformes > Dicruridae > Machaerirhynchus > Machaerirhynchus nigripectus. The sequence goes on along the minus strand of VZRQ01007810.1, from coordinate 851,256 downwards.
AGTTTCATCTCTGGGTTGAACAAGCCCCACTCCCTTGGCCACTCGTCACAGGGTATAACTTCCAGCCTCTGACTATTGTGCTGGCCCCTGCTGGACTCGCACCAGTTTGCTGCCGTCTTTTTTTGGATAAGAAAGCTCTCAGCCTCAGTGATGGCAGTGACTAGTGTCCAGCTGACTGTCCACCAGAAGCCCTGGGTCTTTCTCAAGCAGAGCAGCTTCCCAGCTTGGTGGTCCCCTGTGTGTCCTGATGGCTGGGATGAGTCTGCTCCAGGTACAGGACTTGGCATTTGTTATTTCTGAAACTCCTGAGATTTTGTTCAGCTCATTACTGTAGCCTGTTGAGGCTCTTGTGAATGGCAGCCCTGCCACCAAATACATATACCCTGCTAATAATGTATTTGTGAATTAGAATGCATAGTACCTGTACAGCAAGCACAGTTCTCTGAGTGGAAACCATTCTATATGCAAATACAGAACAGCATTTAATTGTAGCAGTTATGAGTATCAGCACAGGAGAGCTGACCTTGAAAGGCTTACGTTTAATTATGCCCTCTTTCTAGACAAAACTGTTGTACTAAACTGAAGGGCTTCAGTGCAATTAGACTATTCAAAGTCTGAAGTGCAGCACACACTCCAGTGCCCAGCACCTGGCAGCATCACACCCTGCAGGATCACAGCCCCTGCAGGACAGAGTGTTCAAACACCTCACCAAGAGAGCTTCCCAAAACTGCAAACCTTAGGCAAGACTACTCACCGCACCGTGCAGCAGCCTCCCAGAGTCGTGTTTGGCCTCACACCCTGCAAAGGCTGCTGCATTTTCAAATGTGTAAATGCAAGGGTTTTCTATTTCTGTGTAGGCTTTATCTTTTAAAATAAATAAATAAATAGGCCTTAGTGATTCAGCAACTATGTGAGATCCACCCCAGAGATCACTGACCCCTCCCAGTTACGATCTCCCCAGCATACTCTTTTTTCACAGTCATTCCACCATCTCATTCTACCCACAAAAGAGCACAAAGCTGCCATCAAAGCAGGAGTTTGCTGAATCCAATGACAAAGACAACCACAAATTAACCAAGGATTTGCATTCAAGGAACTCTACTCTTAAAATGCCTGTGGGTTTTATTTTTATGTGTGTATATATATATGAAATTATATGTACTGCATACTTAATAACATATAAACTTTATAAAAATATTTGTGTGTACACACAAACACACACACACACAGACACTATATGGAAACGACAAACCAGATACCAATTTATTTTTTCCAGGATCTCTATAATAACTGTTGGGCAAATATGACTTTGGCATTTTGTCATGACGGATTTTGTACAGCTGTCACACAGAGGACCCTTGCTTGTAGACGACACATGGATCACTCAGAAAGGACCTAGTGCTTTTCTGTATGTCGGCTGTGGCCCAAACCCTACCTAGGTCACATGATGTCTGCCACAAAACCATTTCTGACTTCACTGCAGAGCTCAGTCTTATTAATTATCTCATTCCTTTGGTTTACCACATCTGTAAAATTAGGACAGATATCCGAATTTTATAAATTAGCATGCTTTTCATCTGTAGATTCAAAGTAATTTCCACTGAGGATAAAAAGCAGTACATAAATAGTAAGAAAATGATGTTGTATTATTCATACAGATCAGGAGACTAAAAGCAGATAATGCTAACCTTTGTCAATCATAGCATAAGGGGAGGATGGGGAGAAAAAAAATAGGGAAAAAAAAGTAATCTATGCAATAAGTAAAAAACTACATAATTACTTATCCCAGATGTAGCTACACTTTAAAAATGTCATAATGTTTTTGAAAATACAGAACAAAGAACATTTAAAAATTTCTAGGACTGAAAAATGCAGTATTTGCTTTTGAAGGTATTTCCTGAGAGTCACAGAGAGGACTATTTGCTTTTTGTGAAGAGCTATCCGATGCCTGTAACTACTGGCTACTGGATAGAAAATAAGTACAAAGCTGACAAACATTCCAAAATCACAACTGCAGAACAGTTAACTGAAGACATTACTGGAGGTAAGTATGCTTACCATTCTTATATACCCCCCCCACAAAGACCACTAGCATCAACATTTACTAAAATGCTGATAAGAAAAAGAAAAAAAAGTACAAAACCTACACAAATAACAAAGAAAATAGATTTTAAAATAGAAAATAGTCTAAAACCACAACTGTTGGATTATATTTGCAACTGCAAACATTTCATTAAAATACTTAACAGAAGAAAAATGTATATAAACATTGTATTTTGAAATGAAGCTTTTCTTGAAATAGATGTTTATATGTTGAATTAAATATTCATTATAATGGAATGAGTCAAAACCATTTCCCTTGAAAATACTGCTGATTCCAAGAAAATTTTCTTTCAAATGATTTTCACAGGAAAGCTCAGCATTTCATTTTGATCCACATCTTCAGAAATTAACTAATTGAACTTGATCTTTCCCACTGAACAGAACTTTCATTCCAACAGCCTCTGTTTAAGTGGGATTCTTCATACCACTATACCACTATGTTAATATCTAAACTAGTTTCTTGAAGCTTATCAAAAGGAGTACTGAAGCACAGAAAGACAGAAGTGTACATAAGAGAAGTACTTGTGACATTTACTGTAAAGATACATTACAGTGCAGGATAGTTTTTCTAGCTACTGCATCATCCAAATAAAGTATCATCTAATTACAGACTTTTCCACATTATGATGTTAAGGGGAAAAAAAAGTTCTCCAAATACATTTTTAGGGCAAGGCATCTCAGCCAAGTGAAAGCTGGGGAATCTGAAAAGAGAAACTATTTAGAACTGCAGGAAGTATTTGCATTGTCTCCCTACTCATCCCTGCACTGAATTCACATGAGCTGTACGGTACAGCCATCAGCTCTTGCTCTGTCAGCCAAAAACGTGAATGATAGAAACAACTGACGAAGCAGTTATCACAAAGGTCTCGCAGAATACATCCTGTTTGAAATATTAAGTATCATTCTTCTGGGAAATGATTGTATTTCTCAACCAAAGCTTTGTATTTGTTATTCAGGTCGGGAAGTTATGAGAGACAGAAAAGGAAGTGAGATTCGAAGCACTGACAGAACTCCTGTCCCACAGGTTCATATCCATTGCTGGGGGATGGGGATGACACAAGCTCCTTCAGATCACATTTTGAACTTTGTAATTCCAAATCCCTAAACTCGCTTAAAAACAGCAAGAGATTGTCAGAGGAGCACCAGAAACTTTTAGAGACCTTGGTTTCTTAGTATTCTCTCAATTGCTGGCAGCCTTCAAGGAATAGCTTTAGGAGCCAAAAGTCTCAAGACCACAGTTACATTATTTTCAGGAAGCTGCACTACTTAATCAGTAGCACAAATTCATAATGTAAAAGGATACAGGGGAAGATATCAGCCACAAGGCTTCTTTTCTTAGGAAGACTCCCTCATTAACAACAGAAATTTTGTTCAATAAAACTCAACTTACCCTAATTTGTTTTTGGGTACCCATAAAGTCAAATAAAGTAACAGAACAAACCCTGGGTACTCTTTGTGCCTGAAACTGGAGGGTTTTCATCTATGGTTTGGTGGATTTTCATTAAAATTTTAGCAATGTCTGGGAGAAGGGGGGAAAATTCACTTTGTTAGGATTTTTTTACTTCTGGTCCTCTTTTAAATAATCATGTCTTAATCTCCACAATGCTCTGACAGATAGCAGAAGCTGGTTGGTTTAATGACCTAGTTGCATCACAGAAAACAGAGGAAAATACAAAGACTGCTCTTTTCCCAACGGCAATTGGTGAAAAGGCCTATAGAAATTTGGCTGGAGAAAGCCTATAAAGGGAATATGGAAACTCCTGCAAGAAGAAAAGAAATTAAAAACAAACAAAACAATCCTAAACCACCCAGCTACAGACATGTTCCATAAAGTGGGAAAACCTGCTTTCTTGACAGCAAAATAATAAGCAGATGACTATTTATTAGTGGGTATAGTAACTTTTAAATATATATGTAAAAAACCTGTAAAGTTAACACCTTTATTTCAGAAACATCTAACACCAATCACACAAAATCTGAGGGGCTTTCTACACAGCAAAATAGTGCTTATTAGTTGTTGCTCAACAGTATTTCCTAGGTGGATCCCTTCATTTTGTGTTAAGAATGTCTATTTTAGTATGCTTTAGGCAAGACTACGCTAAAGTGAAAAAATTTGGTTTATTTTAAAGGTCGAAGTAATAATGTTCTTAAAAGGAATAAATGCAGAAAGCTGCCGTTTTAAAAATTCTTAACATTTACACTTTCACACTGAACTCTCTGCACATGCAGTTATCCAAAGGTCAGCAACAATACCTACGTGTGAATCCACAGCTTCTGTGGACAAATCTGGATGCAGTAAAGATGCACCGTGTTGAGCACCCCAAAAAAACCAAAATAGTTTTAAAAGGTTGCCACTGAACCTGGCAGAAGGGAACAACAGCCCGAGTCACTGAGGGTACGAAGATTTTTGGGAGGGCTTTATCTACTGAATGGCCTTTACAAAATGTCTGAAGACTTCAGCTATGCTCAGAACCATCTTTGGCTCTCCAAAGATCTATTGTAGGGAGAAATGTTAAAATACCGCACATTGTTTGTTGGGAAACTGGGTCATAAAACACCCTACTGTAAAGACAATGAGCAAAATGGAAAATGAAATGTGGCCTAAGAACCTTCACTAGGAGTATTCTGTATTTTGGCCAAGAATTATGGCATAGACGTATCATCCCAACAACAGAAACAGAGTTGTAATGGCTGCCCACAGTAATTATGGAGACACTTTCACGACATGCCATAATACTGAGCAGTGATTTATGCAGACACTGGATTACCACTCTAGATTTTTCAACTCCTTTTTAAGTAACATGCTCCAAAGCATAAGACCATTGCCTTCTGAAAAAGCAGTTTTTTAAGCTGTTGTTTCCGTGACACATGGACACATCCCCCACTCTTCTTGCATCTACCGGTCTTACCTTCCCTGATTAACTTGCAATAAGTATCTGCATCAGAGGTTACTGGGCAAATTCTGGCAAGATCAGAGTATTTCTATGCTGTATCATCTGCATATTTTAGCTGCAAATGCTCTTTAATAAAGTCCTTGGAAGATTATATATTTGAGAGTAATCCTGCAATGGCAGAGTGGCAATCTTCAAGACACTACTGGGAAAAGCAGAGAATGAGACTGTCAGAGAATCACCCCAAAAGCTCATTCCATTAATTTTTATTTTCTGGACATTTCAGAGTATTTGGCTTTATTCATTAATATAATCTAGTCTATTAATATCTCTAGCTCAAAGATTTTTAAGTTCTTGGTAATAAAATTGTAGTGCAATTCTGCTGATCCTCTTCCATTCATAGGGTCTTCCCTTTACTTCAGTCCAGAATGCCTCCCAGGACTTTGCTTATAAAGGAAAGCTTCATAAAATGTTGTAATATTTTTCATGTTTACACTTGTGATCCAGATCTATTTGTTTTCCTACAGAAGCAATGTAGGAGAGGGGAAAACAAATGTCCCGTATATGCTGTTTTGGAGATGTGACCTTTTTCAATCTACCAGAATTCACTCTTCCAATATACATTCCCACACTGCCTTCAAACCTCACTTGAAGCTATGGGTTTTCCGGCAACGACATGATACGAGTAATACTTTTGTCAGATGTGGTTTATTTTTCCCCTTTCCTCCAAAGAACTGCACAGGCAATTGAAGTTGTGGAGGGGCGGGGGAAGATCTGTTTCTAATGCAGTTGTATTAGAGAAGGCAAAGTTCAAAGAGTGTATCTTGCACTTACCTCAAAGGTGTCAAGTTTTACAAGGGCCCTCGGTTCCTTCCCCCCCCTACCCCGAGATCTGAGAATAAGCGAGCAGACTTGAATCACAATTTCTCTAGAGCTACATGGCATTATTTGTTTCACTACTGTTAATCCTGCATGGATTGCACAGCCTGTTCTACAAAAACTACAGACAACACTACTGTACCAGACCGGCTTTTATTTATGCTCTAAACCAAAAAAAGCTCAAAAAAAGCTTACTCAAGAGAATTCTGCACACTGTTAGGTGCAGGTCTGCAGTTCTGCAGACAAAAGATAGAAATGTGTCAAGGAGAATGTCAAAGACTCGTCCCTCAAGAGCGCTCATTTGTTTTTGGAATTTTCATCTGTACCGAGCATCCCCTCCTAACATGCTATTTTAGGAGCGTTTCAAGCTTCGTTCAGGCATGTTCATCCCCTGACAACAGTGCAAGAACTTTTAAGTAGCTAGTGTGAGATCAGACCGCCTTTTGACCTGGTTAATAAATGCTTACAAGTCTCATTTCTAGGCAAGGAAAGCAAAATTAAGGCAGATCTTGTACGTCAGTCATCCTCAGCTGCTAGAATTTACAGCTCTGCTTTAAGGAAATCGTAGTTAAATGACATGCTTCTGTCAGTATCTGGACAGGGTCAGCAGCATTTGTTCACCAGTGTACAATTAGCCAAATGTATTTCGTTTGTTTAGCAGCAGAAGAACAAGCCCAATTTGGTAGGCTTTCTGGAAACAAACATCAGGCAGGGCAGGTCTGGACTCCAAGGTAATACGAGAAACCCATTTTCTGGAACATGTAGCTTGTGTCTTATGTGATTGGTGTCAAACTGAGCACCAAACCTGGGGTCAGGAAGAAATTCTACAGCTTAATCTGGGCTCGGAGAAGCCATTACTTCCTAGCGAACGGCACTCCTCTAGGAAAACGGAGCACCTAATGGATTTCCCATAATTGCAGGCAATCTGAGTAACAATACTGTCTCATTTGTTGTGGCACACTATTCTAGAGAGTTAAATACTCTGGTCAGAGTTTTATTTGAAAGTGCAGTATGCTCAGTAGAAGTGTGAAATCTAACCACTTGCTGTATCAGGAAGATGTCACTAGAAACACCTTTCTGGTTCCCCTTGGCTGTGAAATGACAATGGATTCTGCAGCTGAAGAACCTGGCCCCATCAAAATCACAGCAAAACCTGCAACAAGGCACAACTTCATGCTACAAACTGAACAGATACTGTCCTCCTAGGCAGAAATTCATCACAAAGATTTAGGAGATTAATAAACACTATCACTTTTGAAGAGCCAATCTGGTAATTCGGAGGCCTGATGAACAAGAGCCTGTGAAAGCAAATGAAAACAGCAAGACACTCTTTATGTGCAAAGGGCCATTTTTCAAGTTTTCATTCTCTTTCGAAAGAGCTTAGAGAAAATTACACTTCTCCTAATTAAAAACTGGTTTTGATTACGGGAGCATAGAAATTGCAACTAAAAACCTTTATATTCTGGGCGGTTTTGCACTTCAAAAACTTTAAAAGCCGCTGGTGTTTTGTTCTTCGTTGCTCTCTGCAGAGGGGAGGCGACAGCAGCCCCTGGAGTTTGGGTGCTGTTTTGGGGCGGGTGGGGAGGCAGCTCTTTGTTCCTTTATTTAAGCCAGCCCAAGTTCCGAGGCGAAGTTCTCTGTACCACACAACCACCAGGCTCTGCGAACACGCTGCGGCACAAGCGCGGCCGAACCCCCAACTTCACCGTCTAAGCGCTCCCTTACCCTGCAGCATCCGGGCTCCGGGAGCTCGCCAGCGGCCGGCCGGACCCCGCCGGGCGGCCGGGAGGGATGGCAGCGGGGGGAACAGCAGGCACGACCCGCCTTCTCCACGCAAACCAGCTCCCACCGCCGGCCCAACACAGCGAGGGGGCTGCGGGAGCGGGCGCGCAGCCGGCCCTCAAAGCCGCGGCGGCCGCGGTCCACGCGCTGTAGGGGCTAACAAAAAACCCCCAAAACAAAACCCCAACAAAAACCCCCAACCAAACAAACAGGATGAGGGAACCACCACACAGATCCCCGGAGTCGGGAGAAGCGGAGCCGTGGAGCTCGTTCCCTGTCAGCCATTTTAGAAGCGTGAGCCGATGGGGCGGCGGGGCGCCCCG
>VZRQ01007810.1:812094-839975 GCA_013397975.1 Machaerirhynchus nigripectus | reverse complement strand
TTGCATTTAATATTGATGTTGGCTGCCAACAAAGGACACTATTTTGAGGTGAAGAGAATGTAGTTGTTTAATTTAAAGTTTCTTTTATAAAGCTTTTAAATGCAACTGATAGTGGAAAGTTCCATATCATGTCATGGTATTTTTTAATCATTTCTGCTACTCCTTGTTTCTTGTTTACTGCATAACATTGTGACATGGTGTGTCTTACTTTTCCCTCAACCACTCTTCCCAATTGTACCTCTCTCTCTCTATATATATATATCAATCTATCTATCTATCCCTGTCTAACTATGCATATCATTCTCATTTCTTGGGGGAGGGGGAGGGAGGAGACAAGCAGAAGTTGGTTCTGTCACAGGCATTTATTCAGCTTGCTTTCTTAGCCAGAAGTTCAAATCCATTTACACTGTTTCAAGGCTTTTCACACCGTGGCTGGCTCTTCCTCTCTGCCTTATTCTCCCTTCCACCTTCCCATCTTCTCTGCACAGCCCCCTCAGCTTCCTCTGAGAGAAGCCTCATCTATCAGATACTTACCCAAATGGCCCACAACAAACGTGCTGTCACAGTGTTCCTTTTGTGCAATCCCTGAATTAATTCACAAGGACTTGTACTTAATCCTAGATACATCAGAACACAGGTAAGACTACTAGTTTTATTTGTATCATTCCAGTGACAAAATGGGGAATGCCATTTTTATCAGCAAAATGAATTTTTTTTCCCCATTTCTTAATGTGTTGATCTGGGAATTCTTTTCCAGACTGTTTGTTTTTGTTAGATGGGGGAATATGGCCATGGCAGCGTTTTTAGCTTTGTCACGAGGTAAATCTGCTACCACCCACAAGTCTACCTTTTCTTTAAGAAATCAAAACAAAAAGAACAACCTAAATCCCTGAAGGCTAAAGTAGAAAGGAAAAGATGGCACTTACTATTTTAAACAGAATAGGATAAGAAGGAGAACATACCAAATGCCATATGAGTGAGTCTGTTTATCAGCCTCTATATTCTTCTAAATATGCCAGAACCTGCTGAAGTTGGCAAACCAAATGGTGCATAAATCTTTGCCATTCTTTAGCTTGCAGATGATTGGAATTGCAGACTGCTGGTGTTTTCACAGAATCTTGGACCCGACATTTACAGGCAAATCTCCAATTTTTATTAATCTCTAGGCAGTACTGTAATCTGAATCTTAGAAATAACATAATTTTCACAATCTATCTAAAATGTAGCCACCACAACAAAGCATGAAATAAGCCTGACAAATCTATTTCAACTTGGCTTGTGCCTCCCGGCACCTCAGTCATCCCTGCTGTGAATAAAGCCCTTTAGAGTGAGTAAGCTGTACCACATAATGAATTATGCCATAATCCAGCAAGCTGCTTTGCATGGCCGGCTTCTGCACCCACGTGGAACCCTGGGGTCCACCAAGAGGCAGCAGCTTGCCTGACTGGGTCTGCAGTTTGTCTGGTGGGAAATTGCCATATGCAATATGCAGAAATATACCTGTGTGTACAGTACCCAATTGCATGCTCTTAATTTCAAAGAATTGTTTGCAACATGAACCAGAACCTCCCTTGTTTGAGTGGGAGGACTCTCATGCTCTTCCCTTAAAGCTGATCCTGTCAGTCGTAACTGGGTGTCATCTATTAAATGCCAGACTGCAGACAAGAATCCTTTATATGAATTTATCAACACTTTATTTGCTCATTAAGCATTGTGATTTGGCCAGTACTGAAGAAGACTCAAAGACCATTGCTGCCCTAGGGACTTTATAATCTAAATCAGATACAGAAATAAAAAATTCTCAGGGAAGCTAAGGACATGAAATAACTTTGAAGGCTTCACTCTCTTTTCCCTTAAGCTTTTTTCCTTCTCTCATTTCCATTCACAGAAATAAAAATTGTGTGTAAGCCCTTGTCCTCTAATATTCTAGCAGCTGCTTCCTTACCAGCCTAGCAAATGCTATTTTCCCCTTTTTAACACACTAAACACATGCTGCAAATATCTTTTGTCTTTTAGGCTTTATTGAGATGATACTATTGCTCCTTTTCTCTTTGTCTATTAGCACCCAAGACTTCCAGAACTGTTGCGTGCACATCACTAATTTACCCCAGGACACCAGCTTTAGGAAACTAAAGACAAATCCAGCTTGCTCCACTACAGTATATCCTAGAAGACAAGGTCATAGTCTCAAATTTCTCTTTAGGCCTCAGGGATTTTTTGTACCTGTCTTTTTGTCTTCTTTTCTGCTGTATCAAACGCAAACTTCCTCACTTGGCCTTCCAGGCCTTCCCTGGCTGGCACGTGGCCCTGTCCGTATCAGCTGTTAGATCTTGTGGCAGGTCCTACACATCATTACTGGTACAAACCTTTCTTTTCTTTGACCTTGGCTCACCCATACAAGGAAGGAGCTGTCCTGTCCATCAAAACCCATACCACTGCTAAAACTGTGTTCATAGCCCAACAGAAGAGCCACATCTGCGGCAGCTGGGTCATCACAGATTTGTAAAGTTGCCCTTGTCTCATACTTCCCAGCCAGATCACCAGGCTCTCACATACTTGCATTTAATGCTATATGGCATTGCTCTCCCTTGGGACAAACAGTAGCTTTACAAGAGAGAAGATGAAGCCACACCTGAAGCCCTGAGCCTGCTGGGCGGACTCACACACTGTAAGACCCTATTGCTTCTGTTCCTCTGCAGTCCCAGGGCTCAGGATACAGCCTCCTGTGCACTGATGCGCAGGTAAAATGACAGCCCTGCTGAGGTGAAGTGATAGCCTGCTCACCTGACTAGTCCAATCCTATCATTGCTCTGCACTCTTGCTTTCATGCCTTTCTCCCCATTTGCTGTATATCACTATGTTCCCCTGGCTTTTCCGAACCTGTGGTTGTCTTTTCGTAGACCCTGTGGAATTGTGAGCATGCACACAGTGCTTTTTGACACCAGCTAACTCACCCTAGGCACTCCTGTAGTAAAGACCATTCTGATAGCATCCTTGCTATTCATCTGAAGTAAGCAGGGGGGTGGGATGTCACTCGTGTGGGGTTGGAACAAAATTCTTGTTTACCAAATTTGTCAAAATTTCTATTAGCCAAAGTCTTTTTTTAACTGGTTTTGGGTTTTTGTTGTTGTTTGGTTGGTTTGGGTTTTTTTGTAAAGTTCCCTACAGCTTTTGATGATTTGATGACCTTGATGATTTTCAAATCTCGTCTGTGTTTACCAGCATTCCGCAAAGAAGGGAAGAACTGACCTTTCCAGCCTGATGATGTAAGATTAATTCTACCTTGCAACTGGTGGTTTTTAGGATAAACTTCTGCAAAGCTGCGTAAGTTGCACACAGCAAAGCGTGAAAGTCTCTGTCCTGTTTAAACAGGTTTTGATGTGGTTGGCTCTGGATGCTGCTCAGAGAACAGTAAACCATGGCTTGTGCTGGAGGGTTAATTTCTCTGCTGGCTTCTCTGCCTCACCTCAGACAAACCTTCCCAAACAGGAGGAGTTATAGGCTGCACCCAGATGTGCCTTCATAAAATATCACCTGGTATCTTCAGGAGAAGTTTCATGTTACACCATATTTTGAACAACTGCATCTGTTTGCAACAGTGACAGCCCTGTTGCTTCCTATGAGTTAGGACCTGGTGTGATCAGAGATAAACTGAGTCCAAGAGTAAAATGCTGCTTTTTTTATTACTACCCTTGCTGGTGGATGAGACCTCACTGGAGATCTGAGCAGCTCTGAGCTGCTCTCTGGTCAGCTGCACCATCCCTGGAGCTGCCATCAGGGAAGCAGCCAGAGCTGCTGGTGGGGGAGGAAGGGGAAGGAGCAGTAGAAGGGCTCCTAGCAGGCAGCAGCCACAGTCACTTCACTTTGGATATAAAATGAAACCTCACTGTTATTGCAACTGACATTGTCAGTCTGGCAATGAAGATGCTGGGGGGCCTGTGTGTGTGCGAGTGTGTGTGTGCACAAAAATGATGCTGAGATCTCTGTACAGCAGTTTGGGGGTTTTGTTTTTGTTTTTCCTGGCAAGACAGAAGGAGCAGCAACATGAATTATGAGAGCCTGCAGGAGAATACTGTTAACAAAGGATGGGATCCACCAGTTGTCCCATGGCAGTAATCAGGGGTGTCTTTACTTTTGCATTTGAGGTAAGTTTTTTAGATGCTTGGACATTACCTTTCTACTCAGTTTACAAACTTGTAAAATACCCCACCCCATTTTATATATATTTTAAAAGCAACTGTAAGTTCAGTAAGGTCACTTGGCTTAATAAGACCAAGGAAAGATTTCCCCAGGAATGCTCAGCATGAGGGAGGTTTCCTTTATGACACTGTAATTCTGATAAAGCAGAGCAATAAGCATACATCCCCAGCCTATGAGTCGTTCACATCATACATCTAGTACACATTTCAGTACTGCTCCCAACTTCAAGAAGAGAAAAAAAAGGATAGAGAAGAGAAGAGAAGAGAAGAGAAGAGAAGAGAAGAGAAGAGAAGAGAAGAGAAGAGAAGAGAAGAGAAGAGAAGAGAAGAGAAGAGAAGAGAAGAGGAGAAATCAAAACCATGGGTTATAATGACAGTAGAATTTGGAGTAGGCTGCAGCATACTGCTTGTTTAGTGATGTCCCTGGGCCAAAGAGATATCTGTCAATAATTTAAACCTGTTTTAAAATTTCCTTCAGGAAAATTTCCTAAAGGACCACGTTCTCAAATCCTGAATGGATTTGAGAAAGTATGTTTACTCCCGAGAAAGCCTCAACACTTGCCTTAATATAGAGACAAAAAAATTAAATTACATGCAATCTCTGTCCAACACTTTTCTCTTCGGGATTATTTAAAGCTACAGAGCTAACAAATCGAGTTTCCTTTGTATTTTTGAGGCTGATTAGCAGGATAATGATATGATTACAAGGATGAGAACTGAAAGAAATGAAAGAGATATTTCTTAGTTTCTCAGGAAAATCTCCTCTATCTGCCACAGCACAGCACTGATCGCACCAGCAAAGGGTAGAACAAGCTGTGGTGAGGTGACTACCTACCTGTGCAGGGTGGCTCAGACTCTGCACTGGGGACATAAATTGTGCAGGAAAAATAAAGGTAATAGTAATTTTTAAGGAAAGATCAAGACTCAAAGAAAAAACTGTAGTCTCAATCTAAGAATTCTCAACTATCTCCTCTGGGGAGGCTTAGACACCAAAAAATTAAAGCTGTGTTCCTGCCTATGACTTTGTTCTGCAGTTACTGAAGTCAAGAGCAATATTCCCATTGACTGAAGATGTGCAATTATGAGTCTTGACTGCCTTAGAGGTAAATCATCCATCTTCACTCTGCTAAAAAAGGAGTTTAGAATCCCCTTTCAAGATTAATAAAATGTATATACCAAGAAACATCTGGCCATTTCTGGAAGCAACAGTGAAGAATACAGTTTTTTTGCAGAAATTGCATCACTCAAATGATTGACAAGAAGACATAATCAAAGTTTTTACATTAAAATATGTAAAATAGGTAAAAGCATATGTACCTTGCCAGCAAATACGTTAGTTTTCCTTCAGTCTTCAATAATGCATAGCACAAGAATTAGATTCCTAAATAATACTGCCCCTTCTGAATAGAAAGCATTTAAAAATAGGTTAAAAGTAGTATATTTTATGAGCGACAGATTCTTTGCATATATTAATAATGGAAACATAATATTTAACCAGTCATTTGTGGTGAAATGTGAGACTACTTGTATATTGGTGAATATCCCTACCATCATGCAGCTTGTCACAGAAGCCACAACAATCCTAAAATGAAAACCATGGGTCATTTCCATTTCCTTTTCCCCAGTAAGACTGCCATTTGCTTTCAATAAAGAATTGCCTGAGTAAAGACAATAGATGCAGGTCCCATATTTGAAAAACAAGAACAAACACAACTAAATATGAACTAGGAATGACAGAGGAGCCAAAAATAAATATCCAGAGAAAAAAGAGCAAGAGGAATAGTTTAATGAGACTGGGAGTGTGGAGATTAAGACAATTTTTCATGCTAGTTTTAAACCCAAATTAAGAAGAAGGTGCTAAGTACCCAAATTAAGAAGAAGGTGCTAAGTATTTTATAAAAAAAATGTGTAGGTATGTTTTGGTATATCATTCTTTTCTCAGTATGTACAGGGGCTATCAGCTTTTTTAGTTTAGGAGACCCAAAGAGATGTCTTTCAGTGTGAAAACATCTTTGAATAAATCACATTATCATATTTGCTAGACTGTGTTTTCTCCTCTGTTCTGTACAAGTCACAGGCTGAGTTTGTGAGTGCTACACTCAGGTCAGTCAGGTACCTGTGTCTTCTCTAAAGCAACACCTTCTGAATACAGTTTCCATTTATTTCTCAAGTTTCAGGTTGTGTTCTTGGCACAAGTGGGCAGAACTCTCTTGATTTTAGTAAATATTTAATAATGGAGGAGGAACAAAAAATTAAGAGGATAGAAGACCTTTTCCTTATGTTTATCAGAACTACAGTCCCAGGCACTTTTCTAAATGTATAGTGAACCAAAAATCCATGAACACCTTCCTAGGTAACAGTGCCCCTCCCTCCTCCTTGTTTGTTCTGTCAACACAGCTGGGACACATCCACACTTTGAATAATTTCTCTCTCAGAAATACAACCTCATAATAGTAGTGGGGGCATGAGCATGAACCCAGCCATGGAATCAGGGAGGGAAGGGAGTGGGGGGAGCCTGAATTGTAAAGAAAGAAAAAACAGCATCAAGTCCTTAGCACAGATAGAAAGGGCATAAAGTCCTTAATGTAAGGAAATTGGGGTCAACTAAGCTAAGAGTGGGAGAAATGAGAGGAGGACAAAATTCTTGCACTGGGTAGGAGGGTTGGTGGCAAGGGAAAATTATATGGGCAGAGAACATTTGGCATGTGAAAAGAATTGAGATACTAGAAGAAAAACTGGGGTACACTGGTGTGCGTGGCTCAAGGTGGGAGTGTTTACAGTATATTTTAAGTGGGGAGCAGTGAAGAGGGACACTGAGCCACCAGCAGAGTAGCAAAATATTGACCACATGGCATCTCAGGTATGAAACAGGGGCTTGAGGGAACCCTGAAACAGGAGGTGTCACATGGGGAGTGTTTTGTTTATAGTATGAAAGGTGACTTTAAAAAGAAAAAATCTTAAGATTCAGAGTGAGGCAAGACAAATGAGGATTCCAGTTAAGCTGGGTGCTCAGGAATCAGTTCCTCTGGAGTCCCTTTGCATAAATTCCCCCACATTGCCTTAAGGAGACTGGAGACAGGAACCTGCTGTCCTCAAAGGACTCTTCAGCCACTGGGGTGGAAAGAGTTGCCAGGCAGGCTCTCATGGGGGAATGTTAACCCTTGACACTTCTACAGCCACCAGAAACATATACTTGCCTCCTGGCTGTCCATCTCCTCCGGGGAGCCATGTGTCACTTTGGAGAAGGGTGACTGAGGATACACTCTGCTAGGGCAGCACATCCTCATGGGCTGGACAGCATTTTTTTAATGAGTGATGGCAATTTGGGTTCAGTCTGTCCAGCACTTTGGGAGTGCCTTCACGCACCAACAGAATGAACAGATGCTGAAGGGACATTTTACAGGGAGCATTTTCTCATTTCTCCACAAAACTGTAACCCTGCACATATGGCCTGTCCACCCATACCCCATATATGTCCCATTTTTCTCTCGCTGAAAACATAGAGGGATTACTATCTTTCCAAAATTCTTTTGCATTATTGTCACATAATGGTTTGTATATTTTTCTAATCTGACACTTTCAGTTTGGGTATATACTTGCATTCTTACTAAAACACATCCAGAACTGCACAGCTTCAGACAGCTTTCTCTCCACCACAGAGCTGCTACCAAATAGCAGCACAGGATCTTTTTTTAACACTGTGGTTATAACTGACTTCATCTGACAAGTTCGTATCTGCCTTGGGAAGCACCAGCTCTGGAGCAAGATTATGCTCTCAGTATCATCCCAAGCTGTCTGTCTTGTGTTTGGGGACAGGTACAGGAAAGGCAGAGTTGGCTGGGAACTTCTACTGCCAGTATGTGCTACAGGCAGAGGCTGCCCATTTTGGGATGAAGCAGCAGAAATCCTTAGGAGTGGTAAGTCTGAGTGGCCTGTTACAGTGTGGGTATCGCACCTTCATAGACCTAGGGCACAAAAGTCCTCTGTAGGAGCCCCCTTGAGGAGACACACTGTAGTCCCAAAAATTAATGAGAAGTGAAGGAAACAGTTTTTTGTTCTCCATCCCTGCAGATTTTGCTGCTCTGAGTATAATTTCATACTCAGGCAGGGAGAGTAGGATTACACAAAATATGATTAACCATTAGAAAGGGAGAAGAGCAATTAGGATCGATCAGTGCATCCATTTTTAGAAACCTGAAACAATGGACAGAGGACACCGTAGTGCTGTGTGCTGTACAGACACAGGACACAAGGTCTCTACCTCTCGGGACAGAGCAGTTAAGTTTAAAATCAAAGACAACGGACTAAAACAGGCAAATCAAGACAGGACAACAACTCAGGCATCCTGACAGACCTGCATGGCAGTTCCTCACTGTTGTCAGCTCTTCTCCAAAAGGGATAGTTTTGAGGAGTGTAATGAAATACTTGAGGGACAGTGTATAATGACAACCTTACCGGTGTTTATGGAGAAAGCCTTCCTGTGAGAGAGGTGGGGGGCAGGAAGCGTGGAGATCTCTGTCCAACTGAGCATTGGCATTAGCAGATTCAATGCATACATTTGACATGGATGTGTAAAACACTTGAACAGACTTTTTGTTGGCCTTATCTGTCCAAATGATCAAAAGTCATTGGATAGAGAGAAGAGAGAGAAAGAGAAAGAAGAAAAGCCACATCTACTGTGTAATGAGAGCCATGCCATAGGCTGTGTGGAAATGTGGCAGCATTTCAAGCACATGCTACTCCCCACGTTGATGCAATCCTGTTTTCTAAATCTCTGCCTAAGATCAAGACTGGATGGGAAGAGAGAAACGGACTTTTGCAGAAATGCAATGTTTTTCCTGTCTTGTGACCAGGCACAAACGTAGCTCTGAATCTGAGTGTCAGTCAACAAAGTAGGATGTCTCACTAGGATGTGTCAGTAAATTCCCTCCTGGAACTGCTTTTGTTCAATCCACTTCAAGTTTTGCATGGTGCCCCCTGACTTGATGCTGAGCGCCTCTGTGGTGAATGAAGCATTTTGCATTTCCAACTCAGGACATGGCAGATAAACAGGTTTTCTACTTTAAAAAGACTGACGTTGTTCAGGAAGAAAGGACATTCTGAGCAGTCCTTTTGCAGTATCTCTAGGCAAAGAAGGGACCTGGTTTTGTCCCTTAGCAATTTTTCCTTCAGAGCTGTAAGCCAGCTTTAGCCCATGGCAGTCCCCTTTAGTCTCCAGCTGTTAAGTTTGGATAGACTTTTCCCTCCCAGTTTTCTTGGATGCCACAACTGGCAATCACAAATTTATTGCCCACTTACTAGGAAAAAGGCAAAGACTGGTCATGGAGGTGAGATGCTTGTAAGCTAGAGGTGATGTGTTAAAGTAGAAAATATGTCTACAAAACAAATACAGAGTATGCAGGCTTTTTGACTGCCCCAGATAGATCACCTTGAAGCAATTTCCTGATGTAAATTAGCTTCCCTTGAAACATCCCAGAAAAAATGCCAGTCTGCTGCAGGGAAACTGAAATATTTCTCATAAAGGAAGATGATTAATGAAAAGACAATCTGAAAAAAAGTCATCTATAGGTGAGTATCAGGTATAGTGAAAATGTGACTGTAGAGAGAGGTTACAGATGAACTGGTCATAGGAAGGAAATTTGTTAGTTTCTCACATTTAATATCACAAGGTGCTTTCTAAAAATGAAAGTTGAAATTGCACAGAGTATTATTTTGCAACTGTAATATAAATATGTAATATCATAGTGGTTCTGTAGCAGCAATCAAACAGAAATGAGGGAAAGAATGATGCTGGAGTAAGACCATAACCTTGAATAAAAAAATAAAAATTCCCTAGTCCCATACTTGCCAGAAAATTCCTTTATCTAGACCGCAGTGCTAATGGAAGTTTTTCACTCTACGTATCTACTGTCACTCGTAAGAGACAATGTGCAGGGTTTCCGAATGTGTTCCTCCTCTGTCCTTCCCCATCCCTGTCCTCACTGCTGTTGTGATCCTGTGCCTGTTCAGATGGAGACAGAGTGGAGCACACTGTAGAGCCTTCTTCTCCCATACACATGAATTTCCTTCCAGTGAAAAACAGGATGCAGGAAGGGGGAAAATTGTACGTTTGAACCTTATCCTCATATGCAGTTACAGTGTGGCCAGGACACATTTTGGGAACTGATGTCTCTGGTCCCACAATTTTAGACACACCTGGAAGGTACAAGTTGCCTGATACCAGATTTTAAAAATCAGGGATTAAACTGTTTCTTACTGCCTTCCACTGTAAAACAGGAATAATAGCTTACAGCAAAGCAAGGAATGCTGACAAAGCCAGCTTTTTTTATATAGTCAGACAAGTGCACCAGGAGAATAATTATTTGTCTATTAGCACTTGATTTGCATGTGGCTTCAAAATTATCCATGAAAAATGGTGTTAATATATATATTCTGACTGTCTGGATGTGAAATGGCTGCTGTTACAATTAAAAAGGCTAGGGAAGCCTATGGAAAATTGATAGGGAAATGTCTGTCTGAGATTTTAGTTAATTAAAGCATGTAATTTATTAAAACAACAAAACACAGTGAACTGATTCAAGACCATCTGTCTAGAATAATCCTAAGTATATAGTCACAGTTTTACATCATTTGAGTAATAACCATAGTTGAGCAAATATTTTGAAAGAAATATGAACCCATCAAGCATAAGTTCTATGTGTGAGTCCAGTGAGGACCCTAGTCCTCAGTCAGGACTGGGCCTCTAGGCTTTGACAATATAAAAAAAGCAACAAGGAAACGGAGTGAAAAATAATTGAGGACTAAAGAGCAGGTTTTAACATGTTTAAAATTGTTGATTAATACATCCTTGACTAATGAAAAGCATATTTTGACTTCTTAATTACTCAAGTTTTGCCCCGTTTAAACAGTATTTTGTTATTTTGAGTCTTCCTTCACAGATTTTTATCTGAAGCAGAATGAACAGCAATCATAATATGCACTAGGTTTTCCTTTGAGAAAAAAAAAAAAAAGAAGAAAAGCATATTCCTCCTATGACAGTGTTTGAATTTTAATGTAAAATGCATTCTGAGATAATCCTCACTTACAGAGGCTTGTTCTTGCACTGAAGGATGACAGGCTTTTAAATCTGCCAAAGATGAGTTCAGAACTTTCTTTCTGGCTCTGCATTGCTTCTGCAGTACTTGCTGACACGACTGCTGCTTAGGGGAACATAAGGAGTCTACCTTCATTTAAGGGTGAGCTGTAGAAGTGGGAAATGCTGACAGCTGGGCTTCAAAGGTGAAGAAGGAACTAAAGTTAAAATCATCTTTCAAAGAACAAAAGGGATAAGCAAGGGTAGTAAATGGTCAGGCTTTAAAAGAGATTCTTTCTATACTCACTAATTCACATTAGCTCTGTCCATTTTATCAATTGAAAGATGTTAAGGCTATGCCTATGCTAGCAAATTAAATATGCTTATGATCCTGCTGAGGGCCACTGTGACTACCCATTTTGTTAAACTCTCTTATCTCCCCAAACAGGGTGGCTGCATCCAAACTGCACATTGAGAATGGTCCGTGACTGATTACCACACAGCATCCAGGGGCTGTCTGGGGAAGGGCTGCACACCCGAGCACAGGTGTCAGGAGAGCCTTCTGACAGGAGCTCTTGCTGGGATCCTTTTTCCTGCTTAATAGTCTGGATGCTCAAATTCTAGTTCCAAGGGACATTTACTATCTCCTTCACCAGCACAGGGAGAGCAGTGCATTTGCCTACTAATGTGAATAAATGTGCTGAAGTCATCAGGATAACTCATACTGATGAAGGCATAGATCTAGTATGTTGTACGATTGATGTAAGACTGCAGTATGATTAGGAATTATTACAACATCAGTCTCTGCATAGTCATAGGCATTTATTCCATGAAGCCACAGACCTCTGAAGATCTGGTGGCTATTTATATGCCTAGAGTTACTTGCATACTTCAGGGTTTGACACACTGTGGTCGAGACATAGACAGACAGTAAAACCCCCCAGGAACACACTTTACAACATTCAGTTTATTTCTTTTGGCAACTGAAATCTATATTATGTTTCTGTTAGTACTTCACTACTCCCTGATTCAGAAAATTGGTATTGCGAATGATTTGGTTTGGGGAAGGTGAGGCTCTCACAAGATAGGAGATGTATGAATTGTTGAAAGTAGCTAGAACCCTACCAGAATTTCAAAGCTAGCACAGTTTTATAGTGTTTTTACCCAACAGAGCCTTCGGATTCACCTATAGGGAATAATATGTGGATAATATATCTTATAGTTTCAGCAAAGGACATACCAAACATGCAGTGACTTGCTAAGACTGAACAATGTAGGATTAAGGATGAGATGTACAAGGCCATGAGAAGTAAAATATTCCTTGTTCAAATTTAATGGATAAGCTTCATGAACATTCTCTTAAAATTAAGCCTTCTATGCATAGTTATCAACCCCCACTTACTGGTCACACAGGATCTGGTTCTAGATTACAGGCCTGCAGCAAAAGAAGCAAAGCACCAGAGCAGGAAAGAGTGGAAGACAAAATTAGTATTTATTTTTCACTCACCTAAGTAATCAAGTATTTCCATACGCCACACAGCAATTGAAATTTGGTTTCCAACTCATTTTCATCTATGGTGGATCTTCCACCATTTGATAATGGTGTGACCTCTGATTAGAACTCTTTATGAGGTTGGGATAGATAATATTGCTCTCCTGTGTAGATTCCTTTTACCTAACATGGCTTGGGTTGATGGTATACATTTTCTCCCATATAAGGCAGTAGGCTTTCCCTCTGTTATATTCAACTGTCTGTTTTCCTGCTGTGTGTAGGGACCTCGTATGTCTGAAACTGCTGTCTCTGAATAAAACTGGGCTCAGAGTAGCCAGGAGTTGTTTGCAAAGGGAGGACAGACAGACACGCAAGACCACACATACGCTCAGAGCAAGACTGCATCATTGTAATTTCCATAGAAGCTAAAAATAAATAAACACAGAAGTCTGATTTTGCTGCACAGTCTTCCTTAATTGTCAAAGTTCAGCTGGGCTAGAAACCGAGTTAACCACATTTTAATGCTGAGCATATCTGAAGACTCATGCTGCAAGCCCAAGGCAAGTGTGTTCTCAGAAAGCAGGCTCCACACCAGGCACTGAATGCAGCCACAACAAATCATCTTCCTTTGCACATCTAGATCCTGAAACAGGGTGTAAAAGACCATGCACACTGCGGCATAAGTGTGGGAAGAAGAAAATAAAACCACCCTCACAAATGAAAATATGGAAGCTCTGCTGCACCATCGGTGACTCAGACCTGCTTCTTTCACCCCTGCCAAGAAATTCAGGACACCTCCTCTTCAGAAATCCCTGGCCATGTTACTGAAATACCTGCACCTCCTCAATTGTGTCAGCAAGTGCACATATCCTCTTTCCAGATCTTTGCAGCATACATCGAATGATTCTGTGAGGAATAATCTGGGGTCTAGGGTTCCTATGGCTCCGTTACATACTCCACAATAGCTCAGCAACAGATGCTGTTGGTAGGAACTCAGTGTATGTACTGCACAGAGGAATTTTCACTGAAGCAAATCGACTTCGCTGTGAAGGATGTTGGAAAGCTCATGTGTGGGAGGAGAGGAAAGGTTCTTGTGTCTCCACCACAGCTTCCACAAAATCCCAGTGTGTCTCAGCTGCTTTGAGTGGATCCTATTGCCTGGGTGCTGGGGTTCAGGGAAAGAGTTAGTTTTTCTCTCCAAAGCATCTGGATGACTTTGTAGATTATAATTACTCAAACTGTATCCTGCTGCTCCTCAGGGGCAAAGGAGCTCTCACTTCTGCTTGACTATTGAACAACTGAAATTACTTTGGTTTGGGGAAAAGGCCAGAGCTGTGACCTATGAAACAGATCTGTGAATCTCTTGGTTTATAAATCTCAGCAGAGAGAGGCTGGCCCCCTTATGAGAGCTGCCTGTAAAACCTGTGACCTGACAGCGAAAAAAATGTCAAGTCCTCTTAACAAAGGAATCAGTAGACTGCAGCTCAAAGAGAGGAAGTCCTCAAGTAGGTATTTTGTCATTTAAGTGACACTTTTCCCTACTGAATGCAGGCTTCATCACAGCATTTCCTACTATTGTTGCCTAGCATCTGGATTCCTGCTGCTCCCCTCCAGGGGCTGGTGATACTTCTCCAGAAGTTTCAAGCACATAATTACATTGCTCCCTTAGTAAGCAGAATTTCCTGGAGGAGAAGCACATTGCAGCACTGCTCCACAACTTGCCTAAGCTGCCAGCAAGAGCCAGGGAGAAGGCTGGTTCTTGATTCTGCAGGGATCTGCAAACTCAGTTGGCCCACAGTGCATAGCAGTAGAAGTTTGGCAGGGCTCTGACATAGGAGTTGCGTGTATTTAATAATAAGTTTTGGATAGCAGAGTCCAAGAAGAGCTGGGCTGCAATTTGGCAGGAAACTGGACCAACCTAACAGCTTGGGTTGCCAGCAAGCTGTGATCCTATTCCCATCTTCCTCCTCATCCTTCTTTCCTATCAGAGCCTCCTGTTCCTTCCATGGAATTGCTTGGTGTGGAGCTCATCCGAACATGCCAGGTGACCAAGAAAGCTGACTCAGCTCCTAAGCTCAGGAGACCACTCACTTTTTTGCTGGCTTTGTTTTCTGATGCAAATAGTGAGGCAAACTGAGCCACTCTCAAACTAAGTGCAAGACAAATGCTGGCATTGGTGCAAGGCAACTATTAATGGCATGTGCCTGTGTGGGAGGCAAATGCAGGACAAAAAAAGAGGAGCAGCCCCCCCTTCCAGCAGCAGCAAACTCTTAAATTGCATTCAGTATCACATGAAACCCCACCCTTGGGCCTTGCTTATTGCCAAGTCCTTTTTTTTTTTCTTTTTTTTTACTCTCAAAATATGATCATGAATCCCTACAGTGGGATTTATTTTGTGACTCAGTGTGCATTTCAAACAGATTTATTTTACAGGAGGTATGGATGATGGCAACACACTGGACAGATAACAGGCCAAACTGTACTTTGGAGTATGATTCCAACACAGCAGAAGCTGCTCTAAATTTGGGCTACTGCTGCCGGATTCCCCTCCCTCCTTACTCAAATATTTCTTCTTTTCCTGCACATTTTGGCCTTATGTTTTCCATTGCATTGGTGCCAGTGGAACCAGGTGATGAACTATGCCCAGGGAGCTGGCCTAACTCAAATCTAACCTGTCCTGAGAATTTTTTTGCTTGGAAATCTGTTTTCTGAATTGGACCACTGCACAAGTCCATCTTATTAAAGGAATGGGGTACAAACATTTAGCTGATGGCATAAATGAAGGAAGAAATATACTTTGCATTTTAAACAGCCTGTTAATATTTTAACGTGTGGTAAGTGAGTTTTCAAACTTAGGCGCTAAGAACAAAAGGGGAAAATTCACTAGGGACTAAAGATGGAGCATTTCATCTCTAGGCAGGTACACAAAGACTTTAGTTCATGAGCTTGATTTAGGCATCTCTCACCCCTTCCAGGAACTGAAGAAGTCAGGTAGTGGTGCATCCTTTTCCTACCAACAAAACCTCTGAATGAGGCAGAGCAGCATCTCTTGAAACCAGACAGAGGGAAAGACAAGGCAGAGAAGAGCTGAGATTCTTCTCATATTTAGACTTCTTCTGTGTGTGAGATTGGAACATATTTTGATCCCTCCTTCCTTTCATTTGTTTCTAGATTTAGGCAGTTAGCTCTGCCCTGGGAAATGAATGTGTCCTGCTGAAAAGTGGCCTCTAAGGAAAAATAGGCAATGGTTTAAATATCCAGTTGTCGTGGGCTGACCCTGGCTGGATGCTGCTCAGTTACTGCCCTCTGCAGCTGGGTAGAGGAGAGAAAATTTAACAAACGGTTCTTGAGTTGAGATAAGGACCGGGAGAGGTCACTCATCAAATACCATCAAGGGCAAAACAGGCTTGACTTAGATATAGAAAGTGAATTTATTACTAATAAAATCAGAGCAGGATAATGAGAGGTAAAAAAAGCTCTTAAAAAAGCACCTTAGCCACCCCAACCTCTCCTTCCAACTGTGCAGGGAGACAGGGAAGCGGGGTTTCGGTCAGTTCATTACCTGTGCTTTTTCTCTTACTGCTCAGGAACAGGAGTTGTTCCCCTTCTGCACCATGCGGTCCCTCCCATGGGAGGCAGTCCCCTCAAACTGCTGTGGTGTGGGTCACTCTTCCAGGGGGTGCAGTCCTCCAAGGACAGGCTGCTGCAGCANGTGCAGTCCTCCAAGGACAGGTCTTCCACAGGTCACAGGCACCCCCCCGCTCTGGCGTGGACTCCTCCACAGGCTGCAAGTGGATCTCTGCATCCCCCCATGGATCCTCCATGGGCTGCAGGGGCACAGCTGCCTCCCCATGGTCTGCACCTGGGGCTGCAGGGGAACCTCTGCTCTGGCACCTGGAGGACATCCTCCCCCTCCTTCTCCACTGACCTTGGTGTCTGCCGAGTTGTCCCCTCACATGTTCTTACTCTGCTCTTCTCTAGTCAAAATTAAAACTGTGCAACCATCTTTGTTTAGATTTCTTCTTAAATATGTTATCACAAAGGTGTTACTGCCATTTCTAATTGGCCCAGCTGGGAACAACAGCACGTCCACCTTCGGAGCCATCAGGGATTGGCTCTGCAGGACATGGTTAGAGCTTCTAGCAGCTTCTGTCAGAAGCCACCTCTGTGGCCCCTCAATACCAAAAACCAGGCCAGGCAAAACCAATACAAATGACATGAAATGAAATGTCAAACACTGAAAATTCTGAAGTAAAGTCAAAACAACAAAATGGAATGGAAGAGAAAGGAAGACCATCATATTGAGCCAAAACTTCAACAAATGATTTTCAAAGAAACCTCGAGATTTCATTTCTATTCAGAATTTTTGCATTTTCCAATTTCATTTCATTATATTACCTTTCCTCTCTTTTCATTTCCATTCATTCCTTGATTTCCCATTTCCTTTCATGAAATGAAATCTCGAAGTTTCATTGAAAATCATGTAATGAAGTTTTCACAAATTTCGATGCACTTCCTGCCTTTCCATTCTTTTTCAATGGTTTCACTTCATTTCAGAGTTTTCTGTTTTTCCAATTTCGTTCCATGTCATATTTCCTTCCCTGTCTTTCCATTACACTTCATTCTCTGATTTCACCATTTTGTTTCTTTTCATGGAAAAAAGAAATTGTGAAAAGAAATCAAATGAGAAAACAAGAAATGAAGGTAAAGGTATAGATAGGAAAGGAAATACAATGATGTAGTGTTTAGATCTTGGCTGGGTGGCAGGTGTCCACTAAAGCGCTCTATCACTCCCCTTCCTAGTGAGACACATGAGAGAATAGGATGGAAAACATCTCCTAGGTTGAGACAAAGCAATTTACTAAAGCAAAGGAAAACCAAACAAGTGAAAGTTTTTGCCCAGCACATGTAGTGGTTTCTCCGGAAGGCAAGCATTGTAGAATAACAAATGGCCCCCTTCTTCCTCTCTCCCTTAGCTTTTATATCTGAGCTGATGCCACATGGTATGGAATATCCATTTGGTTAATTTGGGTCAGCTGACATGGTTGTGTCCCCTCCCGGGATCTTTCCCACTAACAGACCCTTGATAGGGGGAAGGAATGTTAGAGCGAGAGTGCAGCTCAGTAGCAGCCAAAGCACTGGTGTGGCATCAACACCCTTCCAGGTGCCAATGCAAACCACAGCACTGTGAGGGCTGCTAGGGAAAACAATTCTATCTCAGTCAGGCCCAATACATCAGTCAAAGAAAAAAGAGGCCAGGGTTTTCCTCAGAGGGACACTGTTCAAACCTGCAGTTCCCTTCCCAAAAGGAGACCTTCTTAAGACAGAGCCAGGAGGCTAAGCTGCATGACCCTCCCCACCTACAGCAGAGATTTCTAGACAAAAAAAAACCCAATGAAGAATCACAAAGCCAGGAAAAGCACAAGCAATAATAGGAAGCCCAACTCTGTACCTTAATTATAGAAGTGGTCCCCTGAGAAATGGAAGTCTTGGGTATGAGTCCTTGCTTTCAGCATAGTTTTTTAATCCAGTGACTCCTTAAAGCAAACCACATAATTCCAGGGGCAGGGCTATAGGCAAGGTATTAATTCTGCTTACTTACTAAATTCTTTGATTTTTTAAAACACAAGACATTTGTACAATTGCTAATAACATGCTGCAAATGCCCAACAGCTCCAAGCAGGAAAGAGAATGAATGCTTTGTTGTTCTAGGAAAATAGATGTGTATTTTTACTGTAGTCATAACAAAGGAGGCTTCAAGCATTCCTCTACATACCAGTTGGGCTGTTTATCTCATCACAGATATTCATCTGCCTGCAGACTGTAATTTCTTTCTGTGTTCATATGTGATGCATTCTGACAGCTTTTCTACAGTTAAAATTTGGTATTTCAAGAAATCCATTCACAGTCTGGCTTTGAATATAGCACGTGCAGTTACTTCAGCTTCTGCATCACTTTCCATTTTACTTTCAGCAAACTTTGGTTAGCATATTCTTCTACATGTGTGAAATTTCAAACTGGAAAGGACTTGTTTCAATTCTCTTTCTCTTAATGGAAGCTTGTCATCTCTCCAAAAGATAGAGGAAATGGGGTGTGACTGAGAGTTATCCCTTCCTACATACTCTTACTTCTGGAAAATTAGTGCACATCGGGTGTTTGGAAGTGAACACGATGTTGTTCCAGCAGGAGGTAGGATTGCCAGAGGTCAGTCTGAAACCAGGGACATTGCATGGCTTCTCCAACTAACCTACTGCTGATGTTCAGATGTTGAAACAAACCACAGCATTTTGTTTGCATAAAAACAAGTCTTGAGGTAATTAGGCACATGAGATTAACAGGGAACACTTGTAATAAAGACTGCAACAGAGACACTAAAATTATAGTAAAAAAAGGGCAAAACTACAGTCTGCAAAAAATTTAAGGTTTAAAGATTTTAAAGTTTTCATGGCAGAATTTATCAAACTCTGAAACCTTTTCTAACTGCTTATGTCTAAACAGAATTTAAATATAACTTCCTTGCATAAACAATCTTAAAAATCTGTGTTGAGTCCTCCTCTAGTTCACAAAGTTCTGTAGCATTAGGCTACTATTTAATTTATCATTTCTTTTTTTTTTCTCGGCACCTATGTTCAGGCCAGGAAGAGGGGCTTGGCGAGAAGGAGGATTATGGATTTAGGATTTTATCTCTGCAGAGTCTGGCATGGTCTTCTGTTTTGAGACTGCACCTTAGTACCTGGATTGTCTGTTTTGGTGAGAGAGAGGCAACCGTTTGTCTAGGAAGATGACAGAACCAATGGCACCTGTGAATTCACAAGCCAGGAGCTTTGTGTGGGTCTCTCATATGCAAGGGACAATTTCGCAGGCATCTGATAGCCTGAGAGAAGTAGAAATCCCACAGACATAGGATAGCCTTTTCACAGAGACAAAAGCAACCCTGTTTATTATTTATTTCCTGAAAAACAAATTTTAAAACTTGTATTATATATATTTATATATTATATAAAGACAGGTACTGTGAGTTAACAAAGAAAGAGGGCCTAAAGTCCCTAAACCAACACAAGACGTGACTACATGCAGAATGCATGTCTGGAATACTATCATTATGCTCTTTGCTTGGGGGTCTGGAGGAATGTGTCATGGTTGTCTTTTGGCCTGAGTGTATTTCCCCCATGAATCAAAGGTACAAAGAAGTGGGTGAGGCAAAAGGATAGCCTGGTGCACACCCAAGGCTCACCCTGACATACCAGATATGTGTTTGGACTTGGGACTACTGCAGAGGCACTCCTGCATTCTGGTGTTTACCCCATGAGATTCTTTGATTTTGCTGTCACGTAACAGAAAGGTTCAGTCAGTGCTGTGAGGAAAAGCATAGCAAGGTGCCACCTCCAGCACTAACTTGTAACCTACGCTGGCTGTGTAGGGAGTTGGAGCTGTTGGGTGACTGCGGAAGGATACTCTACTGTGATAGTGGAATGGTCAAATCAGAAGCGACCCAAATAGTTCATACAACTGCCTACAATTGCATAAACATCCTGCCTGCATCCATGCTGAATTCTGTTCTTGTGAAAATGCTCAAAGAACAGCAGAACTACACTGTGTTGTAAAGGACAAAATGTCACAGCTTGGAAGGCAGAAGCACTTGGCAGAGTTATCAGCATCTAGAATAAATGTACTTGAGCAGTCCTAGCACAAATGTGTTCTCAAGTACTCTGTCCTGCAAGACAGAGGAATCTGCCAGGTACTGTGTACTCAGGCCACAATCTACCAAACAGCTTAAATATGTTCTTAATTGCAAGCAAAGAGCCCAAAACCCAAAGTTAAACACAGGGAGAGGCTTGCTACTGAACTGAGGGAGAAAAACCCTCAGCACTTCACAAGGTCAACCCTTAGCAAAATTGGACCTTAATTTTTTGAAGTACCATAATTGTTCATGTGTCTTGAATTAGGAAATGAGGGTGACTGTTATTTCAAGGTGTATGACTCAGGCCCTGAGTAACCAGAACAAAATCAGAGACAAGTGAGAATTAGAAGCACAAGAGATACTGTGGGGGAAGAAGCAAGCGACTGAGTAAAAGGGTTCCCTGAGGTGAACTCCTTGCCACACTACCTGCAAATGCTTATAACTCATTCCTATGGCATTCTTTTCATTGCCAACTTTATTACCAGATAACTTAAGTGTCATTTATGAAGCACCTGGGGACAAGAAATACATGCGATCCCAGCCTGGCCACCTTCCCTCCTACTGCAGTGACCACACAGCTCTTCCTGGGATGAGGGCAGGGCAAGGCAGGCAGTATGAAACGCATTCGGTGAGGTTAAGAGAAATGAAAACATGTAAATTATTCTCCTGTCATGACACTTTTCGAGGTCTGTAAAGATGTGACAGATTGTACTGGTTGCTTTTCATATTCTGTATTCCAGTGTGCATTTTGCATATATGCCTTATGTGCTCAAGTTCATGCCTACAAAGCAGCTTTTAAATGAAGCATTTTCCGATGCTGGCATTGTCATTTGCATAACATACAAAATTTTGACAGGCAGCATGGATCTGAGCAAGGTTCTGTGCCTTTACAAGGCACAAGAAACAAGTCCTAGCACAAGAAATTTATATTTAACAGGTAAAAAACCCAGAATAATTTCAAATCCCTGATATCCCCTGGATATCAGGGATATATTTATCTTACTCATGTATGAACTCTTTGTCAGGTTACTTTCATTGACTGCCACCTATCTAGCACAAGGTGGCATGGTAAGACTGCATGGCTTTTGATGATCTGATGTTCAGTAGTAAGTTGCAGTTTGAGCTAAAAAGGAGATGTGATATGAGTAAACATGAATTGTAGATAGGATTTTTCCACTGGAGGGGAGTTTGGTGTGAATTTAACATAAAAATCATAGAAATCATCTTAGAATTCAGAATGGTTTGGGTTGGTAGGGACCTTAGAGACCATCCAGTTCCAACCTTCCTGCCATGGGCAGGGACACCTTCAACTGGATCAGGTGGCTCAGGGCCCCACCCAAACTGGCCTTTGAGATATGGTCACTGATTCTTCAATGACAATGCTGCTGAATGGCTTAATCCTTTTTGGAAGCAGATAAGGTGACCCTCTAAAGAGCTCTGTTGGCCACCTGAAAGCATCCTCATGAGTCACTACTGAAAAATGTCTTTTCAATGGGCTTTCAGTATCTGTGCTTTTGGATGATCAAAACTACAGAAACAACACTTCATTTGGCCTACCACTAACCCTTGAACAACTCATCTACAGACATAATAAGTCTGCCAGCACTTAAATGACAGCAGAGTCCCTTTCTGCATGATATGTTAATATCCAGATAAATGGCAGAGCCCTGAAGTAGAGATCCACGCAAGGTCTGTTTCACAAAGGGCAGACCACTACTGATTGTAGTCTTTCCCAGGCTTAATAGCTGTGAACTCTCCCCTCAATTCACACGGAACCAGCACTGTTAGTAGTTTGTTAGATTTCAGAATGTCCCATGGGATCCTATTTGGCTTCTGAGTCCAAGTAATTCTGTAATTGCTTTTGGAATAGTGTATCATACTGTTTTCTCAGCTGCCAGTAAAAACTTTCCTCAGTTCACCCCAAGACTTTTCTTTCATAAGGAGTTTTATCTCTGCCCATCTCCAAATGCTAGGAGAGAAACCACTTTTTTAATTTTTGCTCATGTAGGTTTCTAAATAAATCTTCCATTTTATCTTTACCCTCGAACTCAGTCCTCACAACTAATTTAAGCCAGGTACCTCTATTTCTGGCTGGTGTTCTGCTCTTTCTGAATCTCAGCACAGAAGCTGATGCTGATGTCAGCTGCAGGTATTTGAAAACCTGTCTGGAAGTTGCATTAAGCAGGTGGAAATCTGAGTAGCATCTTGGAGATTAGAAGATGAAGTCACCCAGTTAAAAAACAGGTGACCCAGTCTAAATGGGAAGAGATGACAGCTTTATCTTTATCTTTAGCAGGCAATGGGGCACAATAAAACAACGAGGGAGATGTGGGAAGAGATTCATTCTAAGTAAATTACAACTCCTATCAGCCTAGCTGGGATTTAGCATGTGGGAGAGCAGGGACTGCAGCTGTCATCACTGCCCTTGGATTTTTTTTCTGAGGGGAAGTAAACAACTCTAAATTTCAGCCTGGCTTCCACAGAAGCTTGTGTGGGTGTCCCAGTAGTTTTTGGTAAACAGGTTACAGCAGGAGCCACCAGGAAAATGAGATTTTTTTTTCCCAAATAAAGAAGTTTAACTTAATGAAGACTCAAAATTACTATGTGTTGGGGGGTTACCCCAGGAGTCTCATTATTTCTAATTGGATGTTTTATTTCATGAAGTAGTCAGCAATAACTTTTAGCTTGGTGAGAGGAAAATCTCGTATTTAATTGCCCCAAATTTTTCCTCTATTCCTAGGAAGACTTGGCAGGATTGTGAATATCTCTAGTGGCCAAGCTGTCAAACAAGCTTTTCCTTTTCAAAGGACATTATTTTTTCTTTCTTTCTTTCTTTTTTCCCCTCCCCTCACTATCCAGGGCCAATTTTGGTTCTCGTTCCCACCCAACACCTCCTACTTCATAGGCAGCACCGGTCCCCACAAACCCTCCAGCAGACTGAAAGCAAGGACTGCTTTCTGCCTTGGTGACTTCCTGTCTTGAGG
Source organism: Machaerirhynchus nigripectus (assembly GCA_013397975.1). Classification (NCBI taxonomy): domain Eukaryota; kingdom Metazoa; phylum Chordata; class Aves; order Passeriformes; family Dicruridae; genus Machaerirhynchus; species Machaerirhynchus nigripectus. Next base: position 816,547 of record VZRQ01007810.1, on the reverse strand, counting down.
GCTCTGTGCCCAAATTTACACCAGCAGAAATCAGTGTAACTCAAGTTTAATATAGCTCAAAGCAGAGCTAATTCTGTGCTGAAGCAGTCTGGAATGACATACCAAACTCTGGTTTTGGCCATATGTACTAGTGTTTCACACGCCTTCCCCCCAAAAAATAAGTTTTGGCTCATAGTATTATCTATTTTTATCTCATCTTTAACCTATTCTAAAATTGCATCAGTTAAGCAAAGCCACCCTTTTCATTTCCTTTATCTCATTGGTCTGAAATCACTATCCAACATAAGTGAGCAGGGAAACAGAAATTTCTTTTTAAATAGCAATAAGAAATGGGTGATTTATCAGACACATATCAAAATATTAATGGTGTAAAGACATCTTGATAAATGAGGGATGATTATTCTCATCTTCACAGACCAAAGTACAGCTGTGAAATCCTTCCAAGCACTGCTCAAGATGTTTGATTTCTATTTCAGTTGATATTTGACAGAACGGATTTTATTTTTACATTATCTAGGGGAGGTGAAAATGAGTATTTGTTCTGTCCTTTTTCCTTCTTGCTCTCCTTGCTTATCCTCCTGCCTTTTTATTTGTAGTGATTGCTATGCTTTATTACACATGGTCCTGAGAGCCTTCTGGAGTTATATATCTTCCATAGTCAGTATTTTTCCTTATCATTTTAAGGTGTAGCAAATCCAACAGTTACCAACTGAACACTTGATGCCTAGTGTCTGGAAATGGATAAATAAGAAGACAGCTGAAAAGCACTGTAGCCTGGAAAAGACACAGAGTTTAACTGAAACACAAACCTGCTTTGGCCTTCTTAGGTGAGTTTCTCTACAGCTTCCAAGTTCTGGACTGATCCTCTAGTTCATGAAAAGTAAAGTAGGAATACCTGAAGTTAAGAAATCAGTCTTATGCTGGAAGAAAAGGCTTTGGACTAGAGGAATCCTAGATCTGAATTGCACTGAATTATGAATAAGAGAGGGGGAAGACTTCACTTTTCAGCACTAGTCCACAGTCCCATGAAACAAGTTTTAAGTAAAGCCATGCTCTGAAGGCATGATTCCATATGATGAGGTTAGAGTTCACGCTCTAACACAGAAGGAAATGAACACCCTCTCCCAAATTAAATATTTTTCAGTCTGGTTATTGAGTTGAAGTGGCTCATGGACCATATGGCAAACACCAAGGAAGAGCGAAGGGTGGGTGAAAATCTGCAGTTGGGACATGAGAAGTCAGCAACATCTCAGCTTCTTGGCCGTGTTGAACTATTAGATCAGATCAGCTGCTCCTAGACCTGTCGAGAGGAATCAGTTTGCTCTGCAGATCATCACTTCAAGGCCCATTCTGGAAGAGGCTCAACCAAACAAGATAAAATAAGCTATTTTTGCTTGTGCTAGCAGGTTCTTAACAATACATTCAGTATGCCATTGAATAGACAATCTGAAATGAAGGAGCTCTGAAATGTCTAATAAACTCACTGTGCAGAGATCCATGTATGGCCACAGAAAATAAAATGTTCTCAGACTACTGGAAAGAATTGGGAACAAGGCTTAGTTATTCAGGAGGGGCATGATCTTTAAAGAAGCAGATCTGGCTGAAAACCAACACAACTATGAAAAAAGTTTACCCAGGGGAAAGAAGGCCAAAAGCACTGAAGAACTGAGGTAACAGAGGAACCAACAATGGGGGAACAGAGGCTCTGTTGTTTTTATAGGCAAATGTTTCAGAAGTCTATTCAGCGAATCATTCACTCAGTCTTTAAAGCAATCATCCCATGGGGCAAGTTTGGGGCATGAGCCCATTTCAGCCAGCCTCTCCCTTTGTCCTGAAGGAGATGACCCTCTGACATGGTCTGAATGACTTTCTGTGTCTTGGCACAGGCAGGCATTCCCTGGTACCTCTGGTCTCACCCTGTCCTCCCACATAGAGGCACGGGCACAATTAAGTCTCTGCCTATTCCACTGCACTCTCCAGCCATGGCTGCATCACCAGGGCAAGGAGAAGGAAAGGACTGGGCAGCAGAAAGCAGACAGTTGTCCATGTTGCCTGGAAGAGGAACAGAAATTGAGAAGTGGGGAGAGAAGGGTGGCTACACCAGTGAAAGATGGGTGGTATTGGCCTGGTTGGGTGGGCATAGTACTGCTGCCAAGAGGAAGGGAGGGAACAAGCTCCTGGGCACAAGGAGAATGAAAGATCAGCCCGCCGAAATCTCCTATAACCGATATTCACACCTGTCAACTTTGGGTGTCCTGTTAATGCTGCAAGCTTTTAGCTCTAGTGAAACCAGCATTATTGCTCTGAAATATATCAGAAGTACTTCAGGTCTAAATAATTCAGATGTCAAAATGAGTATGAGGAAGAAAATGATTTAGTGGAAGGACTGCTTTGTTTTCGAAGTTGCTATTTCTTTCTGTTTATGCACCCATACAGACGCTAACAAATCAGTGAACTGGATGCACAACCAGACAGCATCACTGATTACATCTTTCCCTGAACAAAAGCAAGGAAATAGAGGAGGGAAAAAAAGCCAGCAAAAGTTATTTAAAAGGCAGAACTATTTGATGAGATTTTATCTGCTATACAGTTTAAACAGAATTCCCAAACTACTTACAATCAGAATGTTGAGGGTTGTTGGGCATTGCAAATGAATTTTAAATAACTCCTGTTGGCAAAGTTTTTTTTCTCAGGGTTGCCAAATCTCATTGCTTTATCACAAATCTCATAACGTTGAATTGCTTATTTAAATCGCAATTCAAAGACTCACTGACTAATTAGTTTCCTGTCTTTTTTTTCTTTTTAAAATAAATGTAAATTTCTCAGGAACATACTTATTGCAGAAAGTAACAGATAATCAGAGTAAATATCAGAGCAGTCAGGGATATTATTGTTCATCTAGGCCTCTGTCTGACCAGGGGAGAGGAAAATCGCTGTTTATTGACAGCTGCCTGCTGACAGAAGAAGGACACGGGGTCTGGGGCTCCCTGTTGTTCTGTGGCAGCGCTTGCCCCAGTTAATAAACCCTGGCCCCAGATTAGCTCTCACTCTGTACTCCCTCGTCCTCCCTCCACCCTGGCCTCTCAGGGTCTTTCCACACAACTGAAACTTTCATGAATATAAAAAAATTCCACTGGCTTCACTGTGACCCCACCCAGAATGAGACACCTGTTTCACCAGCCCATATAGAGCACCATTAAAAAACCCCACAACACAACAGTACTTTTTAATTATAATTCAGCTGCTGGCAGGGTTGGGGTCAGGATTTGTGCCTGCTATCTGCCCTGACCATTGTGTGTAGAGGTCCGTGATGGACACCAAGCTGCCTTCAGGCTTCACAGACACACAAGTCTGCACGGGTAGTGTCAGGACATCAGTGTTGCCTCCAGTCATGTATGGGACAGCCAGCCCAGGAAAAACCCTTCTCTTGGTCTGATTCAAGGCTCAGGTTTTTGTTATGTTTTCAGTTATCAGGCACTTAACCTTTGGTTGTCAGTAAAACACCATATATAAATGTCTAAAGGGGAGGTGTTGGGGGATGGAGCCAGGCACGCCTCAGTGGTGTCAAGCAATAGGACGAGAGACAACTGGCAGAAACTGATACATAGGAAGCTCCACCTGAACATGAGGAAGAACTTCTTTACTGTGTGGGTGACCATGCACCAGAACAGATTGCCTGAAGAGGTTGTGGACTCTCCCTCACTGGAGATATCAAGAACCCCCTGGATGCAACCCTGGGCAATGCGCTCTAGGACAACCATGCTTGAGCAGGGAGGTTGGACCAGATGACTCTCTGTGGTCCCAACCTGACCCTTTCCGTGATTCTGTGATTTCATCCTCCATTTGCTCAAAGGCACCTGAGAGATTTTTGGACACCAAGACTCTCAAAAATTGAGTTGACTCCCCGAAGATATAATTCAGTTGCACAAACTTTACCTGCAGCCTGTTTTCTGTGTCTTTAGCATACATCAGTGTCATCGGGAAGCTCTCTGTGGAGACCCGGGGACTGGAAATGCATTCCAGCTGGAATGGTTGCAGCCAGGTGGGGGTTGGCCTCTTCTCCCCGGCAACTAACAATAGCAGGATGAGAGACCACAGTCTTCAGCTGCACCAGGCAAGATTTAAGTTGGGCATCAGGAAGACTTTTTCACAGAAAGAGTGATTAGCCCATCGGAATGGGCTGCCCAGGGAGGTGGTGGTCACCGCTTCTAGAGGGGCTTAAGGAAAGACCGGACGTGGCGCTTAGTGCCGTGGTCCAGTTCACATGGTGCTCTTCAGACTCGATAATCTCAAAGGTTCTTTCCAACCGAAATGATTCTGTGATTCGAAGAGCAACGAGCGCAGCTCCTCGTGCAGCGACCCAGCTGCAAGACAGGGCGCTGACAGACGCGACTCTGGCCTCGACGAGGCAGATGTGACCTCCTTTCCCCTCACACCCACGGCCCCCTGGGAC